>CM035421.1:66752941-66940441 GCA_020310875.1 Ceratopteris richardii | reverse complement strand
GATGAGGACGTCGGGGAGAGGTTTGAGAAATTCACTGAAATCGCTAAGGAGCTTGCTGTCAACAATAATGTACTAGGCCCGAAACCACTTCCCCGGCCTCGTTCCGGGTTCCGGTTGGAACCCCGTGTACGACGACTTGTCAATGCTCGTAGACGGCTGTGGAAAGAAGTTCGTTCTTCTAACCCTACGTCGGACGTTGGCAAGGAGCTGTACGACCGATATGTTTGTAAGGCTGGGGAGGTGCGGCGGGCGATCAAAGCTAGTGGTCGTCGCGCGATGGGGCGCCTAGTCAATAAGAGCCGGGGGCTCTTGCGGGAGGGACAGCATAAGAAGTTCTTTGCCCTACTCAAAAGTTGTGTAGGTAGGGGGAGGGTGATGTCCTCCCAGCCAATTCGCAATTCTCAAAGTGCTCTTGTCTCTGATCCAAGGGAACAACTTTGCATTTGGAAGGAGCACTATGAAAGAGTCTTAGGCGACCTCGATGGTAGTAGTAAGAGTGTTGAAGCGTGGAAAGACCATCATGTTAGGGTGTGGTCGAGGATTTTTGGAGTGAACCGTTCCTTGCAATGGTTTGAGGTCCGGCTAGCCTGTAAGAAGTTGAAAAGTCATAAGGCCCTTGGGGGGGATGGCCTCCCACCAGAGTTCTTCCGGATTTTGGTTGGGGATCGGGGCCATCGTCGGGACTTTGCGGTACCTAGCACGGAGATGGGAAGGGCTTTTTTGTCCATTCTAGAGGGCCTTTTTGAAATTGGCCGAATCCCAGAGAGTGCCGCCATGTCGGTAGTGGTCTCCATCCCTAAAAAGGAGGATCTTACCTGCGTTGATAACTATCGGGGGATCTCGCTCATTTTTGTGGCCATTAAGATCCTTGTTTCTGTGTTGGTGAAACGGATCACGGACTCCCTTGAGGCCCGTAACTTTTTCAATCGAGGACAAGCTGGCTTTCGCTCGAAGCAAGAGTGTATGGGGCAGATCATTTGTCTTCAAGAAACGGTATTAAGGAGGGAGGCCCGCGGGCTCCCGACTTACACCGCATATATCGATTTCTCGAAGGCCTACGACACAGTGCCGCATGAAGCGCTGTTTCTTAAGCTTGAAGCGGCCGGCCTAATGGGATGGGGTTTAAATTTCTTTAGAGCTCTTTACGAATCCTCTCAGATCCGGGTTCGCGTGGAGGAACACCACTTGAGCGAACCCGTTCCGGTCCTCTGAGACGTTCGCCAAGGGTGCCCGAGATCTCCCGTTTTGTTTAATATCTTTATTAACGACATTCTTGATGGGGGAGATGCGAGGAGATTAGACGTGCCCGGTCTTGCTAGATTGAAAGGGCTTCTTTTTGCTGATGACCTTGTCTTGTTGGCGGAATCCCCTGCCGAGTTGCTGGTTGCTCTGAACGACGTTGGTCGTTGGGCGGCAAAGTGGGGGATGAAGTTTGGCATTGACAAGTGTATGGCGACAATTTTTTACGGTGACTTAGAAGAAGTTAGGAGATTGGCGCCTTCGCTAGGGGGAGCTTGCCTACCAGTGGGGGAAAAGTACACTTACCTCGGGCTGGAAGTTGACTCCAAATTTTCTATAGAATCTATCATTCGTGGTAGACTCAAAAAGGGAAGGAAGAGTTTGTTCGCTTGCCAGCATCTGTTGTGTAATTGTGCCTTTCCCACGTGGACTAGGTTGGCCATTCTTAAGGCATGTGTTCTCCCGGTTATCACTTATGGCGCGGAGATCATGGGGGGCTATGACCAGAAGCTCCTTCAACCTCTCGAAGGGTTAGTCGCGATGGGAATGCGTATGATCTGTGGCAAGTCAGTCAAATCCACTTTGGTGGCCGCAGCCATCATGCACAAAGAATTTCACATTCCCCCGTTGCCGGCCTTCTTTGGGGGGATGAGGGCTCGATTGTATGAGAAATTTCTTGCCAGTAAGACTTGGTTGGGCAATTTCTTGGGTTTACCGCTTTAGTCTAGATTTAAGCGGTGGACTTGGACTTCACGAACCCAGTATTGGTTGGCAAGATATGTCCCAGGTGTCGAGATGTCTTCTGTCCGCGATCATGTTTGGGATCGATGGGATCGTAGGCATTATAGCGTGGCTCTAGGTCCTTATGATCACTTCGCCCTTGGTGTTACTAGGAAATACTTGCATCGGAATGCCCATAGTTGCTTAGTCTCGCCGACCGCGGGTAGAATGCTTATGTTGGCGAGAATAGGAGGGCTTTGGCTTGCAGATAAGGTGAAGGCGTAGAGGGAGAAGTGTGTGCCTGCTTTGCAATAGGTTAGAGGCTCAAGGCTCTTTAGTTCATATTTTGCTAGATTGCTTGGAGCTAGAGGAGGGGCGTAGGCGGTGGCTAGGCGAATTGCTGTCTTCCTTGTTTGTCCAGTTCCGGAATCTCGGTTTAACGGCCCCGATTGATTGTCCCGTCGATGTAAGCTATTGCCTGCTTGGAGGGGAGGCTCGCAGAATTAGGATCGCCCATTGGGTGAACCCGAGACCGCACGCGAGGGGGGGAGTGGCCAAGTTTGCCTTGGTTGCTTCCTTCCTTGGTGATGCTGTGCCTCGGTACATGAGCAAGCTTTTTGGAGACTAAGGGGTCTCGTTTTTCTTTTCGGATTCCTATCCCCAGATGGGAAGATGATGATATTCTTCCTCATTTTGGCATATGTATGCATAAAAGCTCTCATGTATCATCGGCAGGTTGAGGACAGCCTCACCTTAGTCAAAGGTGAGAGGGGAGACTCCCTTTGACGTTCGACCCCTCCTGAGAGCCGACGCTCCTCCTTGGGGTATAGCGCGCCTTTTCGGGCAACCGTTGGGTCCGGTATGGCAATTTTACGAGAGTGCGAACCTCTCGACACGGTCCATAGGTGCATCCCTATGGCCTAGCTGACTTTCCTCCTTGTTCTAAGGGGATTCCGGCAGCACCGTGAAAAGTGTTGTTGAGGAATGTGTATAAGTTATCTTTGGATAATGAAGTCACGCAGTAACATTTCTGCCATTGGTTTTCTGTTGGATTAACTTGTTTTAGCTCTGTGAGCTTGGTTTGCCACATGGCTTGTGTTTGTATCTTAAGTGTGCTAGAAAGCTTCTGACGAGAAGCTTCATAATCATCTAATGGAGTATGCCTTGGCAAAATACAAGAGAGTGCTTGCCCACAAGGCAAGATTCCAATGAATCCAACCTTTCAGACACCGTTGGGATAACTATGTGGTTGTAGATGAAGTTAAAACTTCACTTGTTGGAGAAAGCCTCAAAACTTTGAATGTGTGCCATCGCATTTTTTTGGCATACTTCTTTTGCCAAGGGTTTGTAAGTTGAAAATTTGCTTACTTGTGTCTGTTGATCCATCTTGCATCTCTTGCAAAGCTGAACCAAGCTGAATATCATGGTCTTTCTGAAGTTATTTGTCTTTTACATAAAGCCCGAATTTGTTGTTGCAGATCTTGGATAGTAGCAATGGTTCCTTCAAGGGAAGTCCTCATGATGCCAAGCTAGAAATAGTTTATGGTCTTGCTAAAATGTCAAGGGAGGACTTTTTTGTGCTTGTGGGGACTAGATTCAATACAAGCTCATTATAATAGATTCTAATCATAACATATCTCAGAAATTGAAATAGGTTACAATGATATGAATAATGAGAGCTAGTCTTATGCCTAAAAGTCTCAGTAGTAGTAATGGCTCCATTACATGAATCAAGTAACCTTTGGGCTGAGAATGTCTGTAAATTGGCTAATTCCTCGCCAAATAGATAGTACGTGAGTCAAGTAACCTCTTAAGTTAAGAATGTCTATAAATTTGCCAATTCTGTTGGGGGTAAAGCTCTAAATGACCCCTTTATAGTGTATACATGTGTATAGGCCTATTTATAAAGGCTAAGTCACTTATTCTTTATTTTTTGGCCCAAGTTCAATGTGAACTTTGCCAACCCTAAAAGGGTTCTATAAAACATAACTTAATAACACTTTTGGCTCTCTCACTTTTAGAGAAGCCACCTCCAAAGCTGATCGATGCTCTCTCTCTCTCTCTCTCTCTCTCTCTCTCCTCCTCCTCCTCCTCTGAGTTGCGCCTCCATTTCTGCCTTGCACCTCCACTTTTGAGGCACTCACACTCGTCCTCTACCCCTCCAGCACCACATCTCAACCCTAGCAACTGGTATCAGAGCTGATTTAGGGTTTCAGACCTGCTGCGCAGGTGCTGTACAGCAAAGAAAACCCCACTTTTCGCGATAATCTTCGATTTCATCGCGAAGAAAGTTGCTCTGGGGCCAAGAGGATCACTTTGGGAATCTCAACATCCCATAACAGGCTGTTTTCAGGTGTTTTGCAGGTATAAACAGGTGTTTCACATGTCATAACAGCAATACAGGTCTAGGACCTTATGTATTGATTTGTGGCAAGAGAAATTGCTTATGTACAGCAATTTGTGGCATTTTTTTGAGAATTTCAAAAATTTTTGAAGCAAAATTTGGGGATTTCGCTCATATTTGGTTCTAAAGGCTGCATTATAACCTTATGTACGCACATTGAGGTCCAAAGAAGTCAAATTTGTTGATTTCAAGCACAAATTAGCTTATTGGAATTTTCTGCAAAAAATTTCAGAAAATTTCAGACTTTGATTTTGTGCTCCAATCTGCTCGTTTTTGCTCCCCTTTGCTCCCACAACAGCTTGAAGCCATCATGCACCACTTTTAGATGTGGTACCCTGATTTTGGTGCATCTTGCTCAAATTTCAGCACACTAACCTCTTCATTGTGCAATTATGGCGTCATCTTCCTCAGATGTGAAGAATCTATTTGAGATTCGACGATTTGAGGGAACAGGTTTCGACTTGTGGAGAATGCAAGGTATTCTTTTTTTGAAGGATTGTGATAGGGCATTGGAGGCGGAAAAACTAGAGGACATGTCACAAGATGCATGGCTGATCTTGAATTTTGCTGACGATGATGCATTGGCCGAGACATGGATTGTTGATTCTGGTGCTTCTTTTCATGTGACTCCTATCAAGGAGTGTTTTTCTACTTTTAATAGCCATGGCCATGTATACCTTGGAAACAATCATGCATGTTCCATTGAGGGTATTGGCACAGTGCATTTCTCTACGAATGGCACTAATGAGCTTGTCTTGCATAATGTGCATTATGTATCAGGGATCAAGAAAAGCTTGCTTTCTGTGGGTCAAATGGATATGCATGGTTATAGCATTCTCTTTGAGAGAGGATCATGGAAAATGACAAAGGGATCAAGGCTGATTGTGAAAGGCACAAAGAAGGGAACTCTCTATTGCTTGCATGGAAAAGCCTTATCAGAGAAGTTTATTGCTTTGGTTGAAGTTCACTCCCATATGGAGTGGTGGCATAAGAGACTTGGCCATATGAGCCAAAAGGGTCTCACTAGGCTTTGTAACTTAAAGAAGCTTGATGCTAAAGGGACAAAGCTTGTTTTTTGTAATGAATGTCAATATGGAAAGCAAGTGAAATATTCCTTTTACTCTAGTGTGTCTCGTAAGTCTTGTGTACTTGATCTTGTTCATTCTGATATATGTAGCATGCCTACCAAATCTATGGGGGCTGCTTTGTATTTCATTTCTTTTGTTGATGATTTCTCTAGAAAAATTTGGGTTCAATTGCTTAAGTCTAAGGATGAAGCATTTGCTGCGTTTAAGCGTTTACATGCATTTGTGACCACCCAAACAGGTAAAAGGTTGAAATGCCTACGTACAGATAATGGGGGGGAGTACGCAAGTGCTGAATTTAAGAAATTTTGTGAAAATTTGGGCATTTAGAGGGAGCTTACTGTTCCATACACTATAATAGGACACTATGTGAGAGGTTGTGGTGTGGCTGAACACTATAATAGGTCACTTTGTGAGAGGTTGAGATGCATGCTGTCCACAGCTAATCTCCCTCATGGATTTTGGGGGGAGGCACTCAAAACTGCAATACATATATGCAATAGATCCCCTCACATGTCTTTGAAAAGTGACATCCATGAAGAGATTTTGTCTGGCAAACCTGCTTCATATGATCACTTACGTGTCTTTGGTTGCAAGGCTTTTGTGCATATAAGGCCTGAGCTGAGAAACAAACTTGATGCTAAGTCCATAAAAGGACTCTTCATGGGATATGGTGAAGAAGGTGAGATGGGCTACAGAATTTGGATACGTCAGCTCAAGAAAGTTGTATGGAGCTTTTTAATTAGGCAAGGCTTCTTCAAAACAATTGTGCCTCAAGAGATGACTATAAAAGGGTTAGCTTTCAATATGACCAGTCACTTGTTAGGCCCAATTTTGACCCTCAAGATGCACCACAAAGGACTGAAAATATTGATGATCCAGTGGTTTTTGAGCCAAAAGATAATGGACAGCAAGATGAGGCTCCTGAAGGGCATATGCAGCCACCTATTCATGCTGAAAACAGGGCTGGAAATGATGTACAACAGCCCATTAACACTGAAGAAGTTAATGTACCTCCTGATGTAGATCCATTGCCTGGTAATGTGGATCATTGGGTAAGAAGATCTACACGTCCTAGGAGGCCAGTGAATAGATATGATCCCTCCATACATTACATTATGTTATCAGATGAGGGTGAGCCTCTTACCTATAAAGAGGCAAAGCTATGTGAGCACAAGAAGAAGTGGGAGTTAGTCATGCAAGAAGAGATAAAGACCTTGCATGCAAATGATATTTGAGATTTGGTTGAGTTACCCCAAGGAAGGAAGGCCATTCCCAACAAGTGGGTGTACAAAATCAAAACTGTTGATGGCAAACCCAAGGATAAGGCAAAGCTGGTTGCTAAGGGATATGCCCAAAAAGAGGGCATCGATTTCCAAGAAGTGATATCTCCAGTGGTTAAAATGACCACATTACGTGTGTTATTTGCTCTCACAGCTGCCTTGGATTTGGAACTATTCCAAATGGATGTTAAGACAGCCTTTTTGCATGGTGATTTAGATGAAAAGCTGTACATGAAACAGCCAGAAGGATATGCCATTTCTGGAAAAGAGCATCTGGTATGCAAGCTGAAAAGAAGCTTATATGGGCTGAAACAGGCCCCCAGACAATGGTATAAGAAGTTTGATGCATTTATGCTCAAACATGGCTTTAAAAGAAGCTATGCAGATCACTGTTTGTACACCAAAAAGGATGAAGATGGCAGCCCAATTATTCTTGTACTGTATGTAGATGATATGCTGCTGGCTGGGAAGAAAAGAGCACACTGAATGCTCTAAAACAGCAGCTGAACTCTGCATTCTCAATGAAAGACCTTGGGGAAGCTGAGCATATTCTTGGTATGCGTATAAAAAGGGATAGGCAGCAGCATACTTTGCAGGTACCCCAAGAAAAGTACATTGAAAAAGTGCTCGACAGATTTAATGTGGCTGATGCTAAGCCTCTTGGAGTGCCATTGTAGCCACATGTTAAGCTTTCCAAGGATGACTGTCCCAAAGATGATGATGCAGCCAATTACATGAAGTGTGTTCCATATGCATCAGCTTGTGGTTCACTTATGTATGCTATGGTTGCTACTCTGCCAGACTTTGCTCATGCAATGGGAGTTGTGAGCAGATTCATGGCTATTCCTGGTAGAGTTCATTGGGAGGCAGTCAAATCTATCTTGAGATATCTGAAAGGAACTAAAAACAAATGCCTAAGTTATGGAAAGGGCCCATTAGAGCTGAAGGGATTCTGTGATTCCGACATGGTAGGTGATGTGGATACACAGAAATCCACAAGCGGCTATGTTTTCACCTTTGCAGACGGTGTTGTATCATGGTGCAACATATTGCAAAAGATTGTTGCTTTGTCTACTACTGAGGCTGAATATATTTCAGCCACTGAAGCTTCCAAAGAAGCAATATAGTTAGCACGCCTTTGCAGTGAGTTTGGTTTGCCTGACAAAGCACCTATGCTTGGTTGTGATAGTCAGAGTGCCATATGTTTGGCAAAGAATGCCATGTTCCATGCACGCACAAAACATATTGATGTGCGATATCACTTCATTCGAGAGGTGCTTGAGGATGGCCTTATCACATTGGTTAAGGTCCATACATGACAGAACCCTGCGATGTTCTCACTAAGTGCTTACCCAAAGCAACACATCAGTTATGTATACAAATGGTGGGAGTCACTTAGCTTAAAGGCGTCATTTATGCCTTTAAGTGGGAGGTTGTTGGGGGTAAAGCCCTAAATGACCCCTTTATAGTGTATACATGTGTATAGTCCTATTTATAAAGACTAAGTCACTTATTCTTTATTTTTTGGCCCAAGTTTAATGTGAACTTGGCCAACCCTAAAAGGGTTCTATAAAACATAACTTAATAACACTTTTGGCTCTCTCATTTTTAGAACAGCCACCTCCACCTCCAAAGCTGATCGATGCTCTCTCTCTCTCGCTCTCTCTCTCTCTCTCTCTCTCTCTCTCTCTCTCTCTCTCTCTCTCTCTCTCCCTCCTCCTCTCAGCTGCGCCTCCATTTCTGCCCTGAAGCTCCACTTTTGAGGCACTTACACGCGTCCTCTACCCCTCCAGCACCACATCTCAACCCTAACAAAGTCTTGGCCAATAAGTAACCAAAGCTTTATTGGTAAGCTCATGAAAAGGGTGGTTGAATGAGAAGGATCTTTTTAGTGCTGTTTGGTATCTATTTAATCTTTAAGCCAATCCTGCAGTATGACTATTGAATTACATTTCATTTCTCATGGAATATATGTCATTCATTTCTTTTGCAATGTGTATTTTGGCATTTTGTGTGTGTTTTAGGAAGTTATTTGTTTATTTTAGGGCATATACTTACTGCATAAAATTAAAGTCTAATTTGAGTTGCACTGACTTTTATTGATATTTTGCAGAACTTACAACACTTAGAGCTGAGGAAGTGTCGATCCATATGGAAAGGCAATACAGCTGTTTGCTCCTGGATCACTTAATGGGAACTCTCTGTCAATACAAATAATTGAACACATGTAGTAATTATATGTGATGCTTTTTTGTTTGTCTATTGAGCATGCACTGATCACTGATGATATTATCTTGTTTGTGTATTGGTCATCACATCTTATTTGTCTGAGTGTTTATTTGTCTTTGTTTGATAACCAGGTAACTTTTATTTTTCTTAAATTTTTAGTACAAAGATCAGGAGCAGGCGTACTCAGATGAGAAATGGTGTTTTCTTTGTGAAATATTTGCATTCTTGTACCATGAACCCAGATGGAAAAGATTGAAATGATCATGGTTAAGTTCTCTCTCATAGATAATCCTCACTCTGTCAGCCACTAGTGTGGGTTGTCTGCTAAATCATCACAGGATTTTGTTTGGAATATCTTGCTCTTTTAGTAGAGGGATTATATTACATTATTTTTGAGATGATGTGCGAAGCCACTTTTTCATTGATATATGGTCCCGGTAATGAAGTTGAGCAATCTATTAGTGGTTTTTTTATCCTTCCAGATAATTTAGCATGAGATGATTTTTAAGTTCAATTGTTGATCTTATTAATGTCTACCCATTTCATAGAGATAGGTGTATCCTCCCTACATGATTTAATTTCAGAGACTTCAGTGAGTTCAACTCTGGATGTTAGTTGTCGAGGGGCTGTGGCTCAAGTGATTACGCCATGAACTGGCTGGGATGAGGTCCCGAGTTCAAGTCCTGAATGGTTCGACGTCTCAAATGGAATCCTTAGGTTGAGGGCTGCCCACCCCTTCATAATGGGTAATTTCAAATTTCCTGGACTCTCAAAAAAAAAAAAAAAAAAACTCTGGACGTTAGTTATCTCTTCTTTTCCATGTTGGATTATAGGTCTGACTGTTATCAAGTAGGGTTGATGAATATATGATTGTTAGCAATGTGATGGCAATGAGGTTGCAACATCTTAAAGCAGAAAAAGTCAATAAGCCAAAAGTTGTATTCTGGAAGCTATACACGAATAAATAATAAGGATAATTTTGCAGAATTATACATGTCATTCAAATAAAAAAGAACTTTTCAAGTAAAAAATCTGAGTATCCACATTTCTTTTCATGGTCACTGCTATGACTCATCTTACTTCAGCTCATGGAGATCAATGCAGATGCATTCAGCCCTTTGGTAAGTTTCTCTTCGATCTCAGTTTGTGTAACTAATCCATTTGGTATTATAATTTTGTTGATGCATACATGCTACAAACATGTTTTCCCTGACGTGTTTCTCCAATGGTCATCAAGACTTGGATTCATGCAGAAAGAGCCTAGCATGCATGTGCATCATCTACTAGTAGATTGACTTGATGGTAATAACTTTCACGATTAAGACCTCTCTGAAGAAAACTAGGAAAGCCTTTACATGATGTCTCATCTGCTTTTTTCTCAATCATTTCAATTAGTTACCCATAGAGCAGTTGGTTGACCACTTCACCATGCTGCTTAGGATTGCCTTAATAAGTCAAAGACATCCATGTATCTTTCCATCCTTGTCAACTATCATCCGCCATGGCCTTTGTGCATGAATCCTACCTCAAATCACCACCTCTTATAATTCTCTTGGTTGTTTGTCTGCCAAGAGTATGAATTGCAAATACTTTTCACAGGAATGTTTAATCAAGGTGAATACTCTTTAGAATTAGTGCTTCAACTATGGAAATAGTAAATAGTCATCGCTTCTCATGCTCTACTCTTGGAGGCATAAGATGATAAATCTCCTAGAACTTATAAAAATCTAAAGTTTGACCATGATGGCATTGGAGGTATACATAATTGCATAAAAGCCTCTTCAATAAGGAAGAAGTGACCTAGTGGTCCTAAGTGTGTTCACATGCATCACAACCAAATTATACTAATAAATTTGACCTCGGGAATGATGTGGTGAAGAAGGAGATGGTACTCATGTATAAAGAAATGTCAAGCTATGTGGACTAAACTTAATCCATAAAAGGAAGTTAGTCCAAAGCTTTGCAAAAAGATTCAAATTTCTTTGCAGGCAAAGCCTTCGTGAAAACGTTTGCAACATTATTTTGTGTGGGCATGTAAGCCAAATGGATCTCACTTAGGATAAACAATTCAAGTAGGTGGGTGCCAATCAAATAGTGGTAGATGCACTTAATTGCTTGCTTATGCATATCTCCTTGGCTATGAGTAAATCTACTCATCGAAGAGAACAAATCTCATTTTTTGTCATGTCATGCATAAGGGAATCAAACATCCAAAAACTTGCTAATAGTGGATCTCTAGCTTTGTGAAGAATTAACCATAACCTTGTCTCCACAAGAGTGTTAATGGGTTTGCAATCCTCAAGGTAGAATTTTTGGTGTTTCAATGTATTTTGTTTTACACAATGAGTTCCTCGCATAAATTGAAAGCCCAAATAGTAATGCAACACCCCCAAATCGAACATTTTCAAATGCGGCGTGCAAATCAGCTTTAATGTTAGCAATATGCTTCTCATCAAGACCAAATAGAAGAATACCATCTACATAAAGTACAATGACAAGAGGTACATCTTCTTCACACTTGACATATATGATGCTCTAAGTTGGATTGTTTACAAAACCATGTGCTAATAAGTAGGCATGTATCTTTTCATATCAAGCATGTGATGCGTGCTTCAAAACCACATGCTAATAAGTAGGCATGCATCTTTTCATACCAAGCACGTGATGCTTGCCTTAATCCATACAATGCCTTTTTCAATTTATGCCTTGTTTTCGTGCTTTTTGTGCACAAGACCATGAGGATGATATACATACACTTGTTCATGCAAATTACCATTAAAAAATGCATTTTAGTGTCCATTGATGTACATTGAGACCATAGTGAGTTGCAAGTCCATATATTCTATGAAAGATTGTCATGCGACACATAGAGGTAAAGGTCTCATCCAAATCAATGCCCTTCTCTTGAGCATAATCTTTGGGTACAAAGCTAACCTTGTAGTGACTAATTCTTCCATATGGCTTACACTTTAGTTTATACACTAATTTAGTGCCAATGACCTTTTTGATAGGGGGTAAATCACATAAAGACTATGTATCATTCTTCATAATAGCATCATATTCTAATTGCATATCAGTCGTGCAATTTTTGAATTGTGTTCATCAAAGGAGAGAGACTCATTTCCACTCACAAAAATTAGAAACAACCATTGCATAACAATTTGATGCAAAAGAAGCACTATGAGAGCTTGAACATGTATGATATGGAAAAGATGCATCTAACTTTCTATCTCTCTTAAGTCAACACTAGCCATTTAGGCATTGTGTTAGCCTCTTCAATGTTAGTTAAATCATCAAGTGCATCATGTATATGAGGATTAGAAATAGAATGATCTATATGCTCGTTAGAAACTTGCATAGGTTAAGAAGTTGCCTCATTGGAAGGTACACTTAGTTGCCCATCAGTGAACACAAGCAATAGTGTTGTACACATCTTTTGAGCTGATTGATGTTTCCTTTTTACATGAAAGTAGGATTGAATCACATCTTCCATAAATATTTTATCTCAACTAATCTGAATTCTTTTAGTCGATAGATGATACAAATGAATTGTGTATGCCAAACAATTCAAAAACATGAAAATGATCAACAATGGCTTGCAACCATATCAAGCGTCATAACGGGTGATAGAGTGCAATGTTTTAGTACGTATACATAATAGTCTCAAGCTAAAAGCTGTGGGATAAAACTTGACTTTTGATCGTGCATCTTATCATTTCCATGAGAGGTGTTTTTTTTCTCAGCAACTCCATTTCATTGAGGTGTATGACATTGTACATTGATATCTTATCCCACACTCAATTGGAAATGCATTAAACCTAGAAGACATACTTTCCTCTCAATCAAAACGAATGGTGCTCATTTTACATGATAATTTTTCAGCCTTAACTAGGAACTGTTTGAAGCACATAAACACTTTGAACTTTGCTTTCAATGGATACATCCATCCATGCTTGGAGAAATCATCTATGAAAGTCATGAAGTAAACATATTTACCAAAAGATGGTGTCTATCATTATAAATCTTTAATTTTTGTTTAGCTCTTGTTGTACTATCTTTGGGAAATGAAGAAATGCCACATTTTACCCAAATTATAGCCCTCATAAACAGCTTAGAAGATGTCTCCAACTCGGATAAAGATGATATTATTTCAGATTTTTGTAAGAGAAGCAAATTAATGAAATTGAGATGATTGTGTATCTTAAAGTCTCCAAACTATCATAACTTTTGGACTGTGTTTGGTTGATAAAATAATTTCTGTAACAAATGTGCCGCTAGCTGCTAGTATTTGAAAGAGAAAAAATAAGAAACAAAGACCCATTGATAAGTATGTTTCTCTCAATTGAGAGACCAAAATGAAATTATTTTTATGACCAAGGAAAGAAAAACTTACAATCATTCAACACGTAAAACTTTATTTGAAATGGATCATCTCTCTCTCTCTCTCTCTTTCTCTCTCTGCTCTCTTTCTCTTGCTCTCTCTCTCTCTCATACACACACACATAATAGAGGCACATACACACACTCTAAATTTATCAAACACAAACACACACACACACACATACAATCATGCAAGCACACATGTACATACACGACACATATGACTAACACAAACTACACACTTAACTCATACATCACACACACAAACCATACTTAACAAACATAGAACTCACACACACTCACTTAACATTTACAAAAATTACACCATACATAATTTTTTTTTTGTTATTTTATTTTATTTCAAAATTTATTTTGCTTGTTTGAACTTTTTAGTTTTTAAATTAAAGTACATTAATAGACATTAGATTGATGTTTAATCCCATAATCAACTAGAAATGCACTAAATTCAGAAGACATGTATTGTCATCAATCTAAATAAAAAGAACACTCTTTATCTTGATATATTTTAATCTATAACTATGAATTTTTGAGGCACATACTTTGACGTGAGTGGATAGACCCTTGCATGCCTAGAAAAGTCGTTTATAAATTGATGAAGTAGAGGTACGTGTCAAAAGATGATGTCTACATAGGACCACAAACATCATTGTGAATAAGGTACAATGTACATTAAGATCCCACTCTACCATTTTTTGGAAAGCACAAATGTTGCTCTTTTCAAATAGGATGCCATATCATCTTTTTGCAAGCGTAGCAAACTAACAAAAATTAAATCATCCAATACATGCATGCCCAACTTTTGCATCTAGGATGGTTGGCAAATCCTAAATTTCCCATGCGTAAGCATCCATATATTTTCCAAAATTTATGGCTTGTTCATATAGGCCATGGCATATCAAATTCAATAGTTTACTCAACATCAAAGAGATCAAGAACTACACACGTCATTAACAAAATTGATTATCAAGCCAACCTTAGATAATTTTGACACTAGTGATAGATAATGTGAATATATTTCCATTAGGAATAATAAAAACATTCCGTTCAAATGCCATAACTAAGCAAGAGGATTTGTTTGAACATATGACGATATTTCCATAATGGTCAGCTCAAGTGAAGTGAAGAAACTATGCTTGAAGGTTATATGTTTGGTTGCACCAATATCAAAGTACCAAACACATGATTCCATAGTAGGCATAAAATCATCATAAGGTAGTGGATCATAACTACATTATGTATTAAATGCCCATTCTTCATTTTGCACAAGATTAACATACTGAATCTTAGAAGTAGAGGTGTCTACAACATCCATTCTAGATTCTTTCTTTGTTGACTCCTTAGAAGCAAGTTTAAGACAATTATTCATAGCATGATTTTTGCTTATCTAATTTATTCTGGTCTTTGTTTTCCTCCTAGTTTGATTGTGTTGCATTTACAATCTTTTTCTTACTAGAGAAAGATCGAATATTATCCTTGGCCTTTTGACTAACAACAAAATCTTGATCTAGGACATGCATAATGAATCTATTTTCCTAGATAAGTCCTCTTGCAATGAAGCAAAAACAACTCTTTGAATATTAAGGCATTTTTTATTGCCCTTGATAATCAATCAAACAATAGAAGCAAGACTCTTATAGAAATTAAGCAATCCATTAAGAACAATTTGCACAAGTGAAATATCTAGAGAAATTTTCTATGCAAAATTAAGTATTAATAATAGTACTAGATACTTTTGAATGATTGCCTGATAAAAATGAAAAAAATTGTCCAAAACACTAACAGGTGCTACTGTTAAAAAATATGAGCTAGGTACACTAAAAACATGATCATGATGAAAATTAGTATTGTATCTTGCCCTCTTAGCCAAAAGTATAGGGCCATTTTTGTGACTCAGTAGACTTGTTGAATTAAAAGCAAATATTAGCTTTTTATCATAGGGATATAATACACAAACTTGGGTTCTCTAATCCTACATCAACATATCATTAAATATGCATATTTGAATTCACATAGAATCTTCCCTAAGTGATTTGGATAATAATCATCATAAACCATATAATATGGGGTTCGGATAGTACATCATGACTGCACCATCTCATAGAGTCACCAATTCAATTTCAAAAAACTTACATTTTCAGTAATAGTTTTTACATGAAAATTCTTTTACAGTAACAAACTATAAGTTAAATCTAGTCAATCTTTAATCATGCAAAACATATGAAATTTTGTAAGTATATTAAACAATTCATGAGACCTTAATGGATAAAAAATCATGTCCTCTAGATGATCACTTATAACATTATGAAATCCTAACAAAGCTTTTAATAGCCATAATCTAGTCTATGAACATATAGAGAGATATTATTGAGTATTTACACTGATCAAATGCAATATAAAATTAAAATACTTCAGATCAAAGATAGCTTAAATCTTTTAGTTTACATATACAAAAGTTTGGCTTCAATACCAATCAACCATTCCCAAGTATGCACATTTTTCTTTACTATGCTTTGAGAGATGTTGTGCTTTCCAATAGTAAGTTAGCAATTGCACATAACTTTCAAGTAGGAAGCTGAAATTCATATCCCCCAGGGAATATGGACCAATTTCATAGCCAATAAAATTGGGAATGTTCCCTTGTGGTGCAAGAGATCTTGTTCGTGATAGAGAAGACTTAGGTCACATGTTCTTCTCTTGTTTGAGGAGTATTCTAACCTCACAACATCTCAACAAGCTCCTCTTATTGGTTCACAAAGTCAACTCGAAGAAATTTTTGCTTGATGAAGTGATCACATGCTCTTTTGCCCTATGAAATGTTATTAATAGTGACATGCTCTAGAAAATCAGGATGCCAATTTCAACAAGCCTCCTAAAGAGTGATCAATAGAGAAATCCCTTAGTTGTCTAGGTAGAAGGATTCATGACTATAAGAAACCCCCCTCCTCTCCTCCCCCTTGGACACCACAAGTTGTTCATCCTACAAAACAACAAGCTGAAAATAAGTGGATCTTCCTCAAAGGGGACGAATAGTTTATAAACCTTCTTTGTAACTCTATTTAACATGCTTGTATCTTTTCCTTGTTTATAATTTAAAGTGGTTTTTTCAAAAAAGAATATGAAGCTAAAATCCGAATTCTTTGAATCTTGGTTGCTATGAAGATATCAAGGCTTACTCACACAAAAAAATAATAATTTTAATTGAATCCTTCATATTCAAAATTATGATATGTGCATCGGATAGATGTAAAGATCTTTGGTGAATCCTCACCATAGTTTTTTTGAGCTATAAAGATCATTTGAACTATGAAATGATTGTTTGACATATGATTGATGTACAAGATTTTTGTTTTAATGAACTCCAAAGATTATGAAAATCAAGGAGAAAATAGATTTTCAAACACAAATTTTAGTTAGATAACTATTATTCAATTTGGTTCTACAATTTAAAATAATTAACAAATCTTTAGGTATATGTATCTATCTCTGGTAAATTCTCATCATAGATGCTAGGGTTTATACTAATCATTTGGCTTTTAAGAGTTATTTGAGACTCTCCGAAATGTGGATATGTAAACATGTATCTAGTAAGAGGTGAAACTTTCAAACAATTTGGAATCTCCCATTGTTCATAGTAAAAAAAATACCATATGATTATTAGCATCGTAATTGAGTATTGACCTATAATCTCCAAACAGTAAACAAAATATTATTATGTGTTTAGGTAATTGTGTTGGAAAATGTATCTATGTACCTAAGAGTATGTGAGTCTTCATACATTTGTTCATGTGTTAAAACCATAAAAAGAAAGGAATTTGTAAGAAGAAAAATAGGTCTCTCTTGGAAATGGCAAGATTTATGGAGAGTTAGGCATTACCTCATAATTTTTGGCTTTAGGACATGATGCATGTCTCATATGTACTGGACATATGTCCCACTAAAGAATTACATTCTATTACTCTTTATGAGGCTTAGCATGGTTGTAATCCATCTTTTCCTCATTTCTCTTTGTGGTTATCTAGTAATTGGACAATAATTTAGGAAATTGGATGATAAGATCATGAAATATATTTTTGTTGGGTTTAGTTCTACAAGCAAAGGCTATTGTTTGTATCACTCATAAAGTAAACACATTTTGGCTAGCCAAGATGTATTTTTTCTAGAGGATGTAGTTTAGCCTTTACGTTCATGTACCAAGGAAATCTCAATCAATTTAATGATAATTATGATATATTATTGCCTCTTTTTTACAAACAAAAAATTAAATGTAGCGCTTGATGAGGCAATTTCTCAATGTATGCAGGTTTTCAATGAGGACATAGATCATTCTTAAAAAAAAACCATCAATTACATTAACAAAGGAGATAGTACAAGAGAAAATAAGGAGCTACAAGCCTAGAGGCGTTATCACCATGTAAAGGGGAAAAATATAGGGAAACACTAAGGATATTTAGGATGGATTGATAACCTTTACATGGAATCCATTCTACTTGAGCTTGTGGTACTCTATTACAAAGACTCTATGGTGCCTGGAGGGAGCTTTTGGAGTTTTGGAGGGCGGCACTTCTGGGGCATGAGAAGAATAGGTGAGCAAGGTCTTCACACCTCTTACACCAAGGCATGACTCCGTAGATTTTAAAAGCTTTTATGTTGGTCCATATTCCCCTATGGAAATGAATATGATAAACTTAATGATGACAAATTAGACACTAATTAGACAAAGCTATGCAAAAATGGGCGATTTATACTTCAAGACTCTCATGGTGCCCTTTTAGAACCAAATTGCTATGCAAACATTGCTTCTAGACTTTTGTGATATGAATGATCTTGTTTGCTTTGAGAAAGTACAAAAAATAAAAAAATGAGTGGCTAGTATGCAATAATAATTTGATGCTATTATGAAGAATGACACTTGTTCTTTGTATTGTTTGTCTCTTTGCAAAGGGCCATTCACACTAAATGGTTCTTTAAGATAAAATGCAAGTTTGATGATACAATTGATCATTATAAATTTAGGCTTGTAGCCAAAGGTTATGGTCTAGAGAAGGGCATTGATCTTGATGAAGCCTTTGATTCTATATGCCATATAACAACGATTCATAGCATTTTTGAACTTATAACTCAAAATGATTGAAATTTGCATTGATTTGACATTCAAACCATTTTTGAATGTATATTGTTGAGATATCAAGCTCAACATGTGATGATCTAGGATGACATGTATCACTTTTTCATTTTTGTGATATGTATAGTGGTCACGCCAGTATATTTCAGGGATACTTCATTGAGATTTACTAGATTTATCTACCGAGAGTGATGGCACATTTGTTTTCTTGCCAGCTCACTCATTCACAGACATTAGGATTTTCCTCATGTACTTTTCTTTATATATGGCACTTGTTGTATTGTTATTTTTAGGTCATTCTTTTACATTCATTTTATGTAATAGAAGAAGAAGAAGAAGAAGAAGATAATTCTTTCTTGCCTCAATTTATGTGTGTGCTTCTCTTTGATTATGAGAGTGTGTTTCCTCATGACATGGTATCATAGCCAGTGTGGTTGTAGAGAGCTTGTGGAGAAGGCCGACAATGAAGAGTATGTGAGAAGGCATGGAGAAAGCGAGATTCACAAACGACCTCAAATTGCTAGGAAAATTGGCGTGAAGGTTAGATAAGAGTTTTGGAGCCATCTCGACTCCATTTTGAGCCCACAAGGTGGGGCTCATAGAAAAATTAGGTCAGTTTGCAAAACTGTAAGTTGCATCCTGTTCGGAACCACTCATATATTCTAGATCTAGAATTTCAAGCAATTTTGTGTACTGTTGATACACAAAAATTGTGTTTTTCTCAGATCGAATTTTCACGTTAAAGTGTGATAGTGTTCAAGCAGAAGTACTGCTTGTAGTGTTTTTGCAATGTGTGAATTACTACAAAAATGGCAAACAAAAATGGAATGAGTCACCTTATGAGCGATAAGATGGACAAGAACAACTTCCATGCTTGGAGATTCAGAATGACAAATTTCCTGATGGGAAAAGACTACTGGAAGTACATCGAAGGAGAGAACGATAATGCTCTACAGTTATCAGAGAGGAATCAGAGTGCAGACCAGTTAAGAGCATATGATGAATGGAATCAAGGAGCACGAAAGGTAATGTATTGGCTATCTATTAGCATACAGGATAGCATGATTGGGCACATACATGATGCCAAGACTCCTAAAGAGTCTTGGAACACTCTGATCACATTGTATGAGACCAATACAAAGGCACAAAAATTACAACTCAAGAACAAGCTGCATACATTAGAGAAAAAGGGATGTTGGTAAGTGACTACACCTTGAAAATCAAAAGCCTATGTGAGTCATTTGCATTTATTGGTGTGAATGTAGATGATGATGATAAGGTGGAAGTATTCCTTCATGGTTTAGGAGCTGCATGTAAGCAGTTCAGATTATCTATTGAGACGAGGGAAAATATCTCAAATTTTACTGATCTTGCGTCCATGTTGATTATTGAACAAAAGAATCTTGGTGAGGACTCAAACTCCCAAGGAAAACCTAATTTTGAGTAGATATTCTACTCAGGTAGAGGAAGAGGTACAGGTAGAGGCTTTGAAAGTGGAAGAGGACATAATAACCCAGACCAAGGTCAACAACACAATCATGCAGGAGGTAGACGACAATTTCGAGGCAAGGGGAGCCAAAGAGGCCATAGAAATTTCCAAAGAAATGATTCAAGTAATGAGAGTAAAGGATGTTGGAATTGTGGTGAACCTGGACACTTTGAACGTGATTCCAGGTTGAAGAATCAAAATAACAGAAGGCAACAAAACAACTATGCATCCACAAGTGCAGAAGATTATGAGAAGCTGTTCATGGTTCAACATCACATGATGAATACGATGTCTGTTGATGTTTAAAATCGAATGATAATGTTTGGTATGTTGATTAAAGTGCTTCAAATTACGACTAGTCATGCAGAATGGTTTAGTACTTTGTAGAAATTGCCAGTTCCTGAATATGTTGAAATAGGTGATCACCCATCACACCCTATCCATCATATAGGAAACATAGCACTATCTATGGAGGATGGAAAGGTAAAACATCTTGCTGATGTGATGCATGTTCCAAATATAACAAAGAATCTGTTTTTTGTTGGACAAACAGCTGATTAGGGATTACAAGTCAGGTTCAATGCTGATGATCTATATGTATAAGAGTACAAACAGGATGGACGATTGATTGCCAAAGGAAACAAAGTGGGTAGGATGTTCACCTTAAATGTGAAAATTCCTGAAATGAATGTAGCCATGTTTGCAAAAGGTGTAGGAGTTATTGTTGATATAGAGATCTGGCAAAAACAAATTGGACATGCAAACTTGGAGAGGCTGAAATTGATGCAGTCAAAGGAGATTGTCAATGAACTACCAAATTATAAAGTTGCGGAGATGCAAAAGGTATGTGTAGCATGTCATTCTCATTTTTGCATGACAAGCATGTTAGTGAGAATGTACTAGAAATAGTACATACATATGTTTGGGGTCCTACAAAGACCACATCTATGGGCGGTTGCAGGTTTTATGTCAATTTCATTGATGACCATACACGAAAAGTATGGGTATATTTCACGAACATTAAGGTCTGATGGAGGAGGTGAATACATGTCAAACGATTTTAGCAACTTTCTTAAAAATCATGGAATTTGATGTCAGTTTTCATGCAGGTACACACCACAGCAGAATGGCATTGTTGAATGCAAAAATAGACATATTGCAGAAATAGCAAGAGCTTTGATGGCTAAGAAGAATGTGCCTCATTGTTATTGGGTAAATGCTGTGCATATTTTTGTATACATCATGAACATAACTTTGACTGCTACTGTACATCAAGTTACACATGAAGAGAAGTTTACAGGTAAAAAGCCAAACATATCACATATGAAAGTATTTGGATGTATTGCATATGTACATATTCCAAATGAGTTGAGGACAAAGCTTGATCCAAAAGCAAAAAATGGTATCTTCATTGGGTACTCCCTTGAGCAAAAGGGGTATAAATGTTATGACCCACTCACAGGACAGGTGAAGGTAAGCAGAGATGTGGTACTTGATGAAATGTCAAGCTTCTATGCAGATGCGAAAGAAGCACTGAATCTTGAACCAAATGACAAAGAAAATGCTGAAAAATCAAGTGTGAAATCCCAAGTTTTGAGTGGATTGGATCCATCACCAAGCAACAGTTCCAATTCAAATCCATGGAGTGGAAGATTGCATGGAAATTTCAGTCCAAAAAGCTCATCAAATACATCCAAGAAAGGTAACGAAAAGCTTTTTGCTAGTAGTGAAACATGTGCAGGTGTTGAAGATGTAGATGGAGATTCAAGCTGTTCAGAAAAGAGTCTTGATGAGGAACTTGGATTGCCCTCTATGAAGAGTCCAAGAGTAAGAAAGGCACATGCAAATGATATAAGGAGAAGTGAACCAAGACCAAGAAGATCTGGGAGGATGCAGAATTCAATGCAACGATTGATGTATGATAGTTATATGGCTCTTCATTGTGCTTACATGACCAAGGTAATACAAAATGTTGAACCTTCTTGTTTTGAAGATGCAATTGGAAATGCAGATTGGGAAAAGGCATGAAAGAGGAGATGGCAATGAAGCAAGCATTAAAGAGGTAAAGCAACTCCTTATGCAGGAATTTGACATGAAAGATCTTGGTGTGCTTCGCTACTTCTTGGGCATTGAGTTTATACATATAGAAACAGGTATATGGATGTCACAAAGGTAGTATGCCTTGAATATGATGCAAAAGTATTGTATGGCTGATTGTAAGCGAATTTCTATGCCATTAGATCAGAATTTAAAGTTGGATATTACATCAGGTGAAGCATTGGAAAATGCTACTATGTACAAGAAAATTGTCGGAAGCTTGATATATCTCAGAATTACAAGGCTTGATCTAAGCTACATTGTTGGACTTGAAAGTCAATGGGAAGCCACAGTTTGATGCTTTGAGGTGCACTCTACGTTATGTGAGTGCTACTTTGGATTATCCATTGTTTTATGAAGTTGATGTAGATTTGTAGGTTCATGGATACATTGGGTTGGTAGCATTCCAGATAGAAGATCTACAAGTGGTTTCATATTCTCACTTGGGAGTGCAACTATTACATGGAGCAGTAAGAAGCAACCCACTGTTTCTTTGTCGAGTATAGAGGTTGAGTATAGAGGTGTTGCACTGGCAACATGTGAGGCATCATGGCTAGAGATACTACTTGCAGATTTAGGTGTGGAAGTGCAAAAGCCTATCATCGTCTATTGTGATAATCTTAGCAACATATAGTTAGCACAGTATCCTGTTTTTCATGCTAGAACAAAGCATATTGAGGTGCATTATCACTTCATTAGAGAGAAGTTACTAACAAGTGATATTAATCTTGTTTATGTGAGGACAGATGAGCAGGTTGCTGATATTTTCACTAAAGCACTTGGAGCAGAGAAGCTGAAGAAGCTTCGAAAGATGCTTGGGTTAGAGGACATGATGTTGAGCTTGAGGGGGAGTGTTGAGATACCAAGCTCAACGTGTGATGATCCAGGATGACACATATCACTTTTTCATTTCTCTGACATGTATAGTGGTCATGGTGGTATATGTCAAGGATACTTCATTGAGCTTTACTAGATTTATCTACTGAGAGTGATGGCACATTTGTTTTCTTGCCAGTTGACTCATTCACGAACATTAGGATTTTCCTCATGTACTTTTCTTTATATATGGCACTTGTATTGTTGTTTTTAGGTCATTCTTTTACATTCCTTTTATGTAATAGAAGAAGAAGAAGAAGAAGAAGAAGAAGAAGATCATTCTTCCTTGCCTCAATTTGCGTGTGTGCTTCTCTTTGATTGTGAGAGTGTGTGTAAGCTCTCTTTCGTATCTCCATCCTCGTGACATATATGAAGAAGTGCATGCATTTTAACCGCATGGTTTCATGAAAAAGGGGTAGAAAATTATGGTATGTAGGTTGAAAAAGGGATTGCATGGATTGAACTATATGAAGAAGTGCATGCATTTTATCCACATGGTTTTATGCAAAAAGCATAGAAAAATAAGGTATGTAGGTTAAAAAAGGCATTGCATGGATTGAATCAAGCACTATATTCTTGTCATGAGTCAACGGATGAATAATTAAAGCATGTATTTTGTAATAATCTAACTAAACTCATTGTATGTGAAGCATGCAAATGATGTGGTTGTAGCAATTGTTGTTTATGTTGAGGACATACTAGTGATTTGTCCTAATGACACATCTATTTCTCAATTGAAGGCTTATTTTCATGCCTTTTTTGAAATGTTAAATGTGGAGGCATTCACATCATTATATGAATATCAATTTATGCAAGTTGGTGGAGACATTTCCTTTAATGAGACAAAATATAGTGACGTTATTGCAATGCTTGGACTTGAGGACTATGAATAGTTTGAGAATCCCATTGAGACATCATGATTTTAGAAACACATTTGATACTATCTTTTACAATGAACCTTTGGATACTTAAATGATGTATGCATTAAAGGACTTGAAATTCAATTTTGTGTCTTTTATATGACCAAGCTTATGTATAGACTGTGTTAAGAATTGGTAAAAAGTCAAATGTATCTTTCATTATTTGTGTGGTACACATAAATTTGAGTTGTCGTCCCAAGGGAGGATCATTGTTGTCAAATTTCTATGATTTTTGATCCTCATTTTGCTCGATTTTATGACATTCATGTGTCCAGTAGTGGTTTATCTTCATGTTTGATAGTCATGCATATCTTTCTTGACCAAGATACATCTGTTGGCTATAAGAAAACTTTCATAGCTACACTATAGTATGTGTAACTTCATGTATTTATGATTGATTTAGATGTTGGTTAGACTTCAACCATCACCATCTTTATTAGTAATTAGAGCACATTGGTACTTAAAAGAACCCTAGTGTTCCATGATCATGCAAAGTGCATTGAGGTGCACTATCATTATGTTAGAAAGAAACTTTTTACGTGAATAATGAATTGAGCTTATATGCCCACATATGCTAACCTTGGAAACCTTTTTTTCAAAGAGATGCTTTGTGAGAAGCTCCAAGTTTTTTGCAAAGGTTGGGCTTATTGCAAGTTCATATTGACTTGAATCCACATAGCTTGAAACTTCTTTATACATGAGTGCCATCTCTTTGGTCATTACATTACTGCTAGGGGGATTTGTTAGTATATTTTGATACTTATGCACTTGAATGCACTTAGGGCTTCCAAGAATCTTTTTCCCTCTTTCAAAATATTTTTTTAATTTTCTTACACACACACACACACACACACACACACACACACACACACACACACACATATATATATATATATATATATATATATATATATATATATATATATATATATATATATATATATATATATATATATATATATATATGTGCATTACACACTTAGTAATACACTGTGTGTTGTGTTCACAAGCTTATTCCTCTTTCTTGTGCTATTTGTGTGGATTCTTGCTCCACAAAACCTAACAAAATCTACTTTATATCATAAATGTAGATGTATGTGAACCACTAAACACTAGATTCATCACTTGTAAGAACTACAAAACATTCATTGAAGATCATTTAAGAAATTTATGGGTCTATTTTGTGAAGTTAGTTATGATTTCTTTGATCACTTTAAAAGATAGATATAAAAAATTTTAAGAGAAAGAAGATAGGTTTGAAATGTCTATGATTAGATGTTGATGGTATTGGATTCTAGGTGTTATCATTTGTTTTGTGTGATCTAGTTGGAAGCACTTAGCTTATGATTACACATGAGGAGTAAAATATAGACACATAGATGAATATAGAAAATTTCTATGATTAGATATTTGTAGTGTTGGATTCTAGAAGCTACTTATTTTGTGCAATGTAGTTGGAAGAAACTACTTTCATAGCTTTTTATCATACAAACATGTGTGTAGGTGTGTCAGTTTATAAGTCATTCAATATTACACATATTTGAAGTTTCCAATGATTTTTTATCACATTAAAAAAAGTTATTTGAGGCCGGTGTTTGATCCATGCAAATTTTTGTTGGAAACAATGTCACTTGTGTCCAAAATCTTTATAAGTTATAAGTATATGAATTATCTACAAATAACAATGCCATCGGGTGTCGTGGATAAGGGAATTACCCCTCAAAATTGTGAGCTGAGTTCAAATCCCGTTGACCACAATAGCTGACAGCTTTATTGTTGATGCTTTTGCTTTTAATTGGGATACTCTAGCTATAAAAGAAGGAGCCATCCTCATTGTTCATTATCACACAAGAAATCTTCTCAAGCTACTCAAGAATAACTTGGAGGAGATCTTGGAGGCTATCTTGGAGGAAGAGTGTTCACACACTCTTGAGGAGGTGATCACTAGGAGGTGCTCTATCTTGAAGGAGGAGTTCTCACACTCTTGGAGGAGTTGTGGTCTACGTCTTGGTGATTATCTGGAGGAGATTTTGCCAGCTTACCATCAACATCCATTGTTGATTTACTATGAGTAGCAAGTCTATTTCCGTTCTTACTTACGAGGTCACTCGTTTCTGGTTTAGGTTGATTAGAATTTGGGTTTGCTATATAACAGTTCTAACCTATTCTTATTCTCCATATTCTCACACACACACACTCTTCATACCACTTAGGCACACAATCTCTTGTATCTAGTTCCTATTTTTTCCTAGATACAGATATTGTCAGTTTGTATCATATTCACACATTGTAATTGACATTGGAATATAGATAATGTAGGTGAGCTTCATAGCTTACCGTTACACTTAAAATCTTTTCTATTCTCTCTCTCTATCTCTCACTCATCTATTTTTGAGTCTTAAGGTGTGTATGTTAAGGTTTATCTATTGGAAGATCATGTAAACCTCTGATTTACTGTATTTGGTATCAAAGCTTAGAATACCAACATTTGGTATCAGAGCATAGTTGACATACACCCTTAACAAGATGAGTGATTATAGACTTGAGAATGAAGACATGCTTGAGGGCATGTCTAATTATCCAATGTGGAGTTTTATAATGATGAATCTGTTAGTATAAAAGGACTTATGGAATATTGTCAATGGCACTTATCCAAGGCCAAGACAATTAACACTATAGCATACATCCACCCTTGTGAGTGTTGCAAAGTTCAAATTTCCAACCAAGCTTTGATAGTTTGTGATGTCTTCAATTGGCTCTCCTTCATAAGCACTAAGCTTATGATTTTTCTCCATAGGTGTACCTGCACACTTGGTGTTTTCCATCTTGAACTTGATAAGCATGTCATGCACATACTTCCTTTGTGATATGTATATACCTAAACCTGTGTAGATTAACTCCAATCCAAGAAAATAAGTGAGTGGTCCAAGATCACTTATTTTGAACTCCTGATTCATTTGACTCTTTCCCAAATTTCCTTGGTTGTCTCTAAGCTTTGCACATGATCAATCATAGTGTTAGAAATAAATTGTAAAAAGAGGAACATCACCCTTCGATTCCTCTCTTCCCTATCTACAAATTGTCTCCTTTGTGCTGGAGTGATGTTGGGATCTTGAAGGTCCACTGGTTGTGGATCATCTCCAATAACTAGACTCCATAAACCTTTACCTTTAAGGTAATTTGTCATTCTATACCTCCAAGAATGAAATTATCTTTATCTAACTTCTCAACTTGCTATCCTAAATCAGCCATTGAAAACTTCCAAGTTTGAAGTTTACCTCAAATATGTTGTAGTGCTCTTTCTTGACTTTATGAAGATCCCTCTTGATTTGTAGCTTCTCCTTTGCTTTTCTTTAGTTCCAATGTTTTTTCGCTTCAAGCTCCAATGCTCTATTATTGAGCTCTGATTCCAACTATTGGAGAATTCCTCTCCTATGCACAACGGAAAATGTAGAATACCTTTTCAAGATCAAGACTTTTACCTATAGCTGAACCTTAGAATGAAAACTGGTATCAATTGAATAAGATAATGAACTTGAGACTTTTTCACTCACACAATACACTAATAGCTTTCAAATGAGCTATCAAACACTCAATTTGGAGTAGTTTTAGTTTGGAAAGTCTTTGCCTCAAAACAGGCTACCTGTCCACTCAATTAGGTTGAAAACTGGTCTTCACTAAAAACTTAAAAACTCACACATTATAATGAATTTGGAAAAAATCTTTTACATAGAAGAATTACACAAGATACAATTCTAACGAATATTTAAACTCTAAAAATGGATACATACATTGAGAGATATGACTCTCGCAATCAAGCTACCTAGAAATGGTGAGCGGCTAGACATAGTATGTGAGACTATAGTGAACGAAATGACTGAAACCAAATGAACTATCTACAAGGGGATTTTAGAGCCTTCTTTCTCTGTAATTGAGTTTCCTCCCTTGACTCTTTCGTAGAAAAGTGACCATGAGCTCTCATGAAGACTTCGTGAGATCTTCTCCATAACTCCTCCACTTCTTTGCACAGCCACTCTTCTCATTCGTTTCAGCTTTTGGATTGATTCTCTTTTGGCCTCCACTACTTGTTGAAGTACTATATTTAGGTAGTGATGTGTGTGAACACACTAGGACTTTGGGGCACTTTTTCCCTCTTTAGGAGGTTTTTTCCCCCGGCTTGTATATATGCTATAGCCGTAATGGGTTACTTATCTTTGTACATTCAAGTGGTAATACATTCGGTATTATGTGTTGTGCTCCAAGCTTCTTCTTCTTCCTTGTGTTGTTTGCATGTTTCCGCAGATGTCTAACTCCAACAATTGGTATCAAAGCAGGTCGCTGCTTCATCTAGGCCTCCGTCGACACCCCTCTAGCCACAGTCTTAGAATTGCACAAATTTTGGTGAGCATACTCACGCTAATTAGGAGATCAAAGTGGTGCTGAAATTGCGATCTGAGCTTGTTTTGGCCTCTAAACACACTATCACAGTGCTTGTGCATGCTATTTTGTCTTTTTGTGCCAAAGATATATACAGGTTTTTGTTTGCCAGTATAAGCATCTCAAAGTCTGCTACAGTTTTAGCAGAACTCGTCAATGTAGTTCTGTTCAACTTTTTCAGATACAATCATTTTTCTGCATCAAGGTATTTTAGTCAGTGGCCATGGCTGAAAGCAATGATGTATTTTGTATGTTGGTTGTTGAGGATAAGTTGGACGGTACAAATTACCCATTGTGGGCTTATATGATGCAACATGTATTGGTTGCAAAAGGACTGTAGAACATTGTGCAGGGTGTTGGAAAACATCCTATTACGTAGAGGCCTCTGCAACAACCATTCCTGCCTCTTTTTTCTTTGCCTCTTTTGCAAGTAGTTTTGGGCAACTCTTTATGAAATGATCATTTCCTTTAGAGTACTTTCAAAGCAATTTCTACTTTTTTGTTTTCTTCTCATCTTTTTCATCCTTCTTTGATTGTGTAAAATTAGCAGTTTTCTGCTTACTAGTAGATATCACCTTTGACATTTGGATTGTCTGTCATCATCAATCAAAGAGTAGAAGCAAGAATTTTATATGAATTTGGAAGAGCATTCAGAACAGTCTACACAAGTGAGTTATCTGGCAAAAATCAACTGCTCCTTCAAATCTTTGATCTTTGTCAAAAAAATTTCCGTGGTATCTCCTTCATTCATGTGCTCACTCTCCAACTATTTTCGGAGGTAAGCAACACCAACCTCATTCCTTGCCTAGTATATAGTGGTAAGTGTGTCCCAAGCATCCTTTGTTGTTTTGCAAGAGCGAATGTGGGAAATAATGGCATGTTTGACAATCAAGGCTATCAATGCATGTGCCTGAGCATCTCTACCATCCCAACAAAGTTGCTCTAAAGTAGGTGCAGTAAGAACTTCAACACAAATAGGAACCTAAAGCACATCATCTTCAATGCCATCCGCATCACCTTCACTAACTATATTTGCAATTGTAGTAGGATATTTTTCAACACCCTACACAATATTTCACAGTCCTTTTGCAACCAATACATGATGCATCATATATTTCCATAATGGATAATCGGCACCATCCATCTTATCCTCAACAGCCAACATATGGAATACATCACTGCTTTCAACCATGGCCACTAACTAAAATACCTTGATGTAGAAAAACAATTATATCTCAAAAAGTTGAGCAAAAATACCCTATCAAATTCTGCTAAACTTGTAGTAGACTTTGAGGGGCTTATACTGGCGAATTGAAACTTGTATATATATTTTGCACAATAAGACAAAATCTCTTGCACAAGCATTATGATGGTGCATTTGGAGGTCAAAACGAGCTTAGATCATGATTTTGACACCATACAATGAAGCTATTTTGAATTCCTAATTGCCTTGAGTATGCTCACCAATTTTCATGCCATTCAGAGGTTGTGACCCAAGGAGTGTCGATGATACCTTAGATGAAGCAATGAGCTCTGACATCAATTGTTGGATTTTGAGGTACGCGGAAGCACGTGAATAACACAAAGAAGAAGAAGATGCTTGGAGCACACACAGAATACTGAAAGAGAATGTACAAAGATAAGTAACCCATTAGGGTTATATGCATATATACAAGCTAGGGGAAAAAACTCCAAAAGAGGGAAAAAAATGCCCTAGTGGTCCTAGTGTGTTCATACACATCACTACCAAAATATATCAATAGTGAACATGGAGCTAGCACTCATGTATAAGGAAGTGCCAAGCTATGTGTAAAGAGAATAATCCACAAAAGAAAGTAAGCCCAAAGCTTTGCAAAAAGTTTCAAACTTCTCCCTAGGCAGAGCCTTTGCTGAAAAGGTCTATAACATTATCCCGTGTGGGCACATAATCCAAACGAATCTCCCCAGCAAAGAACTTCTCTGTGACATAATGATAGTGCACCTCAATGTGCTTTGTGCAAGCATGGAACACAAGGTTTCTCACAATTGCCAATGCATTTTGATTATCAGTGAAAATGTGAACAAAAGATTGAGAAACACTCAAATCAGGAAAAAGGCATTAGAGCCATACACACTATGGTGAGCTACCAAGCTTGAAGCAAAAACCATTGGCAAACACATGAGTTTCATAGCAACTAGTCAAGTTTGAGAAAAAAAAAGCATGTAAATCTAACAGTAATGATCTCCTTGGGATAAAAAAAATCAAAGTAGATAGGTACCACTTAAGTAGTGAAATGATGTGCTTAATCACATGCCAATGCTTGACATCAAGGCAATGCATAAACTTGCTCATCTGAGAGACATTAAACTGATTATCAGTCCGAGTTATGCATAAGTAAATCAAGCATCCAACAACATACTAATAGAGAACAACATCAAATGCATCTCCAACATCATGAAGACTCAATTGTAAACCTGTTTCCATGGGAATGGCAATGGGTTTGCAATCTTCAAGGTCAAAATGCTTCAATAATGTTTCTATATTTTTTTTTATATGAATCTATTCCCCCATCAACTTGCATAAGTTGAATGCCTTAATAATGATGCAAATGCCACAAATCTGGCATCTTAAAAGAGGGATGAAAATCAAACTTAAATTGAGAAATATGCTTCCCATTAGGACTAGTGAGCAACATGTCATCAACATATACAATAGTAATGAGAAGTATATCATCTGCATGCTTATCAAACAGGTTTCTCTCAGCTGGACTATTCTCAAAATCATATGTTAGCAATTCGGCATGTATCTTTTCATTTCAAGCATGTGATACTTGTTTCAAACCCATCCACTATGAAGAATCAACAAGTTTGACAGTTCCAAGAGACTTTGTTGAATAAGTAAAGAACCATTCCCTATGTGGTGTTACATGGAAAGAAGCAGCATAATCTATGAGCCATGTGTGGGAAAAAGAATCAGCCATAAGAGCCTCACTAGATACAGTATCATCTAGTGTCAACACATAAACATCATAAAAAATACCATTAATTTCTGTTATCTTCATAATGGAAGCAAATGGTGTAGGTAACTAATTAACATTCCCATCAACATGTTGACCTTTACTTTAGTATTCTTTAATGTAGAGCAGTCTTTCTTCATATGTCCTTTCTTTAACTTCTATGATATTAATGAAGTGGAGTGATGGCAATACATCATGGTGGATTTGGCTTCAAGAGAGCTTCATGGTGATGCTCTCAGAGTAGAAACCCGAGATCTACACAACATTCAGTTTACCTTGCACAGACCAATAGTATATGCAAAAAACACACAATACACAAAGACCTAGTGACCATTTGACCTCTCAAATGGACTATAATGGTATGTTCTTCACCTATTAATCTTGCATCATCCCATAGTCTACAAACCATAATCCATGTAGATATGATTGGTTTCTCAAAATCCCCTCCAACTATCTGCCAAAGCTTCTCCAAAATGGTTAAAAATTTAAAATAGACATGCTTTTACCTTCTTCTTGGAGAAGGAAGACATGAAATATCATGAACATTTTGAGGGAGGAAGATCTTGGAGTTTATTTATCCCACCCACATGGAGTATTGTGGTGCCCAATTCGGGTCTCATATAATGTAGCTTACCCCTCATTCTTGTTGATGTGTGAAACATCACATGAAATGAAATTAATGTGACACTAGACAACCTCTATGGTCACCATTAACTCATTGCCACTCCAAACTTTGAGAAATGATAGCCAAAACCAAGAACTTTACTTCTTTAGAACTTTCCAGTCACTGAAATGACATACCTTCAGTATTTTGCTAATTTCTCTTAGCACAAATATTATTTCTCCATGATCTTTTGATCGATAAAAGTAGAAGAGAAGAGCTTTCCAGCAAGCTATCATATGCAAGAAACGGATCTCTAGAACTCAAGATATAGCCTTTACAAGATGACCCTGTATGACTTCCAAAAGTGCAAATTTTGCCTGTTTTAGTAAGTCTGACTATTTAAAAATGCAAATTTGATGCCTAGCGTCGACTTGCAACCAAAACTCCATGCCAAGCATTGACTTTGAGCTTTTTTGGTCAACTTTTCAGCGCCTAAAATGATCGCTTAAACACAAGATATGAATAAAGCACTTTTATGCTAGAAGTCGATGCCAGGCATCGACTTTATGCTGAAACTCGATGCTAGGCATCGACTTTCTCTACAAACTTCATGTTTTTAGAAGATTCAACAAGTAACACTGAGAGAATGAAAACAATAACTTATCAGCACAAACTCGATGCCAGGCATCGACTTGCTTGAAAAACTTCAACTTTTGAAATCATTTCACACAAGACAAACTCTGCAGATGGAAGAAGAAGACTTATACACAGAAGTTTAATTAACTCTTTTCATAACTATGAAACCTCACAAATGCACTGGTGCTTTATCATGCAGAGAAGCTCGACTATTCTCAGTCATACAAAATGAACTTCTACTGACATTCTCTCACTCTGTTCCACTCCGCATCAGTTGATACAAACTAACTTATATAGTTTTTCTCGATCTCGTGACTTTTTTATTTTTTAAACTTCCAGAACTAAAGTGAACTAACTTTACAAATATAATACACTTGTGAATTTGTCCCTTCACATAGGCATGTTGTTTTCTTCTAAAACTTTGACCTTCAAATATATGTCCAATTAGTGATTGTTTCTCCAACAGCTCCCCCTCAATCACTAATTGACATTCTCTGTTTCTTCATATCATCTTCTTTTCTTTTACTCCTGCCATGCTTTTGAATCTGCTGGTCTTCACACCATCCAAGCTCTTTGTCATTATGTTTGCTATCTGATCTTTTGTAGAAATGTACTCCACTTCAATTTCTTTCTCCATTACCTTTTCTCTCAGGAAATGATAATGTATCTCTATATGTTTTTTTTCTTGCATGAAATACTGGATTTGCTGCAAGATAAAGTGAACTCATATTATCTCCATGTATTCTAGGTATACCTTGATCAATGCCCAAGCTTTTGAATAATTTCTGCATCCATATCACCTCCTTAGTTGCTTCCACAAGTCCTTTGTACTCAGCTCCAATTGATGATAATGCTACTGTATGTTGTTTCTTTGAACACCAACTTACAAGCTTATCACCAATGTATATCATGTAGCAATGAGTTGATAATCTGTCATCCTGGTTACCTGCCCAGTCTTAGTCACTATAGGCTCTCAACTTCAAATTTGGTGTAAAAGGATAATATAATCCTTCCTTTATAGTTCCTTTGATATATCTGAGAACTCTTTGACATGCAATCCAATGTGGATCCTTTGGACAATGCATAAATTGGGATAGAAATCCCACTGCATAACTAAGATCAGGTCTTGTTAGTGTAGCATAAATCAAACTACCCACAAGAGATTGATACTTCCTCATATCTTTGTATTTTGCACCATCATATTTACTAAACTTGTGATTAACTTCAACAGGAGTTGAAGCTTCTCTGCAATTTTCCATATCTAACTTCTTCAATAGATTCAAAAGATACCTTTCTTGTGATACATATATGCCATGATCTGTATAGGTGACTTCCATACCAAGAAAGTATGATAACTTTCCTAGATCACTAATCTTGAATTCTTTTTCAAGTAATCTCTTTACCTCCTTGATTCCTTCATCTGAAGTACCTGTGATTATAATGTCATCTACATAAATACAAATGTAGATTGTACCTTCCTCTGTTCTTTTGATGAGTAGACTTGGATCTGCTTTTGAACTTTGATACCCAAGGTCATTGAGATACTTCACCAACCTATACTTCCATGCTCTTAGAGCTTGCTTCAATCCATAGAGTGCGCTTCTCAACTTGCAAACAAAATTTGGATACCTGGAATCTATAAACCCTTGAGGTTGTTCCATGTATACCTCATCTGATATATATCCTTTCAAGAATGCATTCTTTATATCCAATTGACTTAGGGTCCATCCTTTTGAAGTTGCAATAGCAATGATTGTCCTTATAGTTGACATCTTAGCCACACGACTGAATGTCTCATCATAATCTATGCCATAGGTTCGGGCATAGCCTTTCACCACCAGTCTAGCTTTGTATCTGGCTATACTTCCATCTGCAAGCTTCTTCACTTTATAAACCCATTTATTTCCAATTACTTTCTTTCCATTTGGTTTAGGAACAAGTTCCCATGTATTGTTCTCCTCTAGTGCATTGAATTCTTCCTTCATGGCTTCTTCCCATTGCTTCTTACCTTTTGCTTCATCATAGTTCTGAGGTTCTTCATCATCTTTGACCATGTATGCATAATTCTTCTGAGTTATGTAAAAAGTATCATAAGAATACCTTTCTGGTTGTCTTCTTGTCCTAGTTGACCTTCTTCGTTCACATTCTTCATAAGTATCTGGATACACTTCTTCATCAAATATAGGAGCTTCTTCATTTCTTCTTGTTAATCCACTTCTGGATGTACTTGCTTGCATATAACCTTCATCTTCATTTACCTGCATAATTGATTTTCCTTTCTCACATCTTCTTACCTCTTCTTCAAATTCTTCAGCTGTATGACTTTGATCTGCATACCAACTTTTCTGTTCATCAAATGTAAGATCTCTAGAAACAAGAAATTGTTTGGTTAGAGGATTCCACAACCTATAACCCATCTGCTTTTCATCATAACCAATGAACACATATTTTTCTGCCTTTGGTTCAAGTATGTCTAAGTTGTGATGGCACATAAGCATATGCAATTGATCCAAACACTTTACAATGATCTAGTGTTGGTTTCTTACCCCACCAAGCTTCATATGGAGTCATTCCATTGAGAGCTGCACATGGTAATCTATTCACAAGATATGTAGTTGTATTTACAGCCTCAGCCCAAAGATAATTTGGACAATTCTTCTCCTTCAGCATAGCTCTAGCAAACTCAACCAAATTCCTGTTTCTTCTTTCTGCTACACCATTTTGTTGTGGTGTATACCTACAGGTTATTTTAATACTTGCATTCCAAAGATAATCATTGAACTCTTGGGAGAAGTATTCTCCCCCTCCATCAGACCTCAGACTTTTAAGCTTTTGACCTGTGACTCTCTCTTCATATGCATGAAAATGCTTGACGGCTCCAAACACTTCTGATCTTTCCTTCAAAACATACAAAGTTATCCATCTTGTAGCATCATCAATGAAAAGAACATAATACCTTGAGCCACTGATAGATCCTTCTTTTGTTGGTCCCGATACATCTGTATGAATGAGCTCTAGTACTCCATCATGTTTGAATCCTTTCTTTTGAAATGGTAACATGTGTGCTTTACCCATTTGACATGCTTCACATTTATAAACCATATGTTGACTCTACACATTTGGTAATCCTAGTACAGACTGATTTCCAATCATAGCTTTAATTCCTCTTTCATTGAAGTGACCTAATCTCTTATGCCAAAGATCAAGTTCTGTAATCACTCCTTCACCATGTGTGAGCAAAGCTTGACCAATGTTCCCTTGTACTCTTAAAGTAAAGAGTCTACGTTCTTTCTTACCAAAGACAATCTGATTATATCCATTCTCTAGATCTTCAACAAATACTCTTTCATTTGTAAACCTAACTTGAAAACCTTTTTCAACTATCTGTCCCACACTAATCAAGTTTTTAGGTATTGTAGGAACATACAAAACATTAGTTAGCAAATCTGCTCCACTCTTGCATTTCACTTTTCCAATTGAATGTACACTATGTCTGGTATTATCACCTGTTTGAACTGTATGACTAGAAATACCTTTTTCCAATTTTGACATCAATTCTATGTTTTCTAACAAATGATTAGAACATCCAGAGTCAATGTAAAATACATTTAGATCTTCTTTATCTAATATGCTTATTGAATTCATCATTAATGATGTATGACTTTCATTCTGTGTGTCATTTGCATAATTGTAGTAGGCGGTGTTGTAGGATTGATTCTGTCCCCAACTTCTTCCTTCACCTCTACCATAACCTCCTCTTTGACTTTGTCTACCTCTTTTGAAAATTACTTTGATATCTTCCACCTCTGCCTCTGCTATTGTTATTCTGATTTTGATTTGATCCTTGTTGATTATGCCAACAGTCATGAGCCAAATGATTCCTCAATCCACATATCCAGCAAGCCTTCTTGTTGTTATTCTGATTACCTCTTCCTCTTCCAAAGCCTCTTGGTCTTCCTCTGCCAGTGCCTTTACCTCTTGCATAATAAACTTGAGAGATCAATTCTTCTTCATCCTTTGCTTTACCTTTATCTCCTTTCTTCTTGTTCTTCATGTACATTGCAGAACTTTGTCCTTTATCTCCATCTCCCTTCAAGTCTTGCTCATATGTGAGCATCAAACCAAGTAATTGATTCAAATTTGGAACATAATGATTCAAAGAGAGTTTTGTTGACAAGACAAAAGGTTTCCACCTTTCATCTCCTCTCAAACCTGCAAGCAATTAAGCAATCAATCTGTGATCTTCAACATCTTCATCTATGGATCCAAGACTATCTGCTAGATCCTTCATCTTAGTGACATAATCACTAATACTTTGACTTGTCTTTTTCTTGAATGTAGTAAACTCTGACCATAGACTTGCTTTCCTTGCTTTGGTAGTACTTTGGAAATGATATTCCAATGCATTCCATATATCTTGAGATGATTCCAATCCTCCGATGTGTGGTAGCAAATGATCTGAGATTGTATTGTAGATGTAAGCTTTTGCACTTGCATCCTTCTTCTGCCAATGCTTTAAAGCATCAAGTTCCTCTTTCTTTGGTCGGCTTTCATCTTCAAATACTGGCTTCTCTTCTTCACCTGTTACATATACCATGAGATCCTTACTCATAAGTAAGGCTTCCATTCTCATTACCCATGCAGGGTAATTATCTCTATCGAGTTTGTCAATGGAGAGACAAACTAACTTATATAGTTTTTCTCAATCTCGTGACTTTTTTATTTTTTTAACTTCTAGAACTAAAGTGAACCAACTTTACAAATATAATACACTTGTGAATTTGTCCCTTCACATAGGCATGTGGTTTTCTTCTAAAACTTTGACCTTCAAATATATGTCCAATTAGTGATTGTTTCTCCAATAATTCTCACATCTAAGAGAAGGAGAGGAGGGAAGATGGAGGGGCTGCTCTCGCATGTGTGAAGCGCATACTTTGTCTCTATTGTAGGTGGACTCCTTACTGTGTATGTTGTTTGGTTCTGTTTGGCTTTTGTTTGATCTTGTCCATCTTTTTTCTCTTTCTTCCATCTTGCTTCTTGGACTTGGACCCACAAATATTTTTGCGATTTCTCTTCAACTTTAGGTATTATGGAACTAATTTATAGCTCTTCATCAATTGGATTCTCTACCACGTCACTAAGAGGCACAATGCTAGTCTCAATTGGGGTTTTTCTTTTGGCTCTCTCTCTCTCTCTCTCTCTCTCTCTCTCTCTCTCTCTTTGAGGTTTTGCATGAAGTATGTGTAGACCTTGGCACATCACAAAAATGAGAATAATCTTTTGAATTACCACAATGTGAATTCTCTCCTTAAGTAGGGTAGCTTCTTCAAGGATCTTTTGTGACAATGCAGTGAGTTGTTTGCACATGCCCAACCTTTCTTTATCTATGTGGGCATTCACCAACCATTGGTGATGTGTTTCCACACAAGGAACATTTTTCATATGAGCCTCTTATGCTTTAAACATCATTTCTAGATCCTCAAGGAGTGGATTTGCTAGAAATATCATTCTTCTTATTGGAGGCTATAAGAAGCCTTAGTAATTGCATCTTGTAGCTCATTTTCTAAGCTCCCTAATTTCTTCTCCCATTTTTGACTATTTTTTCCCTTGCATTGTCTCCAAGTCAAGTTTGACTTCTTCCTTTTCTTTTCCCCAAATAACTGTTGATTGAGAGATTGAGAAAATGAAGAATCTTTTTCTTCATTTTTCTGCTCAGCCTCTTGCTCTTTTGCTAGACCACGTATAACTACTTGAAGAGGCAGTTTCCCTTCAAATTCACTACCACTTCCAATTATTTCCACCATTTTTAGTGGTGTTTCAATGGTTTTCTATAGATTTTGAGGTCAGTATTTAATCAAGTGATCCTTCCCATAGTCTTCCATGTAAATGTTCTAGAAGGTTTAGGATGATATTTTAGGAAGTTTCCATCACCATATCTAAATGGACCTTTAGGAGCAGGTGCAACTTTTGTGCCTTACTATCATTGGACTACAACTTCTTTCTCTGTATAGTAGATTCTTGCACTTTACTTATTTTTCCAAGTTGGATTGTTGCTAGTGTTCACAAGGTAATAGACTTCTTCTTGATACCATTTACCCTAAGTGTAAGTATCCTCTGGATATTTATTTCTATCCTCTAGGTATGATTTTGAATATCTAGAGCAACTTCCTACCATTGTTGGTTCCACAGGTATGATAGCCTTTATAGTGTTTTCCTTAGCATACTTGACATGAATAACCTTTAGAGGTGAAGGTGGTCATTGATCCAAAACAGGCCTTGTAGGCTCTTGATTGCCTTGATTATACCTAGGTTGACCATAATATAGTCCTCATAATACTATCATTGCTATTTGGGTGGGTTTCCATGTGCATGTCTAGGTGGATGCATAGGCCTAGGTTGATACTATTGTCTCTACTATTATTGTGGTTGTAATATATAATGTGTTTTTATTGAGGCTATCTGTTATAGTTTGCATGTTAATAACTAACTACTCTATTGCACATGTAAGTGGGATGATCCCCATTACAATTCTAACATCCTCTAAGCAGTTTAGCTCTTTGGTCATAGGGTGCATTCCATTGCTCTTTAACTTGCTCATGATATGAAGCTTCTTATATACCAATTCATCTATCTCTTCAATTGAATATTTCATTGAATTAGAGGAAGTTGAGGCTTTACTCTTGTTATCAGAGGTTGAAATTTCTATTTTGCAACTAGATTGTCTTCAAGGTCCACACATTCCCTGATGTGTTGGTTCAAGATTGTGAGCCTACAAATGTATACAAGTTAGAGTAATTGCCCATTAGTTAATCCCTCAAAGAATGTATTTATGTATGTGTATGTATGCATGCATGCATGCATGCATGTATGTATGTATGTATGTATGTATGTATGTATGTATGTATGTATGTATGTATGTATGTATGTATGTATGTATGTATGTATGTATGTATGTATGTATGTATGTATGTATGTATGTATGTATGTATGTATGTATGTATGTTTGTATGTATGTATGTGTGCATATGTGTGTATGTATTTACATATCCATATATGTTAGTGTATGTATGTATGTATGTATGTATTATTGTATGTATGTATGTATTATTGTATGTATGTATGTATGTATGTTTTTATGTATGTATGCATGTATGTATGTATGTATGTACGTACGTAGGTATGTATGTATGTATGTATTGATGGAGAGTGTTAATCTCCAAAAGAAAAAGCTATCCTTGATGTTAGAGCACCTCTATATCAAGAACAACTCAAAACCTCAACCAATTTTGGAAGAACAATACCAAGTCATCAAGATTTTATCTAACTATGAAGAAAGTCATTACACAAAAAAGTCTGCTGAACTTAACTCATTCATTGGCTGACCAAATGTGTAAAGTTTCTAATGAAACTTTGTGCAAGTGTCGTCTAAAGGTTTTGCACCTTATCCAAAGTTAAAAATTCTCAAAAGGTCTAGTAAATATTGAGATTTAATCCAAGCAATTCACCTATGTCTAAAATTTTACTTTTCTACAGTAGACTTTGACACCTGCAACTTCTAATGCATAGTTCTCTTAATCTAGAACATTTTTATTCAAATGCTTTTAGCCACAGGTGGCTTACCTTAAAACTTAAAGAATGAGTGCTTGCTTCCTCAAAAATTTACACTTTGGAAGGAGAACTGACCAAAACGTTGTCATCAAATTTGCCCCCGCTGCAGTCTTCTCTTCTTCACATTTACACATGTAAATGTTCCTACTCTCAATTCTCTTAGCATGATCACAATTGCGATTTGAAAATTTGTACAGAGGTCATTCTATTGTAGACTTAGACTTATACAAAAGCATTTCACAAAAGGATTAACACATAAGGAGCATTGAGCAAAATATCGGGTGCAACTTTTCTTCTATTCAAGAAAACATTACATCTGTTTGATGAGAGATATTCTCTTCATTTCTAAAGTGTCTAATGACTCTTACAACTTGTCATTCATTATCTCTCATACATGCCCCAACATTCTACTTGTATATATAGGCATATATTTCCTAACTCTTAACCATAAAAAGGGTATAAGTGAGGTAATTGCAAGTCTAGTGTACATGTATATACAAGACTTCATTCTCTGATCATGCACTATCTTCAAGCTTCATATATATTGATCTTTGCTTCGTCCTTTGACTTCAAACCTTTGTCTAAAACATCACTTGATGGTTTTCATGCACCAAAAACTCCCCCTCAATCATCAATTGAGGTTTTTTGAATCTCTGTAGCTTTGGTCCATCCAAGCTTTTAGTTAACATATCTGCAATTTGATATTTTGTTGAAGTATGTATGACTTCAATCTCCTTATAAATCATCTTCTCTCTCAAGAAGTGATACTAAATCTCAATGTGTTTAGTCCTGGCATGGAAAATAGGGTTAGCAACTTAGTCTAGATACAATGAACTCATATTATCTCCATGAATAGTGGGTGTACTGTGAATGATGTCAAAAATATTCATGAGAGTCTTCAACCATATGACCTCCTTTACAGCTTCAACCATACCTTTATAATCTGCTTCTGTAGATGACAAAGCAATTGTGTGTTGCTTCTTAGAACATCAAGAGATTAGCTTATCTCCGACATAACATAAGTATCCATAGGTTGATCTTCTATCATTAGGACTACCTGCCCAATCTGTATCACTATATATCTTGATGTTTGTATGTGATGTGAAACCATAATACAAAACTTCCTTGAGTGTACCCTTAATGTATCTTAGCAGCCTTTGTCCTGCAACCCAATGTTCTTTCCTAGTACAATGCATGAATTGAGATAACACTCCAACTGCATATGACAAGTCAGGCCTAATGAATGTAGCATAGATTAGAATACCAATGAGACTTTGATATAGCTTCATATCCTTGAATTCGTCTCCATATCTGCTCAATTTTTTATTCACCTCCATTGGAGTAGGTGCTACGCTGCAATCTTCCATTTTAAACTTGATTAACAAGTTCTTCAAATACATTTCTTAAGTCACATATACTCCATGTTGAGTATATGAGACCTCCATGTCAAAGAAATATGACAAGTCTCCCAAGTCACTAATCTTGAACTCTTTCTCCATTTTCTTCTTAAGACTTTGTATGCCCTTCTCATCTGTACCTGTAAGAATTATGTCATCAACATATATACACATGTAAATGAACCCATCATCACTTGCTTTAACAAGCAAGCTACTATCTGCTTTAGACACTTGGAAACCATGTTCTTTCAAGAACTTCACAAGTCTATAATTCCATGCCCTTGGGGATTGCTTCAAACCATACAAAGCTCTCTTGAGCTTACATACATACTCTGGATACCTTTTATCTCTGAACCCTTCTGGTTGTTCCATGAAAACATCATCTAAAATATAACCATTTAGAAAAGCATTCTTCACATCTACTTGACATAGTTTCCAACCTTTACATGTAGCAATGGCTATTAATGTCCTTATTGTTGTCATCTTTGCCACAGGACTATAAGTCTCATCATAATCTATACCATATGTCTGATTGTACCCTTTCACAACAAGTCTAGCTTTATACCTAGACACACTTCCATCTGCATACCTCTTTGTCATGTAGATCCATTTGCATCCAATGATCTTCTGACTATTTGGTTTGGGAACCAAATGCCATGTTTCATTCTCCATTAAAGCATCATACTCTTCCTGCATAGCTTTCTCCCAATTTTCCTTACCTTTTGCCTCTTCATATGTAGAAGGGTCCTCCTTTGCTTTCACCATATAAGCATAATCTTTAGTGGTCAGAAATGAACTATCATAGATATATCTTGTAAGTTGCCATTTGTGCCTTTATGACCTTCGGAGTTCTCCACTTCTTGAAGTTTCTGGTTCATCACATTCTGGATCAAACCTTGGCACTTCTTTGTTGGAGTTAGACATATGTGGAAGCATGCGAACAACACAAGGAAGAAGAAGAAGATTAGAGCACAACACACAATATTGAATGTATTACTAGAGAATGTACAAAGATAAGTAGCCCATTAGGGCAACAGGTGTATATACAAGCCGGGGGAAAAACCTCCTAAAGAGGGAAAAAAGTGCCCCAGCAATCATATATCAACAAATCCTCCCTGGGAGCGATGCGGTGAACAAGTAGCTAGCACTCATGTATAAGGAAGTGACAAGCTATGTGGAAATCACTCCACAAAATGAAGTAAGCCCAAAGCTTTGCAGAAAGCTTCAAACTTCTCCCTAGGTAGAGCCTTCATGAAAAGGTCTACAATGTTCTCCTGCGTGAGAACATATGCCAAGCTGATCTCCCCAGCAGAGAACCTCTCCCTGACATAATGATAATCCACCTCAATGTGCTAAGTGCGAGCATGGAAGACAGGGTTCCTCACAAATGCCAATGCGCTCTAACTGTCAGTGAAGATGGTGGTGGCAGAAGACTAACCAACACCCAAATCAGCTATAAGGTGTTTGAGCCACACACACTCAACAGTCACTGTGAAAGTTGCCCTATACTGAGCCTCACAACTGGAAGTGGCCACAGTAGGCTACTTCTTGCTCAACCAAGATATACATGAGCTACCAAGCATGAAGCAAAATCCACTAGTGGACACACGAGTGTCATAGAAACCAACCCAATTAGAGTCAGAAAAAGTACGCAAATCTCGCGGTAGTGATCCCCCCTTGGGATAAAACAAACCAAGTAGTCGGGTACCACTCAAGTAGCAAAAGATGCACTTAACCGCCTGCCAATGCTTGAATCTTGGGCAATGCATAAACCTGCTCATCTGTGAGACAACAAACTGAATATCTGGTTGAGTAATGCATAAGAAAATCAGGCATCCAACAGCCTGCTGATAGAGGACAACATCAAATGCATCTCCAGCATCATGAAGGCTCAATCGTAAACCTGTCTCCATAGGAGTGGCAATAGGCTTACAGTCTTCAAAGGCCAAAACGCTGTAATAATGTGTCAATATATTTTGTTTGACACAAAGCCATTCCACCATCAACTTGCATAAACTGAATGCCCAAATAGTGATGCAAATGCCCCAAATTAGACAGCTCAAATGAGGCATGCAAATCAGCCTTAAAATCAGCAATATGATTCTCAATAGGACCAGTGAGCAGCATGTCGTTAACATAGACAACAATGATCAAAAGCACATCATTAGCATGCTTAACCTATAAGGTGCTTTCAGTTCGACTGTTCTCAAAACCATGTGCAATCAAATAGGCATGTATCTTCTCATACCAAGCACATGGTGCTTGTTTTAAACCATATAATGCCTTCTTTAACCTGCACACTTGGTTTTCATGATCTTTCTACACAAAGCCACAGGGCTGAAAAACATACACTTCATGATCTTTCTACACAAAGCCACATGGCTGAAAAACATACACTTCTTCATGCAGGTCACCATTCAAAAATGCAGTTTTAATGTCCAACTGATGTACATTCCAATCATGATGGGTTGCAAGTGCACAGATGCTCGAAACAGTAGTCATACGACATGTAGGTGCAAAGGTCTCATCAAAATCAATGCCTCTTTCCTGTGCATAACCCTTTGCAACAAGCCTAGCCTTATACTTGTCAACTGTTCCATCAACCTTACGGTTCAGCTTGTAAACCCACTTAGTGCTAATGGCCTTCTTTCCAGGAGGCAAGTCACATAAAGACCAAGCACCATTCTTCATTATAGCATCATATTCAGATTGCATAACAGCCATCCAATTTTCTGAATTTTGTGCTTCGTCAAATGAAATAGGCGCATTCTCATCACAGATACTAGATGCAGCCATAGCATAGCAATCTGATGCAAAAGAGGCACTATGAGAGCCTGATCGAGTACGATATGACAGAGGTGCATCTAATTTTCTATCACGCAAAGTCTGCACCAGCATTTTGGCATAGTTTTTGCCTCCTCAATGTCAACTCTCTCATCAAAAAGTGCATCATGTAAATCTACATCAGAAATGGGATGATCTACATCATCACATGAAACCTACAAAGGCTGAGAAGTTGCCTCATTATGACCAGCACTAGACTGTCCACCTGTAAAAAGAGGCAGCAAAGTATCATACATGTCTTTGGAGCTAACAGATGTCTCCTTAGTACATGAAAGCAATGGCTGAATAGCATCTTCCACAAAAACAACATCATGGCTAACCAGAATGGGTTTAGTTTGTGGATGATACAAACAATAGCCTTTACTTTCAGAATTGTACCCAACAAAAATATATTTTACTGCCTTATCATGCAATTTTCTATGATGTTGTTTACTAGGCACTAATGCATATGCCAAACAACCAAAAACACACATATGAGCAACAGATGGCTTGCGATCATGCCAAGCCTCATATGGAGTGACAGATTGCAATGCTTTAGTGGGACACCTGTTAAGTACATATGCTGCACACATGAGAGCCTCAAGCTAGAAACTATGTGGTAAAGCCTAACTCTTGACCATACACCTCACCATCTCCATGAGTGACCTGTACTTTCATTTAGCAATGCCTTTTTGTTGAGGTGTATACAACATTGTACACTGCTGTTTTATCCACGTTTAGCCAGAAATGCATTAAAATTAGAAGAGATATATTCCCTCCTTGATCAAAATGGAGGGTGCCCATTTTACATGCTGAGAGATTTTTCAGCCAAAACGAAAAACTGTTTGAAACACATGAACACTTCGAACTTAGCCTTCAATGGATATACCCATGCATGCCTTGAAAAATCATCGATGAAAGTCACGAAGTAAAGATAATTTCCAAAAGAAGATGTCTACATAGGACCATAGACATCACTATGTACAGGCTGTAATTTCTTAGTAGCCTGAATTGAACCATCTTTTGGAAAGGAAGAATGCTGCATTTTGCCCAAAATACAGCCTTCACAAACATGTTTTCTGAGGTCTCAAGTTTGGGCAAAGAGGACACCATTTCAGATTTCTGAAGGCATAGCAAACAAACAAAATTCAGATGACCAAAGCATGCATGCCAAAGCTTTGCATCTAACATAGCTTGAGAATCATGTACTGCACATGCCAAATCATTTACAGATCTTTCATAGTCTATGAGCTTATACAACCCACAACATCAAATGTCAGAAGCAATAATCACATCGCCATTTGATAGATCATGAATTGTACATCTGTCATCACAACCAAGCCAATCTTGGCTAATGCAGAAACTGGTGGCTAGGGTCTTCCACAAAAATTCCATCATTAGTGATCCTTACTTCATAACCTTTCTCAACAATTTGCCCTACGCTTATCAAATTCTTTGGAATTGTAGGAACATACAAAACCTTACTCAGAAGAGTGCTCCCATCCTTAGCCTTCATTGATCCAATTGACTTCACATTGTGCTTTGTCTTATCACCTGTTTTTACCACATGATTACTTACTTTATTCTCCAAATTAGTCATCAAAGCTATGTTACCACTCATGTGATTGCTACACCCTGAGTCAATGTAGAAGACTCTTTGATCATTACTTTGTCTTTCACAAGTTGCACTCATAATTAAGATTGAATCCTCCTTCTGATCTGAATCATAATTATAGTAGGTATTGTTGTAGGATTGACTTTGGAAACCTCTACTTGCATTTCTTCCAAAGAAACCTCTACTACCTCTACCTTTGAAATTACCTCTTTGGTTACTATTACCTCTTCCTCTTGAATTAGAATTCGGATTATATCCTCCACCATTCTTATTATTATGCCAACATTCATGAGCTAAATGATTTGTCTTACCAAAAATCTAGCAAGCTTTGACACCATCTTTATTGCTTCTACCTCTTCCTCTTCCTTTGCCACCACCTCTTCCTCTTAGGAAGTTAGCTTGGCTAGTTGTACCTTCATCTTCATTCAATTGTTGCTTGCCTTTGTTAATCTTCTTCTTGTCCTTTGAATACATTGCTTGACGTGTACTTTTATCAACATCACCTTTGACATCCTACTCAAAGGTTAGCATATGTCCTAGCAACTGATTCAAATCAGGAGTAAAATGATCTAGTGACAATTCAGCGGATAAAATGAATGGCTTCCATTTCTCATCTCCTCTCAAACATGTGAGGATTTGCCTTACCGATTTTTCCTCTTCAATATCTTCATCAACTACTCTTAATGCATCTGCAATGTCCTTCATCCTTGTTACATAATCAGAAATGGATTGAGAAGCCTTCTTTTTGAATGTGGTAAACTCTTCCCATAAAGATGCCTTCATTAACTTTGTAGTGTTTTATTAATGCTCTTCCAAAGCATTCCATATATCACTTGCACTTTCAAGTCCTCTAATATGAGTTAGCAAGTAGTCATTAACTCCCATGTAGATAATGATCCTTGCTTGAGCATCATTCTTCATCCATGTCTTCAAATCTGAGAGCTCCTCCCTAGTTGGAACACTAGGATCTTCAAATTTTAGTTTTTCTTCTTCACCTGTAATGTATCCTATCAAGTCTTTGCTCATAAGATGAGCTTCCATCCTCGACCAAGCAAGATATTTTTCTCTATCCAATTTCTCTATTTGAAGAGAATCTCCCATCCTTTTTTCACCTTTGTATTAAATTCTTCAAGATTTATGAGGAATAAGTGTATCTTTACTTTGAAGGTAGTTCATTTTGATCTTCTTGATAGCTTCAGGCCTCCTTCTCTAGCTTTCACTTAAATCTTTCACCTTTTGAATCTTCAAAGGTTAATTTTTGTATAACTGCAACAATCGGGGTCCTCCTTTCTTCAATTTTGATGACTCCTGCTTTGATACCACTGATGGAGAGTGTTAATCTCCAAAAGAACAAGCTATCCTTGATGTTGAAACACCTCTATATCAAGAAAAACTCAAAACCTCAACCAATTTTGGAAGACCAATACCAAATCATCAAGATTTTATCTAACTATGAAGAAAGTCATTACACAGAAAAGTTTGTTGCACTTAACTCATTCATTGGCTGACCAAATGTGTAAAGATTCTAATGAAAATTTGTACAAAGTGACCCCTAAAGGTTCCACACCTTCTCCAAGTTAAAACATCTCAAAAGGCTTAGTAAATATTGAGATTTACTCCAAACAATTCACCTATGTCTAAAACTGTACTTTTCTACTGTCGACTTTGACACCTCCAACTTCTAATGCATAGTTCTCTTAATCTAGAACCCGTTTATGCAAATGCTTTTAGCCATAGGTATCTTACCTTCCAACTTAAATAATGAGTGCTTGTTTCCTCAAAGCTTTACATTCTGGAAGGAGAACTAACCAAAATATTATCATCAAATTTGCGCCTATTACAGTCTTCTCTTCTTCACATTTACACATGTAAATGTTCCTACTCTCAATTCTCTCAGCATGATCACAATTAGGATATGAGAATTTGTACAAAGGTCACTCTACTATAGAATTAGACTTGCAGAAAAGCTTTTCACAAAAGGATTAACACAAAAGGAGCACTGAGCAAAATATCATGACTTTTCTTCTATTCAGGAAAACATTACATCTGTTTGATGAGAGATATTCTTTTCACTTCTAAAGTGTCTAATGACTCTTACAACTTGTCATTCATTATCTCTTATACATGCCCCAACATTCTACTTGTATATATATATACATATATGTCCTAACTCTTAACCATAACAAAGGTATAAGTGAGTTAATTACAAGTCTAGTGTACATGTATATACAAGACTTCATTCTCTGATCATGCACTATCTTCAAGCTTCATATATATTGATCTTTGCTTCATCCTTTGACTTCAAGCCTTTGTCTAAAACATCAACTGATGGTTTTCATGCACCAACATGTATGTATGTATGTATGTATGTATGTGTGCTTGTTTATATATGTGTGTATGCATGCATGTTTTTGTATGTATATACCTATGGATATATGTATATATGTATATATGTATATATGTATATATGTATATATGTATATATGTATATATGTATATATGTATATATGTATATATGTATATATGTATATATGTATATATGTATATATGTATATATGTATATATGTATATATGTATATATGTATATATGTATATATGTATATATGTATATATGTATATATGTATATATGTATATATGTACATATGTATATATACATATGTATATATGTACATATGTATATATGTACATATGTATATATGTATATATGTATATAGTATATCATGGTCCCTCGAGCTGCTCTTTGAAACTTACTCCTAGCATGCTTTCCAAGGTAGCATGATTCATGCACCTTTCCAATCCTTGGCAAGGTTGGAAAGTCAATGACCATGCCTTTGTTCTTCAATATGCATATATTATTCAAATTGAAGTTTCCATTCCTCTTATGCCATAACCTCGTGTAGCTCAGTGATGAGTAGCACCTCCTTTAATGTCAATCCGGGAAGACATGAGGATGGTATGAAGACCACGAGCAAGTGGAAGCACAAGTGCGTGAGTGAGAAGCACACAAGCATGCACACACATACACACACACGCGCACACACCGTAAGAACAAAGAGAGTAAGACAATGGAATCACTTCTATTGCAAGAAAGTTCTCATACAAGCTCAAACTACAAGAAGCTCCCCCCAAAAATGAGCTCTCTAGCTCTATTTATAGTTCTTGACTAGCTTTGGCCCTGTTCAGACCTAGTGTCCGGCCTAGTTAAAAATTAGGTTCCGGGGCTTATTTGAGGGCCCAAACAAGATCTAAAAATTATGAAAACTGGCAGGCAACTACATCTAAGGCTCCCCAAGCTCGAGGACTCCTCGGCTTGTACAAAATGGAGCTACAAAAAGGTGAAAAGATATTTACAAGGGTTTGTAGTGATGAGAATCACTTTAGAATGATGTTGGGGTTTTTGGAAAAAAATAAGTTGCCTCAGTGCTAGATCTTCATGTGTGTCCATACTTGCTTCTTCCCGCATCCTGTCAACACTCTTCCCCCCCTAGGGTCTGTCGCCTCTGACAGACCTCTTTTCCGCCGTTTGATCAATGTATTGTTGCAGGAGGTCGGTTGCCAATTCTTGTTCTTTGATTTTTAAACCTCTGATTAGATCTCGTTGCAAAGCCTCCCAATCCACTGTACCAGGCATGTCAGGTTGTGGCATCGTGTAAAGCTCAGAATGCATCGTTTGTTCGCATGCAAAGAGATGGAGTAGATGCGTAGGCCGTGGCGCAAATACCTCTGAATGTGCTTCCCAAAACCCCGTGGTGAACATATCGTCAAATGTTTGCTTGTAGCAGGCAGGGAGATATCTTATGCGTGCATGCCATGCGTAAGCCACTCGTATGCTCGGGGTTGTGCTCATATCATATAGCAGGTCATAATTACCATTAATAAACCCGGGAATAGGAGGTTGAATACGGCATACATTGCGAAAAGTTTTGAGTACGACCTGCATCATGTCGAAGATCTTGAGCATCATCTGGGCAGCGACATTTGGCATAGGGTGGAGGCGTGGTATCCAATGTCTGATGGTTGCAATCATGTATGACACTGTAGGAGTACCGGTTGGGGGGGCGATAGCGGGGTAATTGAGCCATTCCTTGCAGTTTGCGTTATTCTGAACCTTGATGGCAAAAGCTTTCCATGATCGGCGTCTTTGCACGGGCCCAAAACACGGATTGTACCTCAAATGCATGGGGGCATGATCCCATGTTCGAAGCATTTCTGGGTAAGTTTCGAGTAACTTTTGCCTCCACGTTGGTTGGAATATGACCCCTTTTCGTGCCGCTTCTGGTATGTCTTCTGGTTCGAACTGTGTGGCAAATGTGGGGCACTTGTTGGTGACCCGTTTGATTTCTGCATTGTAGTCAGCTAACAGTACAAAATAGGGCTTGTATTGCAGTTCTGAACTAGTGATAAGGCGTCTAGGGGCGATGTGTCTGAAGTATTCTGAGTGAAGGATGGTGTCCTCAATGGCCTTCATTGCCAGCATCTGAGTGGATATCCGCTCCTGATGAGTTTGCCCCATCTCCTCTACTTGTTTCATCCATGCTGATGGGGGTTCCTCATAGGTATCTTGGCCTTCTTCTGTTACGCGTCCTCCTGGGAATGGTTGAGGCTCGTAGGCGTCGACTAATGCTTCCTCCACTGGGATGGTAACTGCTTCTTCTTCTGACGGTTGCTCTGGTGGGGAAGGGGGTCGTTCGTACTGCATCAACTTCAGTTTTAAGTCTGCGATCTGCTGCCATAACTCCAGCACGTCGTTGGGCGTTGAAGGTTCCGGTTCGGTTGAAGTAGCAGCGTCTGTCATTTCTTTGTGCTCCTGTCGGTGTGGTGTAGACTCTTGGGGTCTCTGCAAGTCTTTTAGCTGGTCGGCAAGCTGATCATGTGCTTCTAACAGATTGGCATACGTTTCCAATATTTGTTGTATGCTCTCTGATGGGACCGCTTGAAATTTGACCGGGTCTATGGGTACTCCCGGGGTGTTCTCCATGGCCGCCTCGAGATTCTCTTGGTTTTGTTGTTGAAGCCGTCTGTTCTCTTCTTGAGCTGCCGCTAGATGTCGTCGTAGCAAAGCCATATTTCGTTGAAGCCTAGCGTTGCGGCCCATCTGATCTCGCAGCTGTTCCTCCATGACTTTGCGCTCTTCCATATGTCTCGCCTCGAGTTGCGCATTTGTCTGTTCGAGGGCGGACATCTTGCGTTGTGACTCCGTATGAATGAACTCCAAAGCAGTGACACGCTCTTGGAGTGTTGCTGAGAGGGTGCAAAGCCCTTTGTTATTTTCTTCCAATAATGTATATTCTTGCTTAAGCTGAGTGGCAGCTTCAAGCATCGTGTCGAGTGCAAGACTAAATGAGGTGGACGATGCAGGGGGTTGGGAAGTGGGAATGGGACAAGTGGATGTTGTGCCTACCGTGTGTGGAAGTGGTGCTGTGAGTGTAATAACCTGTGATGGTGTTGTGAGGACAGTGGTTGTGGGTGATCCAGCGGATGGTGAGATGTCCATGGGATCGGACATGAGTGAGTGTGATTCGTGAAATGTGAACACCGGGACGGTGGGTGGTGTGATAGTGGTGGCCGTGAATGTGGGGGAGTGAATTTGGGGATGGGACTTTGTCTTATGTTCCTCGACCTGTTGAAGAATGTTTACAAGGTAGGTCCAGAAGGAGGGTTGGGTGGTTAGTGTGGTGCTCGAGGCAGTTACAAGGGACGGGGTAGGTAGGGTTTGGGGGGGAGGAAATGGAGGGGTGGAGGGTAAAGGGAAGGAAAGAGTCTGACTAGTGACAGATGGTTGTCCAAAGGCATGGGGGAAGAAAGGATGACCTAATTGAGGTTCAAAAGCCTGAGTGACAGAGATGGATGAGGGTGAAGGGAGGAGAGTGGAAACGGGGGTGTGTACAATGGTCTCACTATAGGAGGAGAATGTTTGTGTAGAAAGACACGTGGAGAGAGGCTCTGAGGGTGGGATAGGAGATGATGAGGGAGATGGGGCATGCGTAACTTCCTCCGGTTCATCATTGTGCCTAGGGCTAATCATGTGCACATCTTCTGATGTGGATGTAGCTAACGCGGTAGATACCTCCATCTGAATCATCTTTCCTTGTCGCGGCCGTGTATCAATTCTTCTTTGATCATAGGCAGGGTTCTCTTGACAGACCATGGTTCTCATTGCTTCACTGATGCCACAGGTGTCCGCCAATAGATTCAGTGATTCTACAAACTGGGGGTCGATATGCTCGGACTGTAACATCTGGTTTACTAGGGCCCTATTTGCTTCTTCTGACATTTTATGGCGGCTTTGTACCTGCTTGATTGTCTGGTATAATCGTTTGAGCTGTGCCGTATATGCAGGGGCTTCGTCTTCACTCTCTTCTGGGTTATTCCTTGGTGCCTGCTCCTGAGTTTGTGTATTTAGTCTTTGAGGGGGTTGCGTCACTCCTAGCTCCTGTACGCTGCTTGTCTCGCCTCGTGCATGTTCTCTTTGGGTAGATGTCCGCGGATCGACATTGTCAGGGCAATCTTCACTGTCTGATAGATGAGCCGTCTACAGAAATGTTTCAAAATCAAAATTTGGGTCTTCGGTGAAAGTGGCCATCGCTGCAAATTCTGCATCGGTAGGTAGCGGAGGGGCAGAGGGGGTGGGCTGTACCACCTCTCTTGGTTGAGACTCCTGGAGATGAATTGTGATTGGTGCCACCGGGGCTTCCGCTCTAGTGGAGGCTTCGGTAGTGGTTGCTGGAGGGATCAAGACTTGTGAAAGGGATCCACGCATTCTTTTTGCAGGCTGACTCCCTGACTTTCGCCCCTTAAACAACTCCAGATGTGCATACTTTAGGGCTCGCGCAACTGGTACATCGTACGCCAGGCATCTGTAGATGATTCTAGTCAACGCACAGCAACCATGTAGAGTGGGTTTCCTCACCCCCCGCTTGCCTGCCTCATATACCTGATCTAAGATCCATACTGGCAACTTAATGGGCAAGCTGCCGGTCTCTGCTAAGTACAGTCCGTACCATATCTTCTTGTGAGGCTGAGTGAAACGGTCTTGAGCTGGAAATGCGAAGTGCTGGAGGCACATCCGCAGGGGTATGGCGATGTTGGGGGTGAGGGCGCACATGTCTTTGAGCTTCTTGACTCTATTGCTTTTCATTGATTCTGGTATCAGGGGGTCGCGATCTGAAGGCACATGAGTGCCATACATTTGAAGGGCTTCCCTGATTAATGTTACATTTAGTTCAAACTTCCTCATCTCCTCCAGATTAGATAAGGAGGGCACCCAGAATGTGCCTGAATGATCTTTATCCCCGGTAGGTTTCATCGTGGCAATCAAGTAGTAACACCTGAGGAAGTCAGGTTTTGGTAGAGCTGCACTGAAGTAAGTTTGCAGTCCTGCCTTTCGCCAGATCTCTTGAAGGGGGGCTGCATTTTGTAAGGCCTCAAATTCTCTTGAAAAGAATTGGAAGGTCCACCAAACCCCTCCACACTCCATCTTGGACTCCCAGATGTGGTCCGCGTCTCCCAAATCCCCTGGCATTTCATTGAACCAATGGGAGTGCCCTTTTACTCTTTCGGTTAGCCCACTAGGTGGATCTGGAATCGGAATCCTTCGCACATTCAAGAATTCTTCAGGTCTAGCCGTTGGTGGAGCTTCCACTGGCATGGCATCCCAATTGATAGGAGCACCAGATCCTGCCTGAGAGCTTGTGCCTGCCGCTGTTGCCATGAGAGTAGGTTGCTTATCTGCTGGAAGACGAAAGGCACATTAGTGTTGCATAGGAAACAGGATGTAATGGTGTTCCCTTCACAATACTAACACGACAATCCCGGAGGTCAGTGATTAATGGTGAGGTGTTTATGATATGTGTGAGTGGTGATTAAAGGTCAGTGTCATCCTAGATGCATACTTTGGTTATGCAATGGGCTCGGAATGCTTCTATGTTAGTGTGGACGGATTTACAGAATAGGGTCAGGGGGTTTAGTACACCGTTTAATTCTCCACACTTTGATACAGGAGTCGTAGCTCTTAGAGCTAAGGACAGGTGAAGATTTCGGTCTGAGAGTGTGATGTATGTGGGACCTTGTGGGTACCCATTTCCAGACATTCCTGGGGTTGATGGGAGTGGGGGCAGTGAGAGGTGTAGGTATCTTATCACTTTCTGCGTTGTTGGCCAAGAGTGCTTGTGAAAGCTGCTTCATCCTCGTGCCTGTAGGTGAAGTAATTTGGGCTTGTAAGCTAGCCTTGGGCACCCATATCTGTCTAGCATTAGGGGTGGCCTTCATTGACCGCTTAGGAACCCAGATAGAAATGGTACGCCTAGGGGTTATCCTAGGAGGCTTCTTCACTTTGTTCCTTGATGGTGAGGCTCGTTTCTTGTTTCTTTGAGAATCTGCTATTGGATCTGTGGGTTTTCCATCCTTGCGCATCCAGATCTGCTTCACACCATGAGATGCTCCATGTTGCGCGGGTTGGCGCTCCTTCCTCTTGATCAGCGGTCTCCTTCGTATAGAGTGATGTTCGGTCCGTTCGTTTAGAATCTTCTTTGGATCAATTAGGAACTCCTTCTTGGCTCCTGAGCCTTCAGTAAGATTGACATTTCTCTGCACCATAGAAGTTTGGACAAGCACAACGTGGTTATCTTCGTGTGGATTCCTGGAGGGACCAGGAGTTGTTGCCTGTTCTATTGGTTTGAGTGCTTGATTTTCTAATTCAATTGTGAGACGACTCTGGCCTACCCAAGCCTGAAGAAGTCCACTTCTTAGGTTCAGGTTGACTGCGTAATCATAGATCCAGTCTTGGCCCAAGACAAGAGGTTCGGTCAGATCCTCGTCTTCACACACTAGCACTTTTGCTGGCATGAGGACCTCTTGTATGTTGAGGGGAAGATCCACCTCTCCCATACAAGGGGTTTCAACACCTCCTAATCCTATCAGATATGCTTCTATGGGTTTTACCTCCAACTGCAGCTGCTGGCAATAAGAAAGCCGAACTGCACTTGTGGCTGCTCCTGAATCAATTAAAGCCCTCACGCTTGTTGTGCTGTCCTTTTGTCCTATTTCTAGGGTCACAAAAGGTCGTCGGTCTACTATCTTATGGGTGCGCCCACCTGAAGCCTCACACATGGCCATGTGGTAGCCTGGAGACTCTTGAGTGTCAGTCATAGGCTGGTCCCTTCCTCGTCTCCTCAACTTCATTCTTCTGATACGCTCTAAGGCCTCTGCCTGTGCTTCTTCCCGAATTCGTTTTTCCTCCTCTTTACGTTGCTTAGCAATATTGAGTCGGCTTAGCATCTCCTCCGTGAGGGGTTCCTGATACAGTTTGACTCTGCATCCGCTAATATAGTTTGGGAGGACATCCCCCTCTAAAGTGGCTAGTTGTACTGCTCCACTTGTGGAGATCCTATTAATGATCATAGGTCCATAGCCTCTCTTTTCTAGCTTTCTTGCGTGTTGTTTCAATGTGTAGACTAACACTAGATCTCCTGCCTTCAAGCCCTTATCCTTCACATGGGCATCAAAGTATGCTTTTTGCCGTTTCTTTGCAGCATAGATGCCTGCTGCTGCTCGTAGCCTCGTCTCACCTAAACGCTCTAGATCAAAGATCCTAGAGGACAACTCGTGTCCATTCCACTCATGCTCTTGTGCTACTCTTAAAGCTGGAATTAGGAAATCTAAGGGTAGCACCGCATTTTGTCCGAAGACCATCTGAAATGGGGTGGCATTGAGTACCGTTTTGTAAGCAACTCGGTATGCCCAAACAGCATGGTGAAGTTGTTTGTCCCAATCAGAGCGTTTATTATTGACCAGTTTCGTCAATACGTTACACAGGATCTTATTCGTGCTCTCGGCTTGTCCGTTAGCTTGTGGGTGATAGGGTGCAGACTTCTTATGTACCACCATGAATTCTTGAAGGAGATTTTCAATGACCTCATTCAAGAAGTGCGTTCCTCTATCACTAACCAACTCTATTGGTAACCCATATCTAGTGAACACATTTTCGAATAAGAACTTAGCCGTCGTTTGAGCATCATTCTTTGCCGTGGCTTTTACTTCCACCCACTTTGTAAGGTAATCTGTGGCTACAATAATGTATTCTGCATGGGAGCTCCTAGCTGGGGGGTTGATGGGACCTACAAAGTCTATACCCCACTTTGAAAATGCACGTCCTCCCATCATTGGCCTTAAGGGCATTTCATCCTTTCTTGTCGGATATTGGGCACGTTGGCATGTGTCGCAACTCTTCACATAAGTATGTGCATCCATATGAAGAGTGGGCCACCACAGTCCTGAGAAGAGAATAGTCTTAATCACTCTGTCAGGCCCAAAGTGCCCACCTGCAGCACCGCTATGTGCCGTTTCTAAGACTTTTAAGTAGTCTGATTCATGTACGCACAGTCTTAGGTAACCATCCTTGCCTCTTCGATACAGGTTGTCTCCTATTAAAGCATAGTCTTGAGCCTCTTGCTCCATGCTCCGTTTTCTTGCAATACTAGCCTGATTGGTTAATGTTCCTGTTCTCATGAACTCGACCAGTGGAGTACTCCAATCTGGGATTAATGACATGTGATAAAGAGTGGCATGCTCCACTGGGGGTCTCTCCTGGCATACTGGACAATTGTGGATCCACTCTTGTATTTCTTTGTCCATGCTCGGCCAATACACTCCTAAGCGCTTTAGATTCTGCAATGTTCGCTGTTTAGAGTAGTGATTCCCTAGCAGTCCTTCATGGGCTTGCTGCAGCCAACTAGCATGTTCATCCTCCTCGACACAACAAGCTAACACCCCTTCTGTATCTTGCTTGTACATACTTCCAGCCAAGATTTGATACTTTAATGATTTTACAACTTCTTCTTTGCTGGTTTTCACATTCTTATTTGCAGGCCCGAAGGTTAGGACTGGTACCAACTTATTTGCCCATTTAGGAACAACTTCTAAATTGAACAGATAAGCATCAGGCAATTCGTCAGACACTCCTTGCGGTGGCTCTCCTGAAGTGATGCGAGAAAGATGGTCTGCCCTAAGATGGGTTCTACCTTTCCTGACAACAACTTCAAAGTCGTATTCCATTAGTAAGAGGAACCATCTTACTAAGCGACCTGTGTTGCAAGGTTTATTGACCAAATATAGTAACGCTTGATGATCAGTGAAAAATTTGAACTTATTGGCCAATAGATAGTGTCTAAACTTCTTCACAGCATATATCATGCCTAAGCCTTCTCTCTCTGTTGTGGTGTAATTTCGTTCAGCTGCATTTAATTGCCTACTAGCATATGCTATCGGCAAATCTAGGTTTCCTTCACCTGTGGGTTGTGCTAGCACACATCCTATTGCATGATTGGAGGCATCTACATGGACATGAAAGGGTTTGCTCCAATCCGGAGTAGTCAATATTGGTGCTGTGCACAAACGTTTTTTCAGCTCGTTGAAAGAATTCTCGCATTCCTCGTTCCATTCAAAGTTTGTTAACAACCCATAAAGAGGTTTAGCTATGATGGCCTACATGTGGATAAACCTACGGTAATATCCGCAATGGCCCATAAAGGCTTGTACCTCTTTAACATTCCTTGGTCTGGGCAACTCTGCTATTGCTCTTACTTTGTCTTCATCTGTTGAAATTCCATTCTTAGAAACGATGTGACCTAAGATCTTACCTTGTCGTACCATAAACACACACTTTTCTGGATTCAGACACACTCGATAATCTCTACACTTGTTGAAGATTTGCCTGAGTTCAGGGATGTGGTAACTTCTCTCTTGGGAATGAGCGCACAAATCATCCACATATACTTCTAAGCTCTTTCGCAAGAACTCTTTGAAGACATGACACATGAGTCTTTGGAATGTTGCAGGTGCATTGGTGAGCCCAAATGGCATCACACGGAATGCAAAGATTCCCCATTCTGTGGCAAAGGCCGTTTTGTGTTGATCTTCGGGGGCAATGGCTACTTGGTTGTAACCTGAAAATCCATCAAGGAAGCTGTAAACCTCCTTGCCTGCAACACGCTCCAAAAGATGTTCGGTGATGGGCAGTGGATAACTATCTCTAATCGTAGCGGCATTAACTTTTTTAAGGTTAATGCACACTCGCAATTTCCCATTCTTCTTGGGCACCACTACGATAGGGGACACCCATTCAGTATGCTCAATCTCATAGATGAATCCGGCTTCAATCAGCCTGTCAATCTCCTCTTTTATTTTGGCCGCATAATTGTCATTATATGTGTAGGGCTTTTGTTTGGTGGGCTTAGCATCAGCGGTCATCGGAATCGTATGAGAGCAGATCTCTGGATCTACTCCTTTCAAGTCTCTATAATGCCATGCGAACACATCCCTATATTCTCTTAATAGAGCTACAAGCTCTGCTTCTTCTTCTGCACTTAGGTCGTCACCTATGTACGTACATCTCTCTTCGTTCCCTTCAAGGGTCACTACAATTTTTTTGGTCTTTTCTTTATTGTCATATGCTTCTCCTATAATGGCCTCTCTCTTAGGCATTCGTACCAAAATTTTCCGGTCTTCCACTTCATATTTCTTGAAATTTTCTGGTACTTCAAACAATGATTCTTCCTCTTCTTGTCTTACTGCTTTCCTTTTCTGTTTCTTTTGACTTCCTTCACTTCCTTTCTTTGAATTTATCGCTTTAATACTCGCAAGGGGTTCTTCTTCTTTTTGGGTTAACACTCCTATGTCTTCTAAGTAGTGTTCCTCTGAGTCAAAGTAAGTATCCATCACAATGGATTCTAGATCATCGTCACTCTCTTCTTCTTCCATGGACTCACTAGGATCACACTCTTCCAACAAGGGCTGACACATGAACACTGAAATGTCATAACCCTCCTCATCACAATGAGGTGTCCATTGTTCTTCATTGACTGCAATGTCCATGGTAGCTAAGATTTCTGCCCAACCATGAGGCTCAAATTCCTCATCTGGAAATATCATCGGTGTATAGGCTGGGTCTTTTATTGGTCTATCTCCTGGGGGAGTTCCTTCTTCTCTCGCTTTTAGGCGCTTTTCCTCTTCCTCAGCGACCTTGCACATCCACAAGTGAGTATCTTCATGCAGCCAGGATGGTTCAGGTGAACTTCCAGAATGCACGGAGATAGAATCTTCTTTCGCTTTGTGGATAGGATTCCACTGTAGGGGTGGTACATCTCTGAAGGTGTGATCCTTCAGATTGACCTTGGTGGTGACCCCTAAGTGCTGTAAGTACAAGGAGTTGGTTCCCCAATCCTGTACTATTTGCAATTGTCGTAGGAAAGGTCTTCCTAGGATCATCTCGTAAACATTATTCTTCTCAAAGTCACATATAGCAAACGTATGTTCAAACTCCACACCACAAGTGGTTAGAGTTATCCCTTCAAGCAATCCGAGAGGTCTTTCAAAATGACCATCTGCCATTTGAAGTTTCATTCTCGTTGGTCTTAAGGTGGGTTTGCCCCATCGCTTCCATAGGGAGATGGTCGCGATAGCAACTCCGGCACCCGAATCCACAATTGCTTTGGTTGTGTAACCTTGATAGGTGATCGGAAGATAAGTGTTACCTTCTTCACCTTCGCTCATGTCTCCTATCTTGTCAAGAGGTATCTCGGGAACTTTCTGCTTAGAGCCTACTTTTGGTATATTGGATTCAAGTTCTGGAACCTGATCTTTCACATGATTCCAGAGCTCCGGTTTTGCCTTGAGGAGTTCCTCTACAGTGAGGTGACATTGAACCTTAGTGTTCTTCACCACATCAGTGTTCCTGGGAATCACTGAGTCTTCATTTCTTACCAATATCGTGGGCGCTCTGATCTGGAGAGATTCAGATTCCCATGGGCCTGTGAAATGAGGCAACTCTTGTAAAGAATTAGATTCAAAACCTAATCTCTCATCCTCTTGTTGCTCTGCTTGATCCCCATAGATAGAGGGAATGTCTTGGGGAAATTGATCACGAAGATCATCAATCTCAGGAATCGGAGGGGAATCATCCTTCTCCTTGGCCCATTTCTCTTCTTGTATTTCCCGCAAGAACTCTGGAGAGTACTGTTGTATTGAAGGAGGTATTCCAGCATCCGTGGAATTAGGAACATAAGCTACCATTTGTGGTGGGCTTCCTCTTTCAACAACTGGTTGAGCCTGTGGAGGTAAAGAAACTTGTGATTTGTTTACCAACTGCTCTAATCTTTCTAGTAAGCCTTGGAAATGCAAATCCGGCTTGACAGCGTTCGTCTGATTGAACTTTTGGCTAGTCTCAAGTATAGCTTGAGCTTGTTCTACCATTTTCATGCACATCTTCATCCGTTCAATCTCTAAGTCGGCTCTAGGGTAACTCCTGTCTAGGTTTGCAGCTGTTGGCCCTTCTTGAAGTCGAGCATGGTAGGCTTTAAACATCATGTCCAAACCTTCAGGAGTGGGGTCAGCTAATACTGATCCTACTCGGGGTGGTGGGTGGGTTACGAGGGGTGTGTTAGAGGGTGGAGAATTGGAGGGTGATGGGGATGGTAGTGGAGGAAGTGTGTGGGAGTGCGGTTGAGATGTGATTTCAGTGATTTTTGCCTTGGTTTCTCTCACGCTTTCTTCAAGTTCGTTTATCTTTTTTGCCCATTGTCTCTTCATTCTTTCACGACTATCCTTCCAGGTGCTAGTCCTCTTTTTGGGTATGCTCTCTGTTTCACTCACCTCGGGGCTCTTTTCGGGACCAACACCTTGGTGTTGTTGAAGTGCCTGGGCTCTTGTGATCACCTGCACAGGTGCAGTGCAAGTCCCGCTTCCTATGGAGTCTACAACTAACCCCACAACATTGATAGGAGTGATCTTAGGCATGTTATTGGGGTTTTTTGGGCAATCTCGTAGGAGATGTTCTTTCCCGCAGTCTTGACAAAAGCCCTGAATGGTTACTGGCTGAGGTAGTGTAGGGATAGGTAGTGGACAATCACGTACAAGGTGATCTCCCTGACATCTGAAACATGGCCCTCTAGGAAATGGGGGTCGTACCTGCCTAGGTTGAGGTCTAGAGTTGGGGTTTGTGTACATGACATTAGAATACTCCGGTTCCCCACTATTTTCACTTGGGTCCTCATAGTAGTATGACTCGTTATGCTCGGGTGACTGCATGTAGTAAGCCTGTGGGCTATCAATATGTGCGGAGTCAAAACTATGGTCACTGGGGTCACTGTCTGATAGCAATGGGGTGACTGGGACTATGGCTCTGTTCGGATTTTCTTCAGTAGATGCATACTTCACTGGGATCACATTGGTTGGAGTAGGGGGTTGCTGCACTAGGACTGGTTGAGGTCTCTGCTGCCCTTGATAAGGTGGCTGATAAGTTTGTTGCGGTCTGTTGTATTGTGGTGATGGGTACTGATTCTGGTATCTACCCTGTTGTGGATATGGCTGAGGATAATTTTGCCTAACAGTTTGTTTGTTATATGGGCAGTCTTGTGCCATGTGATTGGTGTACCTGCGCTCTATGGTGCAGTACTGTCCACTAAGGTTCGCCTGAGGTTGAGTCATAATGGGGCATACACTTGCCATATGTTCGCCGCCACAATTGTAACACCGCTTAACTGGGGCAAATCTTGGAATTTGCTTGCTAGAGACGCCTAGTTTTTGGGCTACCTTCTCTGCAAGTTCCTCGATGGATGCGGATTGACCAGATGTCTGTGTGCTAGCGTTATCAGAATCCTTATAGATTTTTGATAGTCCTAATTCCTCACCGAGATTGTCCTCAATGTCTATGCACATGCGCACGCACTCCTCTATCGTTCTAGGGTCCTTCAGGTACACATATGACCTGAGCTTAGTGCTCAACAATCCATCTAGGAACAAGGCCACCTGTTTGGCTGGTGTGGGCAACTCCGGCATAGGGCATCTCTCCAGGTACTGTCTAAATCTTCTTCCAGCTAGTCTGACCGTCTCTTGAGGTGTTTGTTTGAAGCTATGAATTAGTGAGGAGGTGTTGTGCCTGATTCCACTCTTAGAAAACTCAACAATAAATGCCTCTAAGAGTTGGTCTATGTTTCTGAAATGCCTCTCATTCAGTGGTTGGAACCACGTAAGGGCAGTGTTCCTAAGGGTTAGACCGAAAGCATTATATTGCGTGAATAGGTCCTCCACTTGTTCAGCTTTCAACACTTGTCGAAATTCTGCCACGTGGTCATACGGGTCTCCCGTGCCATCGAAGTAATTCTTCATGGACTTCACAAGTTGGGTTGGACGCAGGGTCCTAGTGTGTTCTCTCGGCCTTGGCAAAGGAAAATCATCAATGTCCCGGTGATTCCATGGGGTTCTATGTCTCTCAGTTTCTACTCTATTCCTTTCTGTTCCCGTTCTTTCTCTTCCCATGGAGTTGGCGAAACTTACCTCAGGTTTGTCTCTACCTCTATCTCTTTGAGCGCCATGAGCGTGGGAGGTCCCAGCTCCTTGATGACCAAAGGACACATTAGACCTTGGTTGGGGAAAAACTAATTCACCCTTCCAAGTGTAGGCATGTCTGCCCTGCTCAGTGACCACGAAGATTCTCTCTGATGCAGTGTCTAGGTAGGTTACTTGGCCTGGACTATCAGGGTCTTTAAACTCGTAGATTGTGAGGGTGTTCCCCTCCTGAGGTTGAGAGGTTCTATATCTCCAAAAAGCCTCATCGGTTTCCCGATTTAAAAGCAGATCTATGCTTTTATTATCTTGTGGAATCCACTCAGGAGTCATGATTCTGGTCAAGACAGACTTACCACGGGGAGTTCTTGGCTCTCTCTCTAAATTCCCTTGCTCTATATCTCCCATGTCGGTCTCTGCAATCACATTTCCAAACTCATCAGTTCTATCGGGAAGAGTGGTGACTACATATATAGTCCCCTCTTTATCTAGGTATGCTCCATTCTCAAACTTGACTACCGGGTGGTCTATTCCATGGGGTTGGTCGGGGTTCTTAATCTGGACCACTGATCTTCTCAGTCCGTCTTCGTAGATGCGAGCACCTAGACGATTCGTCCTGATATATTCCAATTGAGTCTTATAAGGCCCCTCTGGCTTTTCTAGATATGCCAACCCTGAACTACCTACTGATCTCTCCATGTGATAGGACATCTCAGAATCACTTGTCTCTGATCTGGCAGTGTATGGGTAATCACTCAACTGCTGGGCCCAAGACCTGGCAGTGTGATTGACACTAGCTTCAGAAGATCTGAGGCTTTGTCTGTCTCGGCCTAAGTGTCTGCCTGATCTAAGGTTCATATGCCTGATTTATTCACCCCCTGGAACCCAAGCACACTCTCGTTGCAGGTTGATTTTGCCCCAATCACTTTGTTCTTTTTAGTTGATTATTATGTTTATGGTCTTGTCTGAAATTGCGTCGTCAAGAGTACTTAAATGAATTTCCGCACTTGATGAGTGATCGATTCCCGTTTACCTTTTTGTCCCTTAGTGTTTTCGCACTTAAGACCTATTTATTTTCTTGCACTTGGTTGATTAATTCTCTTGGACTTAATTCGTGCCTAACGTTGCCCTGGTTAATTACCACACCTAAGTCGTACTTAGCCTAGGCTAGGAATTGACAAAGGAGGGTTATGAGATCTTCCAACCTCAATCAGCTGGTTGACCCGACAGCTATGCAAGCCCAGGAAGCCTTCTCCCAAGCCTGGTACTCACCCTTGCTAGCTTGCTTTGGATTGCCTTGAGCGCACACCAAGTTCCTGCAAAAACTCACCAGTTAGTATAGCTTTATTACCACAAGTAATCGGAAGACACACATCAATATTTTTAGTGCCCCTGGAGTAACTCACGGTACCCCCTGAATCTGAGAACCACTTAGTTCCTCCTAAAGGTCAACTTAAAAATGCATGTTCTGAAACTCCACGTATGATTCTTACAAAGACCAGTCGAGGTCCACGTAGGATTCTCAACGAGCTTTCCAACGAGACCAAAATCTCCTCAATCGGAGTTCGTATGGTCAAGTTGTGACCATTCAGGCAAATAAGGGTCAAACAGGCTCTCAGGGTTCAGGGATTTCCTCACAGGTTCCTAGGTCTTGTCCCCCTTCTAAGGCTCTAATGTTACTCCAATGTGACCAAAACTAAGCTCAATTGTACCTCAATTTTACTCCAAAAATTCACCCTAAAATTTCGTGCGTTAAGGCCATGTATCGCGATAGCTCGGGTCGAAGTGTCGCGATACCCCCAAGTGTCGCGATAGCTCGTGAAGTGTCGCGATACCCCCAAGTGTCGCGATAGCTCGTGAAGTGTCGCGATACCCCCAAGTGTCGCGATAACTCGTGAAGTGTCGCGATACCCCGAAGTGTCGCGATAGCTCGTGAAGTGTCGCGATACCCCGAAAGTGTCGCGATAGGTCGGCTGGAAGTGTCGCGATACCCCAAAGTGTCGCGATAGCTCGTGAAGTGTCGCGATACCCCGAAAGTGTCGCGATAGGTCGGCTGGAAGTGTCGCGATACCCCAAAGTGTCGCGATAGCTCGTGAAGTGTCGCGATAACCCCAAGTGTCGCGATAGCTCGTGAAGTGTCGCGATACCCCGAAGTGTCGCGATAGCTCGTGAAGTGTCGCGATACCCCGAAGTGTCGCGATAGCTCGTGAAGTGTCGCGATACCTTGAGGTGTCGCGATAGCTCGAGATATGGCGAATTTTCCTGTTCTATCTAGGGTTCCTAGGAGCTCTAGGCCTGCGCAATGCCGTGGTGCACTCAGAATCGTGAGAAGTCGAACTTTTCGGAGTGTCGCGATAGCTCGAGCTCAACGCCTCGGGGACTGTGCAGGCAGTTTCTGTACCTGCTGAGCTTGCTGGAGATGATGATGGAGCTGGTACCTGCAAGAAACATGCAAAAAACACACAAATGCAAACACACACAATCGCTCTCTCTCAAACTCGCACACAACAAATGAGGGAAAGAAAGGGAAGAGGGGATATGTAGTGGGGAAGGAAGTGGAGGTGGAGATGGAGAAGGAGGTGAAGGTGAAGATGGAGATGGAGGAAAATCAGAAATTTACCTACTACTTACCATTCCAACGCGTCCTCTCTACGTCTTACCATCACACGCTCGTCCTCAAAGCTCGATCCCCGGCAACGGCGCCAAAATTTGGTGTAGCTCAGTGATGAGTAGCACCTCCTTTAATGTCAATCCGGGAAGACATGAGGATGGTATGAAGACCACGAGCAAGTGGAAGCACAAGTGCGTGAGTGAGAAGCACACAAGCATGCACACACATACACACACACGCGCACACACCGTAAGAACAAAGAGAGTAAGACAATGGAATCACTTCTATTGCAAGAAAGTTCTCATACAAGCTCAAACTACAAGAAGCTCCCCCCAAAAATGAGCTCTCTAGCTCTATTTATAGTTCTTGACTAGCTTTGGCCCTGTTCAGACCTAGTGTCCGGCCTAGTTAAAAATTAGGTTCCGGGGCTTATTTGAGGGCCCAAACAAGATCTAAAAATTATGAAAACTGGCAGGCAACTACATCTAAGGCTCCCCAAGCTCGAGGACTCCTCGGCTTGTACAAAATGGAGCTACAAAAAGGTGAAAAGATATTTACAAGGGTTTGTAGTGATGAGAATCACTTTAGAATGATGTTGGGGTTTTTGGAAAAAAAATAAGTTGCCTCAGTGCTAGATCTTCATGTGTGTCCATACTTGCTTCTTCCCGCATCCTGTCAACACCTCGTAAGGTTGCTTTATCACTATGCATTGCTGAAAATGCATAGTCTTATCCTTCTAAATTGAAAAGTTTTCCTTGCTTCTTTCTGGTTGCAATCACTTTGTTGGAGTTCGTTGGATATATAATGAGGCATTGTTGCCCTTGAATCTTTACTTTCAACCCCTTCTTAACCATAGCTCCAGCTTGGTAAGAGATGGTACCAAGAGATCACTTCCAAGTTTCTTTTTCTCTCTGATCCCCAATCGAAGGGTTATGTCATCTTTCCTTATAAAAAAAATTTGGAGTTGTATTTGTTGTAAAGATAGTATCCCCACTCTAGAGAACTCATGATGAACATGTCTAGCAATTGGTTCATATCCCTTAATTCACCTTCATGCAAGGGTTGAAACCATGTCAAGGCTGTATTTTCTAAGGTTAGTCCAAAAGCATTGTATTGCATGAACAAATCCTTCACTTGTTCAACTCTTAACACTTGCTTAAATTAAGCCACATGATTGTATGGATCTCATGTGCCCAAAGTAATTCTTCATGGACTTAAATGATTGGGTCTCAAAATTCTAGGATGTTATCTTGATCTAGGTAGAGGGAATTAATCCATGCCTCTTTGGTTTCTAGGAACTCTAGGTCTTTCTTGTTCAACCCGATATGTATCTAAGCCTGATCTTTCTCTCCCTATATTGTTTGCAAAGCTTGCTTCTAGTCACTCTTTGGATTTCTCTTTATGTGTTCATTGGACATGAGAAGATCTAGCCCCATGTTGATTATGGGGTTCCATAAACTTATGTAAGGGGAAAATAGGTTCACCCTTCCATGTGTAGGCGTGTCTATTATGCTCAATAACTACAAACATCCTCTCAAAAGTGTTAACCAAGTAAATGACTTGTCCTAGGACATTAGGGTCCTTGAATTCATATATAATCACTCCGTCTACTTCACTAGACTGGTCTGGTTTGAACCTCCAAAATGCTTCATATGTCTCTTTTTTCATGAAGAGTTCTATACTTTTATTGTCTTGTTTGACTTTGATTGTGTTTGACTTTGATTGTGTTTGACTTTGACTGTGGTTGACTCTAACCAATATGACTTTTATGGGCTCAACACCAACATACACAACAATGATAAGAAGCACATCATCAACATGCTTAACATATAAGATGCTTTCAGTTGGATTGTTCTCAAAACCATGTGCAATCAGATAGGTGTGTATCTTTTCATACCAAGCACATGGTGCTTGCTTTAAACCATATAATGCACTCTTTAACCTACACACTTGGTTTTCATGCCCTTTCTACGCAAAGCCATGGGGCTGAGAAACATACACTTTTTCATGCAAGTCACCATTCAAAAATGTAGTTTTAATGTCTAATTGGTGTACATTCCAACCATGATGAGCTGCAAATGCACAGATGCTATGAACAGTGATCATTCGGCATGTAGGTGCAAAGATCTCATCAAAATCAATGCCTCTTTCCTGTGCATAACCCTTTGCAACAAGCCTAGCCTTAGACCTATCAACTGTTCCATCAGGCTTATGCTTCAGCTTGTATACCCACTTTGTGCCAATGGTCTTCTTGCTAGGAGGAAAGTCACATAAAGACCAAGTACATTTTTCATGATAGCAACATATTCTCATTGCATAGTAGCCATCCAATTTTAAGAATTTTGTGCTCATCAAACAAAACAGGCTCATTCTCATCATAGAGACTAGAGGCAGCCATAGCATAGCAATGTGAGCAAAAGAGGCACTATGAGAGCTTGAACGAGCACGATATGATAGAGGTGCATCTAATTTGTTGTCACAAAAAGTCTGCTCCAGCCATTTTGGCAAAGTTTTTGCCTCCTCAATATCAACTCTCTCATCAACAAGTGCATGATGTAAATCTGCATCAGAAATGGAACGATGTGCATCATCACATGAAACCTGTTAAGGCTGAAAAGTTGCCTTATTAGGACCAACACTAGATTGTCCACCTGTAAAAAGAGGAAGCAAAGTATCATACATGTCTTTGGAGAAAATAGATGTCTCCTTAGTACATGAAAGTAATGGTTGAATAGCATCTTCCACAAAAACAACATCACGGCTAACTAGAATGTGTTTAGTCTGTGGATGATACAAATGATAGCCTTTGCTTTCCGAATTGTACCCAAAAAAAATACATTTCACTACTTTATCATCCAATTTCATGTTGTTCAGGCACTAATGCATATGCTAGACAAGCAAAAACACGCTGTCGGGTTCAAAGTGTGGGCGCGATTTCTGACGACTGGCGGATCAATTCAGTCATCTCGCGAACGGCGCACGCCGGGTGCTTGGAGCAAGCTCAGGTGAAGTGGAATGAAGATTCATAGATATACAAACTCATGAAGATGTGATTAGCTTAATTTCATTATCCATTGCATTTATGACTATCATTCATTATTAAATTAAGTGATATTAATCAACTAGATAAAAAGAAAGAATACTTGTCTTAGTTCACACGCTGGGTGACTAAAGCACCACAAGCGATTCTTATCTAGCCAAGAAAACCCAGAAAACACACGCTCATGACTTGACTTACTAAACGTGCTAGATCAATCTATGGAGGACTTTTTGTAGCGCTGATTTTTATATCATTCATGGGTTAATAAAGAAGTAAACATTTTACGTCTTACGTCCTTAGTCCTTTGCTTTCGCTTTATAAAGACATACGAGTTTAAAACAATGTTCCAATTCAATTTAGCTAAACAAGTGATTTCAGCAGATGGTTTCAAGAAAATCATAACATGAAATATATTACATACAGTATGGCAATCATAGGTATCAAATTCAGAAACTGTTGATTTCAAGAGTTCCATTCATCCTGTTACGTTCTTAGTTTTCCTACGCTAAACAATTCTTAAGTACATGATTTGTTTATATTTCATCAAATTGTAATATTCCGTGGCAGTATGAGTCACAGAATAGCTCCAAAATACTTATTCCATATAGACAATTCACTGTAAAAAAAATTTGATCTTTCAATTTGATAAATCATATAACTCAATGCACTTTGTATATCAAGTGACATGTATATGTTTCACAAAAACTTAGTTTCAATCAGTATAGAGTGCACAAACTCGCGTTCATCACAATTATCCAAACATATGGATTCGCTGAGTAAAAACATGTTGACTATCATGCTAATAGGCTTAGGTTTTATTTCTTTTCAAGTTTTCTAAAGTACTTTGATTGTAATTCCTAGCGCAAGTAATCATGAATTTGTCATAATTAAGGAATTTCCAACTTCGAGCATACACTAAAAAATGAAAAAGAAATGTAGAAATTTACTAGGTTTTCTCATCCTCAGGGAAGGCGTCAAAACTGCAGGAATAATTTCAAAACAAAAGACAGTATAAGAAGGTCTGCTTGTTTGCGTACTAGTCCATATTCCATAAAAACGGATTGACAAGAGGAGAAGTTCTTTTACAAGAAACAGGATTGACGTCGCTTTTATACTGAAAATGTTTTCTAACAGTTGCAGAGAATAATGTTAAATATTTCTTTAAACTTATATTAGTTAAATTGAATAGTTGTTCAAGCTCAATACAAAATATAAATAACTTATCTGCTTCAAATATAGGCGCTCCATCTCAATCTGTGCCAGAATACTTTTCCATCAGAATTGAGTCTGATTCTTCGCGTATTCATTTGTCTTGAATTGTGCATGCATCCGATCTTCTGCATTAAATTCCAGCAAGTTCGAGGTGGATGAAGCGCGTCTGTCTCTTTGTGTTACTGCGCTCAATAAATCATAACTTCACAATGTCCTATTATCTGTGCTGATTTTTTCCAATAAAGTTTGCTTACGGTAATCGAAATCCTTATAGTGCCCACTACTCGTGATTGAGTACATAGTATCTGATCCATACTACCGCATACATCGTTGCCTCATGGAGATCAATCCGTGTTAATGCGAAAGAGAAAAAACATGGTCGCTGATGCACAATACTTCGATGACCACTTCCAGCGCTAGCTTCTCTTGGTTCACCACAGATTTTCGAACTTCCTCTGAGATGTATATCTTCAAGTTTTTCTGTCTCGAAAATCACCAGTAGTAAGTATATAGTCGCCTCCGATGCGCTATGTTCATCAGAGATGGAACGCTTCTCCAAGTAATCCTAACACCATCGGAATTGTTGCGCTCCCTTTTTTCTTTTGATTCTTCATTTGCTCCTCCAGAACCATGAAATCCTCTGCCGACCTGACTAGCTATCCCGTTTTCTCCACCTTTCCCCCCTTCTGCAGCGTTAATCAATGAGTTTTGTCTGCTATCGTGAAACGTTCCTACCCCGAATCATCTCTCACACTGTTAATAGGGTGCGCTTCCCTTTTTTTCAGATTACCCCCACCTAACATTGTTGCCAGAAATATCTGCCTCTCCTCACGCACAGACCTCTTGTCTGCCTTTCCTTTTTCCCTCCTTGCACAATTTTTTTATTTTTGTCCATTCTTTTCTTTTCTTTTGTGGTAAAAGTGATGGCCTTTTCTCTCGTTCACATATATGCGCACCAAAGAAATGAAAGTGAGTGCTCCCCTATTTTCTTTGCACATCTTGGTGTGTCAAACTCCATCTCTCCATTCTCTTTTCCGAGTCCATTAGCTTCTGCCTTTGATCTCTGAATTAGTTCCTTGCCATCCTTTTCCATGCCACTCCTCATCTGTTTTTGAATGATTATAGTCTACTTCATTTCGTGCTGGAAAAACGGCTTCAGTAAACTTCGATTATATAATCTTTTCCTCTTTGGATGAACTTCGAGATTCTTTGAGCATTCTCAAATCCACAATGTAAATCTTGAGCCATTGTTTCAAACAATGTTTTGATGCAAGTAGAAGCAAGAGTAGACATGAAAATCTCTACGACAACGCAGATGAGCAACAGATGGCTTGTGACCATGTCAAGCCTCATATGGAGTGATAGACTACAGCACTTTAGTGGGACACCTGTTAAATACATATATTGTGCACATAACAACCTCAAGCCAAAAACTATGTGGTAATGCCTAAATCTTGACCATACACCTTGCCATCTTCATGAGTGACATGTTCTTCTGTTCAGAAACTCCATTCTGTTGAGGTGTATACAGCATTGTACACTAATGTTTTATCCCACCTTCAGCTAGAAACGCATTAAAGTCAAAAGACATATATTCTCCCCCTCGATCAGAATGGAGGGTGTCCATTTTACATGTTGACAGATTTTCAGCCAAAAACAAAATTTTGTTGAAGCACATAAACACTTCGGACTTTGCTTTCGATGGAAATACCCATGCATGCCTGGAAAAATCATCGATGAAAGTCACAAAGTAACAATAGTTTCCCAAAGAGGATGTCTACATAGGACCAAAGACATCACTATGAACAAGCTGCAATTTTTTAGTAGCTCGAACTGAACCATCTTTTGGAAAGGAGGAACATTGCATTTTTCCCAAAATAGAGTCTTCACAGACATGCTAACTAGGTGCCTCAAGTTTGGGCAAAGGGGACACCATTTCAGATTTCTGGAGGCATAGCAAACTAGCAAAATTCAGATGACCAAAGTGTGCATGCCAAAGCTTTGCATATGACATGACCTGAGAATCATGTACTGCAAATGCTGAATCATTCATAGATTTCTCATAGTCTATGAGATTATACACCCCATGAAATAAAATTCCAAAAGCAATAATCACGTTGCCGTTTGATAGATCATGAACTATGCATCTGTCATCAATAAATTTCATGACCAAGCCAATGTTGTCTAAAGTTGAAACTGGTAATAGATTCTTCTTGATCCCTGGCATAAATAGAGCATCCGACAATGTGAAATAACTACCATCAGTAGTAATCAGAATGATCTTATCAACTCCCATGATAGGATAAGAGGAGATATTGGCGCATGTGACAATATTCCCTATAGGGGCGGTCTCAAGTGAAGTGAAGAAACTGCACTATGAGGTAATATGTTTGGTTGCCCCACTATCAAAGTACCAAAAATATAAGCCTACTGCAGACATACACTTTTTAGGAGAGGATGGTTCAAAACTGCAAATAGTAGTAAATGCCCATTCTTCATTTTGCACTAGATTACCAGACTCTATTTTTTGCGTAGAGACCTCTGCAACAACCATTCCAGCCTCTTTTTTCTTTGCCTCTTTTGTAGCCTGTTTTGGACAACTCTTTATGACATGATCATTTGCTTTACAATATTTGCAAAACAATTTCTGCTTTTCTATTTTCTTCACTTCTCTATCTTCCTTCTTTGATTGTGCAGAATTAGCAGATTTCTTCTTACTAGTAGAAGAGCTCCATTTACCTTTGCCCTTCTGACTAGCCAGGAAAGCTTAATCAGCAACACCCATAATGGACCTGTTCTACTTATACTAATCATCCTATAACAGAATAGAGACTGACTCCTAAAATGTCAATGCATTTGAATTGCCTTTCATCATCAAAGGAAGAGTAGAAACAAAAATCTGATATGAACCTTTGTTAGAAAAATGTACATAGAATCACCTTCATTCATATGCTCACTCTCCAACTGTTTTCAGAGGTAAGCAACACGAGCCTTATTCCTAGCCTAGTACAATGTGGAAAGTGTATCCCAAGCATCCTTAGTTGTTTTGCAAGAGCGAATGTGAGGAATAATGGCATGTTTGACAAATAAGGCTATCGATGCATGTGCCTAAGCATCTCTGCCATCCCAACGAATTTTCTCTGTAGTAGGTGCAGTAGAAACTGGAGCATGAATAGGAACATAAAGAATATTTTCATCTTCAATGTTGTCTACATCAGCTTCATTACCTGTATTTGCAAGTGTAATAGGATGTTTTTCAACACCCTGCACAATATTCCATAGTGCTTTTGCGACTGCTTTCAGCCATGGCCACTGACTAAATACCCTGATGCAGAAAAATGATTGTATGTGAAAAAGTTGAATAGAACTATCCTGAAGAGTTCTGCTAAACCTATAGCAGACTTTGAGATGTTTATACTGATGAATCAAAACATGTATATATCTTTGGCACAAAAAGATAAAATAGCTTGCACAAGTGTTGTGATAGTGCGTTCAGAGGCCGAAATGAGCTCACAGTATGCTCACCAAATTTCATGCAATTTTGAGAGTATGACTGGAGGGGTGTTGACGACGCCCTAGATGAAGCAGCGACCTACTCTGATACCAATTGTTGGAGTTGGAGGTATTCTTGATCTTACACGGTCACTTGTATATTGTGTAACATGCCCATCAGATGGGACGTATAGTTTGTATACTTACACTCAAGTATTCTTTATCATCACTCAGTGGCTAAGAAATCTCTAATGAAGTGATACCTAACTGTTGATATATTTAGGTAGTGATGTGTGTGAACACTCTAGGACTGCCGGGGCACTTTTTTCCCTCTTTAGGAGGTTTTTTTCCCCCGGCTTGTATATACGCCTATTGCCCTAATGGGCTACTTATCTTTGTACATTCTCTAGTGATACATTCAGTCTTGCGTGTTGTGCTCCAAGCTTCTTCTTCTTCCTTGTGCTGTTCGCGTGCTTCCGCAGACGTCTAACTCCAACAATTGGTATCAGAGCAGGTCGTCGCTTCTTCTAGGGCGCCGTCGACACTCCTCCGTTTGCAGTCTCAGATTCGCACGAAATTTGGTGAGCATACTCAAGGTGTTTCCGAGATCAAAACCGCTTCGCTTTGCGGTGTCGAAATCGCGATCTGAGCTCGTTTCGGCCTCCGAACGCACTATCGTAGCGCTTGTGCAGGCTATTTTGTCCTTTTGTGCCAAAGGTATATACCAGTTTCTGTTCGCCAGTTTAAGCGTCTCGAAGTCTGCTACAGGTCTAGCAGAACTCGTCTTGGCAGTTCCGTTCAACTTTTTGAGATACAGTCAATTTTCTGCATCAAGGTATTTTAGTCACCGGCCATGGCTGAAAGCAGTGATGTATTCCGTATGTTGGCTGTTGAGGATAAGTTGGATGGTACCAACTACCCATTATGGGCTTATATGATGCGACATGTACTGGTTGCAAAAGGACTGTGGAACATTGTGCAGGGTGTTGAAAGACGTCCTGTTACACCTGCGACTACAGGTACTACAAATACAGGTGCTGGAGGTACTGGAGCTGATGAAGATGGTGTCGAAGATGATATTCCGCAGATTCCTGTTCGTGCTGTTGAATCTGTTGCACTTACTACAGAGCAGATTCGTTGGGATGGCAGAGATGCCCAGGCACATGCATTGATAGCCTTGTCTGTCAAACGTGCCATTATTCCTCACATTCGCTCTTGCAAAACAGCAAAGGATGCTTGGGATACACTTACCACTTTGTACCAGGCTAGGAATGAGGCTCGTGTTGCTTACCTCCGAAAACAGTTGGAGAGTGAGCACATGAATGAAGGTGATTCTATGGACAGTTTTCTTACAAAGATCAAAGACTTCAAGGAACAATTGATTTCTGCTGATGAGGTTATACCAGATAGCTCACTTGTGCAGACCGTTCTGAATGGTCTTCCTGATTCATATCAGAGTTTTGCCTCTACTCTTCGGTTGATGATGAAAGGCAATCCGAATGCCTTGTCATTTGAGGAATTAGTCTCTGTTCTGTTGCAGGAAGATCAGTCCAGGCAGAACAGGTCCATTATGCATGTTGCAGATCAAGCTTTCCTGGCTAGTCAGAAGGGCAAAGGAAAATGGAGCTCTTCTACTAGTAAGCAAAAATCTGCAAATGCTGCACAATCGAAGAACCAGGATAAAGATGAAAAGAAATCAGAAAAGCAGAAATTGTTCTGCAAGTACTGTAAAGGAAATGATCATATTATAAAGAACTGTCCAAAACTGGCTGCTAAAGAGGCAAAGAAGAAAGAGGCTGGAATGGTTGTTGCAGAGGCCTCTACACCAAAAACAGAGTCTGCAAATCTTGTGCAGGAAGAAGAATGGGCGTTTACTACTGTCTGTAGTTTTGACCCATCTTCTCATGATCAGTGCATGTCTGCAGTAGACTCAGATGTTTGGTACTTTGACAGTGGGGCGACCAAACATATTACCTCGCAGCGCAGTTTCTTCTCTTCACTCGAGCCTGCCCCTACAGGGAATACTGTCACATGTGCCAATAACTCCTCTTATCCTGTTATGGGAGTTGGTAAGATCATTCTGACTACTGCTGGTGGTAGTTCTTTCACTTTGTCAGATGCTTTATTTGTGCCAGGGATCAAAAAGAACCTGTTATCAGTTTCTGCATTAGCCAAGATTGGCTTGGTTGTGAAATTCGTTGATGACAGGTGTACAGTCCATGATCTCTCAAATGGTGATGTGATTATTGCTTCTGGCATTTTATGTCGTGGACTGTATAAGCTCATAGACTATGAAAGATCTGTGAATGATTCGGCATGTGCAGTTCATGATTCTCAGGCTATGTCAGATGCAAAGCTTTGGCATGCACGCTTTGGTCATCTGAATTTTGCTAGTTTGTTACGCCTGCAGAAATCTGAAATGGTGTCCTCTTTGCCCAAACTTGAGGCACCTGGAAAACATGTTTGTGAAGGCTGTATTTTGGGCAAAATGCATCGTTCTTCCTTTCCAAAAGATGGTTCAGTTCGGGCTACGCAGAAATTGCAGCTTGTACATAGTGATGTCTGTGGTCCTATGTAGACACCCTCTTTTGGAAATTACCTTTACTTCGTGACTTTCATTGATGATTTTTCCAGGCATGCATGGGTATATCCACTCAAAGCAAAGTCCGAAGTGTTCATGTGCTTCAAACAGTTTTTGGTTTTGGATGAAAATCTGTCAGCATGTAAAATGGGCACCCTCCGTTCTGATCAAGGGGGGGAATATCTGTCTTCAGATTTTAATGCATTTCTGGCTGAACGTGGGATAAAACACCAGTGTACAGTGCCGTATACACCTCAACAGAATGGAGTTGCTGAACGGAAGAACAGGTCTCTCATGGAGATGGCGAGGTGTATGGTCAAGAGTCAGGCTTTACCTCATAGTTTCTGGCTTGAGGCTGTCATGTGTGCAGCATATGTACTGAAGAGGTGTCCCACTAAAGCGTTGCAGTCTATCACTCCATATGAGGCTTGGCATGACCGCAAGCCATCTGTTGCTCATCTGCGTGTTTTTGGTTGTTTGGCATATGCATTAGTGCCTGAACAACATCGCAGAAAATTGGATGATAAGGCAGTAAAATGTATTTTTGTTGGGTACAGTTCTGAAAGTAAAGGCTATCGTCTGTATCATCCACAGACTAAACACATTCTGGTTAGCCGTGATCTTGTCTTTGTGGAAGATGTTATTCAGCCATTGCTTTCATGTACTAAGGAGACATCTGTTAGCTCCAAAGATATGTATGATACTTTGATGCCTCTTTTTACAGGTGGACAGTCTAGTGCTGGTCCTAATGAGGCAACTTCTCAGCCTTTGCAGGTTTCATATGATGATGCAGATCATTCCATTTCTGATGCAAATTTACATGATGCACTTGCTGATGAGAGAGCTGATATTGAGCAAGCAAAAACTATGCCAAAATGGCTGGTGCAGACTTTGCGTGACAGCAAATTAGATGCACCTTTGTCATATCGTACTCGTTCTGGCTCTCATAGTGCCTCTTTTGCATCAGATTGCTATGCTATGGCTGCATCTAGTCTCTGTGATGAGAATGAGCCTGTTTCTTTTGATGAAGCACAGAATTCAGAAAATTGGATGGCTGCTATGCAATCTGAATATGATGCTATAATGAAGAATGGTACATGGTCCTTATGTGACTTTCCTCCTGGCAAGAAGGCCATTGGTACTAAGTGGGTATACAAGTCGAAGCGTAAACCTGATGGTACCGTTGAGTGCCAGCTCCTTGTTCACCGCATCACTCCCAGGGGGGATTTGTTGATATATTTAGGTAGTGATGTGTGTGAACACTCTAGGACTGCCGGGGCACTTTTTTCCCTCTTTAGGAGGTTTTTTTCCCCCGGCTTGTATATACGCCTATTGCCCTAATGGGCTACTTATCTTTGTACATTCTCTAGTAATACATTCAGTCTTGTGTGTTGTGCTCCAAGCTTCTTCTTCTTCCTTGTGCTGTTCGCGTGCTTTCGCAGATGTCTAACTCCAACACTAACCTCAGTGTGCTTGGTCTTTGCATGATAGACCAGATTCTTAGCCAAAGCAATGGCACTTTGACTGTCAGTAAGCAAGCAAGGTACATGCTGAGGTAAACCCATATCACAAGCAAGATGACAAAGACACAATGCTTTCTTACATGCCTCACTTTCTGCAACATACTCTTCTTCTGTTGTGGAAACAGTTGTACATTCTTGAAGACAAGATCTCTAAGAGATAGCACCTCCAGCAAAATGAAAAATGTACCCTGATGTAGACTTACGATTGTCTACACAACTAGCATAGTCAAAATCTGTGTAACCAATAATGGATGCTTTCCATCTACCTAAGCATAGACACTTGTCCTTAGTTCCACTCCGATATCTCAAAATCATCTTGACTGCTTCCCAATGTTTCTTGCCAGGATTAGACATATATCTGATCACAGCTCCCACTGCAAATGCAATGTCCCGTCTTGTAGCTACCATAGCATACATGAGACTACCAATAGCAGATGGATAGGGAATTTTGTTCATGAATTCCTTTTCCTCATCTGATTTGGGGCAATCATCCTTGCTCAATTTCACATATGTGGGTAAAGGTCTACTCAATTCCTTTCCACTCTACATTTTGAACTTGTGAAGTACTTTGGATATGTACTCACTTTGAGACAATTATATGCATCTTTTAATCCTATCACAAGTAATGCGCATGCCAAGAATATGTTTGGCATCCCCCAAATCCTTCATATCAAATGTATGACTCAACTTCCTTTTGAGAATTGACAAGTCATAAGAGGACTTCCCAGCAATCAACATATCATCGACATAAAGTATCAAGCATATCAAGCGGCCATCTAAGCATCTCTTTGTGTAGAGACAATGATCCTCATTGCTTTGAGAATAGCCTTGGGACTTCATAAAAGCATCAAATTTTTGCTACCATTGTCTAGGGGACTGTTTAAGTCCATACAAGCTCTTTTTGAGCTTACAAACTAGACTTTCCTTGCCATGAACTACATAACCCTCTAGTTGTTCCATATTGATCTCATATGTAAGATCTCCATGTAAGAAAGCAGTTTTCACATCCATTTGGACTAGCTCTAAGTCCTCCATTGCAATGAATCCAAGCATCATGCGTAGGCTAGTCATCTTGACCACTAGAGAGAAGATCTCCTCAAAATCAACACCATCTTGTTGCTTAAAACCCTTTGCAACAAGTCGTGATTTATACTTTGGAGAAGCACTATCTGATGTGAATTTCAGCTTATATACCCATTTACATGGTAAATCTTTCATGCCCTTTGGCAAAGGTACTAAATCCCAAGCACCATTCTTGTGAATAGAATCCAACTCACTCTTCATGGCACGCTCCCACTTGACATGATCCTCTATTTGCATAGCCTCTTTGTAGCAAGAAGGCTCACTCGCATCTGTTAGCATAACGAAATCTAAACTTGGAACATATCTATCATGTGGATGTGAGACATGTGTAAAGCGTCTCAATGGTTGCTGAGTAGGAACATCTACAAACTGATATGATCAGACAATCTCTTGAACGTCCCTATGTGCAGCATTTTTATGCATGCAAATTGGAGGACTAGTATCCTCAAACACCAATCTTCTCAATTTAGCCTCCTTAATGGGTTGTTTATGCATCTTAGACTCATTGAAAATGACATCACTACTTCTGATCACTGACCGTGTTTCAGGATCCCATAAGCGATATCCAAATTGTCCTTCTCGACCATATCCAAGAGAAATGCATTTCTTTGACTCATGGTCCAACTTTCATCTAAGATTCTTGGGTATATGAACATATGCTTCACACCCAAAAACTCGAAGATGATCATAATATGGTGGCTTCCCTGTCCATAACTCATGTGCCACTTTCAAACCTTTGGCAATACTAGGTGAAAGGTTAATCACATGAATTGCAGTCAATACTTCTTCTGCCCAAAAACCTTGTGAGAGGTTTGCATGATGCAACATAGAAACTACTCTATCTTGAATAGTTCTATTCATCCTTTTAGCTACACCATTCTATAATGGGGTAAAAGGAGCCGTAAACTCTCTACGAATCCCTCTAGATTGACAGAAAAGGTTGGATTCATGTGAGGTATACTCACCCCAATTATCTAAACGTAAAGCCTTAAGCTTAGTTCTTTTTCAGTCTCAATTAAAGCAAGCCATTTTCTAAAAGTAGGGAATACCTGATCCTTCGATTTGATAGGATATATCCAAACTTTTCTAGTACCATCATCTATAAAAGTGACAAAGTAAAGCGAACCACCTAAGGACTTAGTGGGCATAGGACCACACACATCTGTATGAATGAGATCTAAAGGCTGAATTGAAGAGTCAATGTGCATTCTATGCGCATTTCTCGTTTGCTTTCCATATTGAGAATGCTCACAAAATGAAAAATTGGAGAAAGATAACATAGGTAAGTAGCTAGAATGAGAAGGATTTTCCATTCCACTATGAGATATATGGCCCAAATGACCATGCCAAATACAAGCCATAGGTTGTTCACTAACAGCTACAAGTTTTCGTTCTGTGATACAAATAAATGATAAAGTGAGCCAACTTTGGTTCCTTTTGCAATAACCATATTTCCCTTTGATATACAAAAGGACTGAGCATAGAAGACCACCTTGTAACGAAGGTCATCAAGTTGACCAACTGACATCAAACTGTGTAACTACTGAGGTACATGGCATACATTATGCATAGTAAATTTTGAACCATCAATGAACTGCACAACCACATCTCCAATCCCCACAACATCACACTAGTAAGAGTCACAAAGTCTCACAGTACCAAGAGACTTTGCTGCATAATTAGAGAACCATTCTCTGTGTGGTGTCACATGGAAAGAAGCATCAGAATCTAGGAGCCTCACTTGGCACAGTACTATCAAGTTTCAACACATCACCATCATCAAAAATAGCATTAATTTCTTCAATCTTCACAATCGAAGTATATGGTGCAAGTAACTGTTTAACATGCCCATCAACATTCTGTCCGTTACCTTTAGCGTTCGTTAATGCATAACAGTATTTCTTCATGTGTCCTTTCTTATGACAATAATGGCATTCGATATCCCTCTTCCTTGATTTACTTCTACTCTTATTCCATTGACCATTCTTTTCCTTGTTCTTGCTCCTGCCACATTGCTGATTCTTTCCTTGGTAAGAATCACAAACATTACATGCATCTCCACTTTGAGTGCCAACCATAGATTTTATACGAATCTCCTCACTCAAGAGTGCTCCACATATGTCATCATAGACGAGTTTACCACTAGTTGCACTATTTCTAATAGTTGTGCAAAAGGTATCCGATGATGATGGCAAGGTGCATAACAACAATACTGCTTTCATTTCATTATCCATATCCATTTTCTAAGCCTGTAGCTGGGAGAATATAGCATCAAACTCATTTAGATGAGCAACAACACTATCTATGTCCTTCATGCGAAGGTCATATAATTTTCTCATCAAATACACTTTATTTGATGTTGTCTCCTTTTCACATGTATTGCATAACTTCTTCCAAAGCTCCTCTGCATTTTCACGGTCTAATACTGTAAAGTAAACATTATTTGCCACATGCAAGCAAATGGTAGACCTAGCCATTTCATCTAACTCATCCCAATCATCTTCATCCATGTCAGCAGGCTTCTTTGAAATTCCATTTATTGGCTTCCATTGCCTCCTTTGAATTAGCGCATCTTTAATTTGGTTCTTCCATAGAGAAAAGTTTGTGCCATCAAATTTTCAGATCTCAAAATGGTCTTTGCCTTGCAAGTTATAGCTCCTCCTTAGAACACTGGTACTAGAACCTTATCCATCAGATGTGCCTGAGACCTTTGATGCCATGATGATAGAGAACCGAATAGAATGATAATGTATCTAGAAGAGTCCAAACACCAACAGATAAGTGTATCAAGGAGTAAATTGACGACTGTATAGTTTACAAAACCAAAAATTTGGAAAGATTTTGCCATAGTATCCTCTGCAAAATGAGTGTATGACTAGTGTCAAAATGTCATAAAACTGCAAACACTGACATGTTTACCTGCATAATGAATCATTGACTCCACTGCATTAAATCAGATACCCAATAGAAGCCAACTAGGCTTATCGAGCACCTATGAACAACTATCATACATCTCCTATGGCAAGGCTAGGTAAGTCTTCCACCTACATCACCAAAGAGACCCTGACATCTAGGTGTCTCCCAGTTAAGAAAACCTCAACATGACCCTCTTTATCAAACATAAAAGGCTTTATGCAAAAAACGTAACCGCTATATCAATGACCACATGGACATACATAAGCAGTATCCACAGAAGCGTACATGGTGTGTATGTGCTCAATATATGCAGTAAAATGATACTAAAAGGTTGAATGCACAGTCCAAAAACTAGCCATCAACACTTGTAAGTGTCTGTCAACTCTCATGTTTTAGGCTCAAAAAACCTACATAAATTTGTAGCGGTTGCTCCCACCAAAACTGAAAATCTTTCGAGAAACCTGTAGTTTTATGGGTGTGGCTGAAAACACAGCCCCAAAGGTTGATATTGATTGTTAGAGAAGTAAAAAGAACACTCTTCTTGATTTTCTTGGACTTGTGTGAAGAGAATTATGTGTGAAAGTACTCCAAAATGGCTCCAAAAGACACCCAAAAATGCTTCAAAAAGAAGCAAAGAATGAATCTTTGAGGGACCAAAACATGTTCAAGGTAATGTTAGCCTTAGTCTTTCCCCTTCTTCAGACACCACAAGAGTGTAGCGTAGTGGCAAGAGATTGCCACGGTTAAGCGAGCTCTAGGGGTAATAGTACTGGGATGGGGGACCTCCCAAGAAGTACGGGGAACCTCTATATTCCTTGATCGTTGAAATCATCCCTCGCGCACAGCCAACGATGCCAACGGTGACTTCGATGACTCAGATGACAAGGTATGCCAAGGTCTATGCCTTGGACGCCACCTTAGTCGTAAGCCTTGGAGTATTTCGATGTCGATGAACCACAATGCGCTCTCCTTCTTGAGTACAGAATACGCAAAAAAAACACAGTACATAGGGAGCACAAACACAGACTTCTTAGGTGTTACAACTGTGGTCGAACTTACAGTACGTGGCTGACCAGACCACTATATGTTTTATTGAAGAACATATACAAAGAAATGTCCACGTGGCCATTTGGCCTTTCACATGGACAGTAACGGTAACATTTAGGAATCTAAATATGATGCCATTCGTTGGTCTTGTAGCTCCCATGTAATCATTGACTTCTTTTTAGATTATATCTAGACAAAACCTTTCCAAATTTAGAACTATATGACTAGACCATAGCTGGATCTAGAACTATTGAAATCTACATTGTCTGAGCAGAGGAATGTTTTTTTAGCCAACAACATGATGCTAGTTGAAGTCTTAGAGGAACCTAAGAAGAAATTAGTGTTTAGGATTGGTGCTTCTAGTTGATTCTAGAGTAGATCTATTGGAATTCACCAATTCTCGGATCTATTGTATCCAAATCATGAAGTCTCAATTATCATAACAAAAGCTCATTCAAGTGTTGTTAGTGGACATTTTCTTGCAAATCTTATGACTCATAAGATTTCGCAAAATGGGGTATGCTGATGGATAATGTATAAGTACATTCAAGATGTGGTTAGTATACACTTCAAAGTAGCATGTGAGAAAGCTACAAAAGAGAAGGTATATACCCTTCATTTTAAATAAAATCTCTTGAGGAGGAGTAATTTAAATTGCAACATTAGAAGTAGAAGTGCTTCCTAACTATATAAATGGGTGTAGAGTAAAAATATATTTGAGATATTAATGTTAAATAAACTTGAAAAGGATAAAGAATCAAAATCTTATTTTTAGAGAATAGCTCGATTGCCAGCACGAGGAAGAATAAAAAAGAATATAGAGAACCATCTAGGAAAATAATGGAACTACAAAGTTGAGAAGAGAAATCTAGATTAATTCCCATATGTATGTTAAGGGTATGCACAAACATAAATATAAATGAAAATAATCTTTATATTGAAACAAGGATTGGAAAAAACAATCCTAAATGAATAAAATCATTAATAGATTGTGGAGCAATAGAAAATGTCACTAACCTCTCGTTACCATGGTACTTTAAAGAGATAATCTATCAATTTATTTTCTAGAAGTGGATGGTATCATTATATCCTACACTAGAGAGAATCAAATACAAATCCACTTTGTAGGTAGAATAATCAGTATTAATTTCCTAGTATGTGGGGATGAGGATTTGATAGAGCCTATGATCTTAGAAAATCAATGAATGAGACATTGTGAAGTTTGTTTCAATATCGTATGTAAAGGTGCAACTCTTAATGTAGATGTAAGAATTATATAGAGTTTGGGGAGCAAGGACACACATGAACAACATGAGGAAGAAAAAGAAGCTTAGAAGCACAAACACAATGCATTATCCCTTCTGAGTTGGGAAAAATTGATAGACTCTTTTCTCCTTCACTTCCATGTTTACAATCCCCCTAAACCTTTAGTTGATCACTTTGACTTTGATTTTATGGCTGCTTTTAGCCTTTAGCCTTTTAGGAGATTCTTCCAAACTTTTAAAATCTATTTCCAAATTATCCTCAAGATCTATGCATTCATTGATGCATTCATCCATTGAAGATGTTCATCAAATATAGATCAATCTTTGAGTTTCACTCCTCCTCAATCCGTCCTTGAATAGTAACACCATCTCTTCCTCGACGATAGCTCATGCAACAAACATCTAGCAATATAATTCTTAAATCATACACACATAATCACATTGACTCCAAAGAGACATGATTCTTGAAGCTACATATTGGAGAGGAGCTATCATGATGAACCCCTCTTTTTGAATAGATTCTTTGAAAAACCAATCCAATCTCCCTAAATCTTAGATGCATAGGGGTTGAAACCACATCAAAGTAGATCCTTTCAATATGAGCCCAAAGGATCTGTATTTAGTGAAAAAGACATCTACTAATTTGTTTGAATTCATTGACATGGTCACGGGGATCCTTATGACCCTCGTAGGACTCCATCATGTAGTTAGTTATCCACTTGTTGAAGTCAAAGCCTCCTTAAATTTGTTCATCCAATGGGCACTCGTAGTTTGGGAGGATTGTGCCTATGTATTTGGACTTTGGTAGCCCTTGGTTGGTAGCATTTGTTTGTTTCTTTTTGTACATGCATAAAGTGATAATCTCTAGTTCTCATCTAAGTATCTTTCAATATTTGTGATGGAAGTGTGTGCATGCCCTAGCTAGATGATTGAAAGACATAGGTTGACCCTGGTGGAGATATCTTCCTTGATATTCGCCCAACATGAGCTAGAATTGCCTCTTCATATCATCCCCGTAGACACATCAAGGAATTTAGAGGATCTCACAATAGTTACGTTATTTTCCTTGCACGTCTGAATACTCTAGATACAAGAGAAAAATAATTCACTCTAATATTCAAGGGTTCTTGGTCAAACAAAGGAAGTTCTTGACCTTGAATTAGTCACTTTTCAAATAAGATTCCACTTAATCTCCCCTAGTCAAAGAGAGCTCTTATAAATTCACACTTTATTTTGATGTTATCTTTTCTAGAAGAAGTGTCCTTAATAACTAGACACTTCAAGTTGTATAAATTGACTTGTAAGCTTCTAATTTACAAATCCCAAATGCATTTTTTTTTAAGAGGAACTTCTATCGGAGCCTAATCTTTGCTTGAATTAATTGAAAGATCAAATAAGAACAAATGTACAAGGACTTGAGTACAATATGACTAGAGAAAGCAAGCCCCCTAGCTCCTTCCATCCGATGTTCGATCCACTCTTGGTCACTATCTAGTAAGGCAATGCTAGTGTTTATTCTCGTGTTCATTGTTTCTCCTTCATTCTTTCCCAATTTATTAAGTTGTAACTCTCAATAAATTGACGTAGCCTACTCAAGTTGAGTCGAGCGTCGAGTTCAGTCTACAAATTATGAGAGCAATAAATAAAGGGATATATTATCTTTGTATGAGTGGTGGTCACGTACAATCTGAAGTAGGATTCATCACATTGAGAAGCTCAATAATGATACTAAGAGTGAACAAAAGCTTTCTAGTCATCTCCAAACAAATTCGAACAATTAATTTTATATTACAAGTTGAGCAAGTATGTGGAAGCCATTCATATATATATATATATATGTATATGTATATGTATATGTATATGTATATATATATATATATATATATATATATGTATATATATATATATATATATATATATATATATATATATATATATAAGTATGTGGAAGCCATTCATATATATATATATATATATGTATATGTATATGTATATGTATATGTATATGTATATATATATATATATATATATATATATATATATATATATATATATATATATATATATATATATATATATATATATATATATATATATATATATATGTATGTGTGTGTGTATATATGTGTGTGTATATATATATATGCGTGTGTGTGTGTGTGGGCGCGCAAGCATTATAGTTATGTATGTGTGTATATATTTATGTGTATGTATGTATGATATACATATACATGTATGTACAAACACACACATATATACACACACGCGTGTGTATATTTGTGTGTGCGTAGATATGTGTGTGTATATATATATACACACACGTGTATATATATATATATATATATATATATATATATATATATATATATATATATATATATATATATATATATATATATATATATATATATATATATATATATATATATATATATATATATATGTATGTGTGTGTGTGTGTGTGTGTGTGTGTATACATATACAAACATGTATGTATATGCATGTGTGTGCATTCACTCATTTACTTATGTACGCACGTATACAAATGTACATGGATACATGTAAGTAGGCATATGCTGAGTAAGATTCGTCGTACAACCCGATCCTATAGCTTGAAGCATTCTTACTAGAAACAAGCAGAATTTTATTTCAGAACTTCCTCCCGGCCAGCTGGTGGTTTTAACCACTGGGCCACAGCCCCTCGACAAAACACACAGGATATTGCTTTGCCAACAATATGTTCTCAACAAGCTAGTGAAACGTTTACAACATATTCTTACTGACACAATGCGTACAAATCTCCATGTGCCGCCACATGATTATTTCTTAATATAGAAAAGAATTCTACTACAGCTGAGACATCAACTCCACAAAATTTGGCCAGGTCTTCCTGGTCTAATGGATGAACACAAAGAAAGATGGAATGACAAAAACACAAAAGCCCCTTCTGACCTGCCTCTGATATTCATCTCCAGTGCACAATGAAGACACAACCTGCCTTAAGAACAAGTGACAGTAATAGAATATAAGCTTCTAAACACCTTCTACATGAGAGCTAATAGCCATCTCCCTACACTGAACAACACCCAACTTTCTTTGTTGCTGTTGCATCATTGCTATTGACATGTATTGTTTGACCCTGGCTTGGAACTGCTGCATGATCTTCACCAATGTCAAGAGCCTTCTTGCTGACCACCCTGTATATCTGTGTGAGAACCTGTTTGAATGCATTTTCTACGTTTGTTGACTCTAATGCAGATGTTTCCATGAAGTATAAACCTTCATTCTCTGCAAAATTCTGGCTATCTTCAGTTGACACAGCCCTTAGATGGCGCAGATCTGACTTATTGCCCACAAGCATAACCACAATGTTTGCATCTGTATGATCCTTCAGTTCTTTTAGCCACCGCTCAACATTTTCAAAAGTCACATGCCGAGTTATATCATATACAAGCAATGCACCCACAGCTCCCCTGTAATAGGCACTTGTGATAGCTCTGTACCTGAACATACATACTGAGAAGTCTTTAATTGATTTTCACAAAACAAGAATCGATGGTGATTTCCAATCATAACAAAACTTTAAATGTATGTTTTGGGAAACAAATAAACAGGGGAAGAGCAGTATACCAGCATATAAGCACTCTCGTTTAGTATCTATCTTTCTATCCTCTATAGGTTTAATCCTTTCTGAGTACATCTCAAACTCTAGTTTTATTTCGTCATCAACCTGAGCCACACACTTGGCCTTCCTGAACTATCGGATTCGATGCCTACGTTCTCCAGTGTCTGAATTTTAAAATATGGACCACCATCTTCTCCACTGTCTCACATATGGACAAACATCGCTGGTATGAAGTAATTATAATCAAATGTTCAGTTCTTGTCTCTCCCACCTTCGACATATTATCGATCAGAATGTGCATTCTAGGTTCCTCGAAACCCCTGACCCCATTCAACAGGGATGACAGAAAATAACAATCGGATGATGCAAATCCGGAATCGGGATTAACAAAAGTAAACGCCAACAAGAAAAATGCACAGATATGATAACATAGAAATTTATAGGATCAAAAACTTTTAACTTCCGTTTATTATGCTGTTATGAACGTGTGACCAATTTCAGAAACCGAAGTTTCAAAAGACTGCAGTAGGCATCCTAAATCCATGCGCGATTAAAACATGTTCGCATGCAAATATGAACGGTAAAGTGTATTCCTGCATACGGCTTTATAAAACTGTTAAAGAACTGGCCAATTTTGCAGATCCACATATGCAGATACCAAATAAAGAGGCGGAACTGATGACTAAAACAGAAATTCGGTCCATCTGTCCTACGAAAGGTAGCCATATCGCATTTAGTTGGTATCACGTTATATGGGTCACAATCTCTAGCCTCAACGATGAATCTAAAAATCCTTAGCAACGAATACACATGAAAGCCATTTGAAGGACCGAAATAGACTAGCTACTGGGGTTCTGTGGACACGTAAATATAAGAACGAGATGAAAAAGGGTAGGTACTTACATGAAAGAGATGAAGGGCAAAGGTAGAAGGAGTAAATGCATTTCTTGTACGCACTTTATTGTTTTTCTTTTAAGATGGGCAAATGAAGGAAGCAAGAATCTGAAAATCACACCTTTCTTGGCCAGCAGTATCCCAGATCTGTGCTTTGATGGTTTTCCCATCGACGTTGATACTACGCGTAGCAAACTCAACCCCAATGGTAGACTTGGACTCGAGGCTGAATTCATTACGGGTAAACCTTGAGAGCAGATTTGACTTTCCAACGCCAGAATCTCCTATCAAAACGACCTTGAATAGATAATCGTAGTCATCGTCAGATCTGTACGCCATGTCTTACCTCCCTCGCGACTTTCAGAGAGGCTGCGGCTGCGTTTTGGCGGGGTGTCCACAGTAGACGCAGGGAGGGAAGCTCTCCCTTATTACCAAAAGAAAAAAATTTATGCTTCGAAAAGAAGCGTCGTTGATTACATACAGAGCCTGTACATACACTCTACTTTCGGGAGTTTCTGCAGTTCCTTTTTATTTTCAATAATCTAGGAAGCTCTAATCCGAACAATTATGGAAGAGTTTAGGCACATGCTTATCAATCCTCTAACTTGACGGTTGTTTTTCCTCTCAAGGGCCATTTTTCCTCTCCTATATTTTTAGTTTTCCATATTATTTTTCATTATATTCATGCATATACTTGTATATGCATACATGAAAGACATAAGACATTTGACCTACAAATTTGAGCCATGGTACATAAGGTGCGAGAGCTTTGTAAGGTGAGATGGGAACTTAGGGTTATGAAAACAAGTTTATGCATGATGCAGAAGATGCTAGAGCTTTAAAAGGTAAGATGGGGAGGGCTATGAAACACAACTTATGAGAATGGTTCTATCAATAGGTGCATGAGATGCCTCAACTTCCAAAAGATGCATGCCACCTATGGAACTAGGCTAACCACAAGTGGATCCATTGGTGCATAAGGTGTGAGAGGTTTCATAAGTAAGGTGGATATACCCATGAAACCTAGCTAATTAAGATGAGAAAACTTGTGGAAGAAGCTAATTAGATGTAATTCCATTTGTGCATAAGATGTTAGAGCTTTCAAAACAATATGGAGAGACTTATGGAACCTAGCTAATTAAAATAGGGAGAACAATGTAACTAGGCTAATTAGAGGTCAATCTATTGATGCATAAGGTGAGAGACCTTTCAAAAGTAAGATGGATAGACCTATGGAACATAGCGAAACAGATGTCAATACATGAATGCATAACATGCCACATCTTTCAAAAGTAAGATGGAGAAAGACCTATGGAAGCATTTCTAGTTAAAACTCAATTTAACTTGAATATATTGACCAAGATTGAAATTGTACTTGCTCCAAAGTCAGGTTATGAGAGAGACCTATGGAAGAGATCTAATCAAAAATCGATTCATCTTGAATATATTGACCAAATACTATGAAAATGGAGAGATCAAAAATCGATTCGTCATGAAAATATTGAACAATATTGAGATTTGACTTTCTTAGGAGTTGGATGATGGCTTCAAGGGGGAGATAAGGCTACCTTCTTTTGTTCTTTCCTTCTTCAAGTAAGGAATATTGTGGAAGGGTGGAAGCAATATTTAACAATTTTTAAACATCCTTATATATAAAGACTATAACTAGGTTGAACTCAAAATAAAACATGCACCTATCATATATGCTCAATACTCCACCCCTAGGAGATCGCTAATTATCCATGTTACACTAAATTATAAGGCCCCCATTATGAGGAGAAGCCATGCAGCCATTATAAAAAATCAAACATTCATGGAGCTCTAAATTAACATTTAATTGAGTACCCCTAGGAGATCGCTAATTATCCATGTTACACTAAATTATAAGGCCCCCATTATGAGGAGAAGCCATGCAGCCATTATAAAAAATCAAACATTCATGGAGCTCTTAATTAACATTTAATTAACATTTATAAGGAGGTCATAGGGGACTATCCTCTTGGATCAAACGGGTTGATATGATATAACCTTTGGTCAAAAATTTATTGCCAAAAAATATAATCTATTATATTTTCCAAATATTTGATACCCTCGACTATCACAATGACATCCATATAAGTGTGGAATCCACATAGCTTTATAATTATCCTACATTGATGAGATCTTCATCTAGATTTTGCCTAGATCACCATCTAAGTTCCACATTGGGAGCATATAAGTGGACAATGCCATCTTTCTATATACATTATTCGGAAGATTAAAATTTTAGGCTCTCCATCTTTATGTTAATGTTCTTCTTATCATCTCTACTAGTCTACTTTGCTAGATCAATTTTATTCTTTCAACAATAACCTAAATTGATATTTGAGCCCAAGTTTGAATGGCTATGGCACCCTTTCATATAAAATTATAACACGAATTTGCCCTAGAAAATCCTACACTACAAGATTTGACCAAGGTGTCTAAACCCAACCTTGGCGCTTCTTGATGGAAAAGATGCCAAGAAAAACTAGAAGATCTTGAGTTTATTCTTTTCTCTGGGGCGATTTTCCATTTAGACAATAATACAAAATGGGAATTGTAAGAAGTAATAGCACAACAAAATAGACCAATAAATAGAGTTGATAAAAACACAGATAGAGAGAGACAAGAGATAAAAATAATTCAAGAGGAATGAAGCTATGAATATTGTGTTATTGCCCATGTGTTCCCATTTTGGAGCGTCGATGGGGATCTAGATATAAAACTCTAGATGAAGAGTTCACTAGTGTGCAATGCTCTATAAAGTTTTGCATAGGCCATGCTTATATAGTTTTACAATGGGAAGTGATACAGATGAGCATAGTCAAAAGAGACAAAATAGTCAGCAAAATATACTTTTTGACAACATCTTGTTGGAGTTTGAGGTCTGAGGAAGCACGTGAACAGCACAAGGAAGAAGAAGAAGCTTGGATCACAACACACAGCAATGAATGTATTAGCAAGAGAATGTACAAAAATAAGTGAACCGTTAGGGTTATAGGTGTATATACAAGCCGGGGAAAAAACACTCCTAAAGAGGCAAAAACATGCCCCCATGGTCCTAGAGTGTGAACACACATCACTACCGAAATATATCAACAAATGCCCCTTAGGAGTGATGCGGTGAACAAGGAGCTTGCACTCATGTATAAGGAAGTGCCAAGCTATGTGGAATCAATCCACAAAAGGAAGTGAGCCCAAAGCTTTGCGAAAAGCTTCAAACTTCTCCCTAGGCAGAGCCTTTGTGAAAAGGTCTACAATGTTCTCTTGTGTGGGCACATATGCCAAACTGATCTCTCCAGCAGAGAATCTCTCCCTGACATAATGATAGTGCACCTCAATGTGCTTAGTGTGAGCATGGAACACAGGGTTACTCGCAACTGCTAATGCACTCTAACTGTTAGTGAAGATGGTGGTGGTAGAAGACTCACCAACACCCAAATCAGCCATAAGGTGTCTGAGCCACACATACTCAACACTCGTTGTGAAAGCTTCCCTATACTCAACCTCACAAGTAGAAGTGGCCACAATAGGTTGCTTCTTGCTCAACCAAGATATGCATGAGCTACCAAGCATGAAGCAAAAATTGCCACTGGTGGGCACATGAGTGTCATAGCAACCAGCCCAATCAGAGTAAAAAAAAGCATGCAAATTTGGTGGTAGTGATCCCCCCTTGGGATAAAACAATCCAAATAGTCTAGTACCACTCAAGTAGTGAAAGATGCGCCTAACCGCCTACCAATGCTTGACACCTGGGCAATGCATAAACCTGCTCATCTGTGAGATAGCAAATTGAATATCTGGGCCGAGTAATGCATAAGTAAATCAAGCATCTAACAGCCTACTAATAAAGAACAACATCAAATGCATCTCCAACATCGTGAAGACTCAATTGTAAACCTGTCTCCATAGGATTGGCAATAGGTTTGTAGTCTTCAAGGCCAAAACATTGCAATAATATGTCAATATATTTTGTTTCACACAAAGCTATTCCACCAAAAACTTGCATAATATTTTGTTTCACACAAAGCTATTCCACCAAAAACTTGCATAAATTGAATTCCCAAATAATGATGCAAATGCCCCAAATCTGACATCTCAAATGAGGCATGCATATCACTCTTAAAATGAGCAATATGTTTCTCATGAGGACCAGTGAGCACCATGTCATCAACATAAACAACAATTATCAGACGCACATCATTTGCATGCTTAACATATAAGTTGCTCTCAGTTGGATTGTCCTCAAAATCATGTGCAATCAAGTAGGCATGTATCTTTTCATACCAAGCACATGGTGCTTGCTTCAAACCATATAATGCCTTTTTCAACCTGCACACTTTGTTTTCATGCCCTTTCTACACAAAACCATGGGGCTGAAAAACATACACTTCTGCATGCAAGTCACCATTCAGAAATGCAATTTTAATGCCAATTGATGTACGTTCCAACCATGATGAGTTGCAAGTGCACAGATGCTAGGAACAGTAGTCATTCGGCATGCAGGATCAAAGGTCTCATCAAAATCAATGCCTCTTTCTTGAGCATAACCCTTTGCAACAAGCCTAGCCTTATACTTGTCAACTATTCCATCAGGCTTATGCTTCAGCTTGTATGCCCACTTAGTGCCAATGGCCTTCTTGCCATGAGGCAAGTCACATAAAGACCAGGTAACATTTTTCATAATAGCATCATGTTCTAATTGCATAGCAACCATCCAATTTTTTGAATTTTGTGCTTCATCAAACGAAATTGGCTCATTCTCATCACAAAGACTAGAGGCAAGCATAACGTAGAAATCTGATGCAAAAGAAGCACTATGAGAGCCTAAACGAGTACGATATGATAAAGGTGCATCTAATTTGCTATCTTACAAAGTTTGCGCCAACCACTTAGGCATAATTTTTGCCTCCTCTATATCAATTCTCTCATCAACAAGTGCATCGTGTAAATCTAGATCAAAATTGGAATGATCTGCATCATCATATGAAACTTGTAAAGGCTAAGAAATTGCCTCATTGGACCATCACTAGACTATCCACTTGTAAAAAGAGACAGCAAAGTATCATACATATCTTTGGAGCTAACAGATGTCTCCTTAGTACATGAAAGTAATGGTTGAATAGCATCTTCCACAAAAACAACATCACTGCTAAGAAAAATGTGTCTATTCTATGGATGATATAGACGATAGCCTTTGCTTTCACAATTGTACCCAACAAAAATACATTTCACTACTTTACCATCCAATTTCTTGCATTGTTGTTCAAGCACTAATGCATATGCCAGACAACCAAATACATGCAGGTGAGCAATAGATGGCTTGCAATGATGCCAAGCCTCATATGGAGTGATAGACATCAATGCTTTAGTGGGACACCTGTTAAGTACATATGTTGCACACATAACAACCTCAAGCCATAAGCTATGTGGTAAACCCTGACTCTTGACCATACACCTCGCCATCTCCATGAGTGACATGTTCTTCCTTTCAGCAACTCTAGTTTGTTGAGGTGTATACAACACTGTACACTGGTGTTTTATCCCTTGTTTAGCCAGAAATGCATTAAAGTCAGAAGACATATATTCCCCCCCTCGATCAAAATGGAGGGTGCCCATTTTACATGCTAACAGATTTTCAACCAAAATCAGAAACTGTTTGAAGCACATAAACACTTTGGACTATGCTTTCAATGGATATACACATGCATGCTTGGAAAAATCATCAATGAAAGTCATGAAGTAAAGATAGTTTCCAAAAGAGGGTGTCTACATAGGACCATAGACATCAATGTGAACAAGCTGCAATTTTTGAGTAGCTCAAACTGAACCATCTTTTGGGAATGAGGAACGCTGCATTTTGCCCAAATTACAGCGCTCATGAACATGTTTATAGGTGCCTCAAGTTTGGGCAGAGAGGACACCATTTTAGATTTCTATAGGCATAGCAAACTCGCAAAAATTTAGATAACCAAAGCATGCACACCAAAGCTTTGCATCTAACATAGCCTGAGAATCATGTATTGCACATGCTGAATCATTCATAGATTTTTCATAGTCTATGAGCTTATATAGCCCATGACATGAAATGCCAGAAGCAATAATGACATCACCATTTGATAGATCATGAACTGTACATCTCTCATCAACAAATTTCACAACCAAGCCAATCTTGGCTAAAGCTGAAACTGATAACAGATTCTTCTCGAACCTTGGCACAAATAAAGCATCTGAAAATGTAAAACAACTAGCATCAACAGTAGTCACAATGATCTTACCAACTCCCATGACAGGATAAGATGAGTTGTTGGCGACTGTGCCAATATTCCATGTAGGGGTAGGCTTGAGTGAAGTGAAGAAATTGTGCTACGAGGTAATATGTTTGGTTGCCCCGCTATCAAAGTACCAAACAACTGAGTCGACTATGGACATACACTGTTCATGAGAAGATGGGTCATAACTGCTAAGAGTGGTTAATTCTCATTCTTCATTTTGCACAAGATTAGCATACTTTGTTTTGGGTGTAGAGACCTCTGCAACAACCATTCCAGCCTCTTTCTTCTTTGCCTCTTTAGTAGCCAGTTTTGGACAGCTCTTTATGACACGATCATTTCCTTTATAGTATTTGAAAAACAATTTTTTCTTTTCTATTTTCTTATCGTCTTTGTCATCCTTCTTTGATTGTGTAGAATTAGCATATTTATGCTTACTAGTAGAAGAGATCCATTTACCTTTGCCCTTCTGCCTAGCCAGGAAAGCTTGATCTGCAACATGCACAATGGACCTATTCTGCCTAGACTGATCTTCCTGCAACAAAACAAAGACTAACTCCTCAAATGTTAAGGCATTTCGATTGGCTTTCATCATCAATCAGAGTGTAGAAGCAAAACTCTGATATGAATCTAGAAGACCATTCAGAATAGTCTGTACAAGTGAACTGTCGTGCAAGACTTCATCAGCGAAAATGAACTGCTCCTTCAAATCTTTGATCTTTGTCAAAAAATTGTCCATGGAATCTCCTCCATGTCCATGTGCTCACTCTCCAACTGTTTTCAGGGGTAAGCAACACAAGCCTCATTCCTTGCCTAGTATAAAGTGGTAAGTGTATCCCAAGCATCCTTAGCTATTTTGCAAGAGTGAATGTGAGGAATAATGGCATGTTTGATAGAAAAGGCTATCAATGAATGTGTTTGAACATCTTTGCCATCTCAACAAAGTTTCTCTATAGTAGGTGCAATAGGAACCACACCATGAACAAGAACTTGAAGAATATCACCATCTTCAATGCCATCTGCATCAGCTTCAGTAACTGTATTTGTAGGTGTAATAGGATGTTTTTTAACACCTTGCACAATATTCCATAGTCCTTTTGCAACCAATACATGACACATCATATAAGCCCAGAATGGTTAATTGGTACCATCCAACTTATCCTCAATAGCCAAAATACGAAATACATCACTACTTTCAGCGATGGCCATTGACTAAAATACCCTAATGCAAAAAAATGATTGTATCTCAAAAAGCTGAACAAAACTATCCTCTCGAGTTCTACTAAAGTTGTAGCAGACTTCGAGGGGCTTATACTTGCAAACCAAAACTTGTATATATTTTTGGCACAAAAAGACAAAATTGACTGCACAAGTGTTGCGATAGTGCATTCAGAGGCCGATATGCCCTGAGTATGCTCACCAATTTTCATCCGACTTTGAGACTTGTGATCGGAGCAGTGTCTATGATGCCCTAAATGAAGCGGTGACTTGCTCTGATACCAATTGTTGGAGTTTGAGGTCTGCGAAAGCACGTGAACAACACACGGAAAAAGAAGAAGCTTGAAGCACAACACATAATACTGAATATATTACCAAGAGAATTTACAAATATAAGTGACCCATTAGGGTTATAGGGATATGTACAATTTTGGAGAAAAAACTCATAAAGAGGGAAAAAAGTGCCTCAGTGGTCCTAGACTATTCACAGACATCACTACCTAAATATATCAACACATCTACATGACCAAAAGTCCTATTGTCTTGGCCCTATGGTCCGAGGGGACAACCCCCTCTAGACCCCACAAAAGAAGGCAAGCCACCCTCTGCAGCCCCCCCCCCCCCAATTAAGCTTCTATAGGGGAGTTGTGCAACACCACAAGAACTTTGTTTTTTCCTAGATGGCAACCCAATGGCCCCAAGTTTATGACCTACCTAACCTCATGGCTAGGCTCGCAAAGATCATCTATTAACATCAAGGATCAAATATAGACCTCATATAACTTAGATTATGTCAAGCATGAACCTCCTCAAGAATAAGGTGCTTAGTGGTTAATCCATCTCTAATGAAGTGATACCTCATCTGAATGTGCTTGGTCTTTGCATGATAGACTGGATTCTTAGCCAAAGCAATGACACTCTAACTATCACTAAGCAAATGAGGTACATGATAAGGTACACCCATATCACAAGCAAGAAAAGAAATACTTAAGTGTCGCGGAGTAAAGAAGCACAGGAAAAGGAGCCCCAAAAATTTTCAAATTATGAGCACCAATTTTTTTCTTCAAATTCCTATGAAAACCTCAAGAAGCCATGTAAATGCACTAGAGGAGTCCTCCAGATGCATAAATCCCAAACATTGTATCATAATCCTTGTAAAATAGTAGGAATTTAGGGTTTCTATAATAAACTACCGATCTCTTGTGTGAAAGGACCATTTTTAGGGAACATGTATATAAGTCATTTGATGACACTTTGTAAAGACTTTTTGGATATTGTGAGTAGGAGAGAACTCTAATTTTCAAATTTGCTTCTTCTTTCTCTTGTATCTCCATGCTTGTGAGCTTGCATGTGTGCTTGTAGCTTGGAATGAGTGCATGGAAGTGTTGTCTATCCAATTCATTGCTTTTCTGAAGTGCGTAGGTGAATGGTGAAACTAGGTGAGTTGCATAGCTCAGATTTTTGCCCATATCTTGAAGTACATTTGTCAGAACTAGACAAAAATAACAGCATTGGATGCGTCTCATCGAGGACTTCAAAAAGAAGTTGCTATTGACCATCTTTTCAGTTCGAAGCTGACTCGAGAAAAGTTTGTTTTTGTGCTTACTACTATTTCATGTATCACGACACCATTTCCACCTGTGTGAGTGATGAATATGAGAGATAATACTTATTTGCATACCATGGTAGCTATCTCACTTCATTGGACATTGTGTAAGTGCAAGTCTTCATACACTCGGTTAGGTTCAAGATACTTTGCATATTCATAATTTAAATGTGTGATCCCCACTATATGCACTTGTTGGTGATAGAGGAATATTCTTTTTCATCACAAGTCCCTAAGTTGTTGCTTAGGTACACACGTTTTTTGGCACCATTTTCAGGGAAGTACGAGTCCAACCGAGGTACTCACACGATGGTAAGAGCTCTTAGGAGAAGGTATGATTTGTGAAGAGGTGAATCCTTTGCTTTGGTAAGTCAATTCTTTTTGCACTTATTACTTTGCACTTGGAAAGTGTGTGTACTAAGTTGGTAGACTTAGGGAAGGAAATGAGTAGGAGTAGAGAGTAGGAAGGAAAGAGAAGGAGTAGAATAGGTAGTTAAATCCCCCAAAATCACAAAAAAAAAAAAAATTCTATACCTCTCAGCCTTGGGTTAGCCCAGTGGTATAAAAGCCAAAAATTCATTTGGTGATTCACTTGTTTATGCAACTATCATGGAGTTATGAAGATAGGTATCGTGGCCCAGAGATCATGCACATTTATAGCCTTAGAGAGAAGCTAAGCAAGGGGAGAACCAAGAGAGAGCATCAATGAGGTGATATCAACTAAAATTTCAAGTTAAAATCAACTTAAATCCACTGAAAACGTGACCCGGGGTGTGATCGGTATCGCAGGGGAAGTATCATGGGATAGAGTGAGAGTTTTTTTTTCCATAGGCACATAAGATTGGAGAGGAGTGCACAAGGATCACATACACACCAAAATTTCAAAAAAAATTCTTTCATTTGAGTGAGTTAAGCCCGAGTATCATGATCGGTTGAGTTCAAGTGTCACGATACTTGAATTCCTGTGTATCGTGATACCTAGCAGGTATCGCGTATCGCCGATACCTATACTCTCCCCATATCGCAATACCTTCGTATTGTGTATCATCAGGTTGAGTATCATGATACCCAAGTATCGTGTATCGCAACCCTCTGTGTATCGTGTATCGTGAAATTTGAAGTATCGTGTATTGTGATTATTGTGTATCGTGATACTGAAGTATTGTGTATCGTGATTGTCGTGTATCGCAATACTGAGGTATCATGTATCGTGGCAACATAGGTATCGTGTATCGTGAGTGTTCTTGTATCACGATATTGAAGTATCGTGTATCGTCTGAGTTCTAAGTATCGTGTATCGTTTGAGTTCTGAGTATTGTGTATCGTGTCTGCTGGAGTATCGTGTATCATGAATTCCCCATGTATCATGTATCGTCAAATAATATAGTATCGTGTATCGTTAGTCCTTCAAGTATCGTGTATCATCCTAACCGTGTATCATGTATCATCCTAACCATGTATCGTGTATCGTGTATCATCCTAACCGTGTATCGTGTATCATGGAAAACAATAATCAGTTGGACATTCCAAGAAAGGATAACCTAATTTGGGCTAAGTCAACTCCTAGAATAAATGCAAATTTGAGAGACCTACAAAACTGACTTAGGTATTCAGTGGGTGAACCTGCGCTCAAGACATGTCCTAGGAAGCCGACATAGTGTCATATCATTAGCAGGAAGTGTAAATTTACCTAATGCCAATTCCCAATGTTCTCACACCTCTAGTGAATCAGATGAAGAAGCTAGAATGGCTTCGGAGGACATACATAGTTCAATACCTTTGATAGGATTTATGTCCGCCACTGAAGGAGAATACAGGACCTCCCTAGAGTATGTGAACACCAATCAACATGAACTACCAATTTACATAGATGGACTAAATAGACCAATAGCACGAATGAAGAAATTGAGTGAATCTCAGATAGTTCCTCGGCCCGTAGTGAAATATCAAGGAGGGTTCTATATGGACAAAAGAGGAATAATTTACGCAGTGACCGACTGCACGAAAACCATAAGCAAACAACGAGAAAGTGGGAATTTGGATCATCTTAATGGGGAAGGTACCGAAGGTAGGGTTTCTACACCCCGAGGTAAGTCTAAAGTAACCAGAGTTTGGAGAGGTGACAAAATCCCTGTTGAGCCCATAAAAGTCATATTGATCAAAGTCAACTACAATCAAAGTCAAATGTAGGCAAAGTCAAAAGATCATATCAAATTAGTCAAAGTCAACATGTTCAAGGTCAAAGTCAACATGGGTGAAGTCAAAGTGTTCAAAGTTCGGGTGTCAAGGTGCACAGTTAGTGCACCATTGATTGTTCACAAAGGGTAAAATTGCAGAAAGTTGGTTGCAGGTTGCAGAGGTATTTCTGTAATTTCTCTAAGGTTCAAAGTGTTTTTAAAGTGTTTTGGAAGGTTTAGGTGAACCCTCTCTTAGGTGCACAAGTGAAGAATTAAAAGGCAAAATGTGAAGGTATGTGAAGCGACAGCATACGTAGAAGTGAAAGTATGGCCCCCAATTAAAATTTTTGTTTTAGTCTAAAGTCACTATAGGAAAAAACAGGGATTCGTTGGCTGCCCGCTTTTGGAGACAATATTGGGACATCAAAGTGAGCACCAAGATACTCTTGCAATTAGGAGCGTGCGTGAATCTACACTCAAATCAAGACAAGAATTATTATTGAGAACTAAGCAAGGTGAGCATAGTCTAGACTAAGCAAGAGAGAGAAGTGCAAGAGACACACAGTGTGCGACGCAGATAAGTGAAGTGCAAGGTATGCATGAAGAGTGACTAAGAAGTGTGCAGAGAAGTGCGAAGCTTACAATCAAAGATCACAAGGTCCCATTGAAGCTGTGTGCATGCCGACAGAAGGTGTCCATCCCTCCCCCTTATTGGAAGCTTGGTGCAAGTTGTGCACAAGTGCATGCTTGGAGAAGGTGGAGGTCTGGTGCAGAGAAGGCCGGCAACAACAAGACCCTTGGGTGTTTTGTATTTTGTGATTGTGCACTCTGTGGGATTTTGCCCAGAAGCATTGGATTGTATTATGCATCACCATTGTATTTGACTTCTTATAATCAATCGACAGAGGCTTCCAGTGTGTATCTTTCTTCTTATCTTTCCCTTTTCTCCTACAAACAATCAAATCCCTTTTTGTTCTAGAATCCCCCAACAAAATTTGGCACGCACGGTGGGACTCCAAGGAGATTTGAGCATAGGAGAAGCAAAGTGCAAAGTGTAGAAGAGTTCAAGTGCCGACAGTGCTACTTCATTGGGTTAAGAGGTAAATTTTCTTATTAATTCTCTTAGCCTAAGAGGATTATGAACAGCTCATGACCGCAACCCGATCTCAGACATTGAGGGTCACCTACAAAGCAATAAGAAGGAAGGCTGTTAGAAGATCCTCCAGTCCACTATCGTCAACCTCATCAGTAAAGAGCATGGCAGGTAAAGTAGATTTGGAAACCCTACTTTCAAGATTAAATATATAATTTCCTTCTTTCAAAGGCTTAGCTCAGGAAGATCCGGACGAGCATATTAGAAGGTTTTTAGCATTATACAAAACAAGAGGCTTGATGGGAAGAGAGGATGCCTTTTTTATACTCTTCCCTGCCACATTAGAAGGGTTAGCAGATAAATGGTTCAGCTAGTTTGCTGAAAACCATTTCACCACTTGGGACTTAATGAAAGATGCATTCAAAACTCAATTCCAGCATGGGAATACTACAGAGATAATCATAGAGGAATTAGAAAACTTGAGATTAGGTCCAGATGAAACGTTTCCAGAGTTTGTAACTAGGGCCAAGGCACTAATGGCTAAGTTGCCAGATCTTCCACATGATTTCTTTACTAAGAAATGGTTAGCTAAGCCACTTCCAGTGACCACACAATGTAAAATCAAGGAATTAGTATTGTCAACAGCCTCCATAGAGGAGTTCATCAATACAGCTACACGACTGGAACAAATAAGGCAACAATATGGAACAAGTTCTTCTCAACTACCCTATTCTACAGAAATGGAGGATCTAGTAATCCAGCTAAGGAAAGAGATGTAGGGCTTAAAAAGGAATAAGCCCCATAAAGAGGAGGAGAATGTTGTTACTCAGTTGAGGAGGGAGATTGAGGCATTGAAGCTACAAAAGGAAGAGGAAGCCCAAGCAGAAGAGCTGGCTCAGCTTCGACAGGAGTTGCAGGAACTCAAAGGGGGTGGCATCAAAAGTGGGCTATGGTGTACCATGTGCAGCAAGCAAGGTCATGTAGTAAGTGAATGTCCTCTGTTAAGTGTAACTTGCCAACTATGCAGGAAAGCTGGTCATGAGGCCAGGAATGTCAATCAAGAAGAATGCCTACAACAACATATTGGACACAAGGAGGAGCCCTACCACTAACAAATGTGATGGCGGCTGCACCTAATCAAGGTAACAATTACAACCCTAGACATAGGGATAACTTTGGAAATGGGCCAAGGAGGCCAATTATTTGTTTCAGATGTGGAGAATGTGGGCATTACCAAAGTAGGTGCACTCTACCAGAAAATGCCCCTCCTTGCAGGAACTGCCTAGAGGCCAGAGACCACTATAGTAATTGTTGTCCTAAGAACCAAGCATCCTCATCTGTGCCCCACATTCAAATGATTTTTGTGGACAAAGAAGAAATGGTAGATCAAGTCAAGGTGCCATCACCATCTACCAGGGCGGTGCAGTTAGAAGAAATGGAATCTTTTATAGTGCAGACAAGAAGCAAGGGGAAGGCTCAAGTAGAAATAGGTCAAGAATCAAGGCTTAATGGATTGAACAAAGACAAAGAGACATCTGAAGACAAAGCCACCATATGTGCATATACAAAGCACAAAGAAAATCTCATAGGTACCAGTGATGCCATTGGACATGCATTCAACAGAGCTCATGAGGAGTTTGATAAGTCAATTGGAGCCCATGCTCTTAAGGAATCAGAAGCTTCAAGACTACTCAAGTCCATATAAAAGGAGGTCAATATTTTTTATTTAATAAAGATGGATGGGAAATTCAGGTCAGAACTCTTGCAGATAATTGATGAGGCTTCCACAGCAAGTTTAGTGGCAAAGGCTGTTGTTATGCATAAAGGTAAAATTGTAGGGGAAGCACCCCTCACAGATTATAAGAGCCCTCGACTGACAGTCTCTATCAAAGGTCATGAGTTTCAAGGAGTTATTCTGGATGGTGGTTCTGGCATTAACTTGATGCCTGAACATACAATGGAAAAGATTGGGCTACACCCTTCAAGACCTGCCAACTTCACTATAACACTGGCAGACCAAAACATAGTAAAGCCTATGGGAGTGGTCCTTGGAGTCCCAGTCAAGATACAATGTACCATCTTTAACTTGGATTTTGTTGTTTTCAGGCTGCCACAGGTAGAAGGAAGTTTCCCCCTGTTAATTGGGAGACCTTGGTTAAGGCATGCCAATGTGCTACATGACTGGGGTAAGGACACAATGTGGGTAAAGCAAGAGGGAAAAGAGTTGTAGCAGATATTTTTAGAAGAAGGACCAAACAATCAAAGACATACCAACATGATGTAGACAATTGGTATTTGTATGGAAGAAGAATTGTTGGACAACCCAGAAGCAGATCTATTTGAAGGAGCAAATTTATATGAAGATGAAAACATGTTGGCTTGGCTCCATGCAGAAGACCCATCTTCCTGCTATGGAATTTTTCCAAACTCAAGTAGAGAGGAAGCATATGAAGAAAAAGAGGACATCATTCAGGTCACTAACTCGAGTGAGACAGTCTCAGTAAAAGGCCATAGAAGAGAGAAGAAAAGAAAAGCCCTTAAGTGGAGAAATGACGAAGCTACTTCAAATCCTATATCAAGGGCTAGTTTATTATGGATACTGGTATGGATATCATCTGTTATGTCAATTCTTATGATAGTAAGTTCAGGGCTTTACAAGGATGTGGAAGGAGTACCTGCAAGTCTTTGGAAACAGAGGGTTCCATTGGATGAAGAAGCTGGAGTAGTAAAAATGAAATTTTGCAGATTAAGTCATAAAGTTGCCAAAACAAAGATACAAAAGATGTAGTATGGAGGAGATAATATTCTAATGAAGGATTTAGGGTACCCCTATCAGATGGTCGGTATGCCCAAAAAGAAGACAAAACAAATGAAGTGTAGGGCAATTGGAGATTATAGAGGCGTTTCTCTTTGTCATCATATCATGGTTCATGGCCTATCATCAAAACAATTGAAGATTTATGGATCACCTGGAACTTGCAAAAATTGTCCAGGTTGTACATAGCCTTCTCATTTCATTTTTGCTTAAATTTTAGTAGTTTTTATCTATTTTCATGATTGTTCTTTGAGTTTTAGCAAATTTAGCAACTCTTTCATAGCCCTTTGCATAACTAATTTTTGGAAATTTTTGGGATTTTTTCAAGCATTTTTAGAATTTTTCTAGCCTTTTTATCCTTTTCAAATGTCATTTTCTTGCTAAATTGGAGGAATAAATGAAGTTCTCTGTGGTTTTAAGTGAGGAAATGGCCTAGACCTGTAGGGAATTTTTTAAGATTTTTTTGAGAAAATTTTTGGATTTTTTTTGCATTCTTTTGGATTTTTTAGGGATTTTTCTCCAATTTTTGGATATTTTCCAAAAAAAGGGAGGGGCCCCCATGGATTTTTTCCCAAAAAAAAAGGGAAGAAAAATTCCAAAAAAAAAAACCCTCTCTCTCTCTCTCTTCGTCCCCCCCCCCCCGCCCCCCTGATTTTTTATTTCTTTTTTTAATTCATTTTATTTTTTACTTTAATTTATTTCTTTTATTTTTATTATTTATTTCTTTATTTTTATGTTCTTTTATTTTATTTTATTTTTTTTGTTTTCTTTTTTAACCCCCTCGCGTGCATTTCAATTTATAAAAAAAAATAGAGATATATATAATATAATGATATAATATTAAAAATTATATATATATTTTTATTTTCCATGGTCCAATGCTTTTGGCTTTAGATTGTACCTCGGATGGCCGTTTTTTTCAAACTTAGAGTCATTTTCATGTCTTTTGGCACCTTTGGACTGAATTTTTGCCTTAGTTTTTCCAAAATCCCACATTTTCTTTGACTTTTGGTCCAAACCCCAATGTTTTGAGCACATTTCTCACGTGTTTTTAATTCCACACATGGTACACATGGTCTATTCTCACATTATTTTGCCATATGTTTCATACTTTTTCATATGCACCCTCTGTAGCTCTCGTGTTTTATCACTTTGGCCCTCTCCAGACCACATGCTCCTACTCCCTCACCCTCCCTTTACCTTTTCGCCCAGCCCCATCCTTACTGCTCCCTTCCCTCTCCATCTCAGCCCCCTCAGGCCTCCCTTCCCTCTCCTTTCTACCCTCACATTGCCCTCCTTTGCTTTTCCATGCGAAAATCCCACTTTCAAGTTCTTCTCTAGTGTTTGTTCTCTCTTGCTTCTGGTGGACTTGGTAGCTGCTCAAGTGTCTTTTTAAACCTTTGCAGCATAGGACTCATGGTGTCGTCTCTGTTCAGAGTTTTGGCTGTAGCCCTCCGGGATGGAGAGCCCATTAGGTGGTGGGCAACTGTTGAGCCCATAAAAGTCATATTGGTCGAAGTCAACTACAGTCAAAGTCAATTGTACGCAAAGTCAAAAGGTCAAAGTCAAACCAATCAAAGTCAACATGTTCATGGTCAAAGTCAACATGAGTGAAGTCAAAGTGTTCAAAGTTCGGGTGTCAAGGTGCACATGTAATGCACCATTAATTGTTCACAAAGGGTAAAATTGCATAAAGTTGGTTGCAAGTTGCACAAGTATTTCTGTAATTTCTCTAAAGTTCAAAGTGTTTTTAAAGTGTTTTGGAAGGTTCAGGTGAACCCTCTCTTAGGTGCACAAGTGAATAATTAAAAGGCAAAGTGTGAAGGTATGTGAAGCGGCAGCGTATGCAGAAGTGAAAATATGGCCCCCAATTAAAATTTTTGTTTTAGTCTAAAGTCACTATAGGACAAAACAGGGATTCGTTGGCTGCCCACTTTTGGAGACAATCTTGGGACATCAAAGTGAGCACCAAGATACTCTTGCAGTTAGGAGCATACGTGAATTGACACTCAAATCAAGGCAATGATAATTCTTAAGAACTAAGCAAGGTGAGCATAGTCTAGACTAAGCAAGAGAGAGAAGTGCAAGAGACACACAGTGTGCGATGCGGAAAAGAGAAGTGCAAGGTGTGCATGAAGAGTGACTAAGAAGTGTGCAGAGAAGTGCTAAGCTTACAACCAAAGATCCCAAGGTCCCATTGAAGTTGTGCACGTGCCGACAGAAGGTGTCTATCCCTCCCCCTTATTGGAAGCTTGGTGCAAGGTATGCACAAAGTGCAGGCTTGGAGAAGGTGGAGATCTGGTGCAGAGAAGGCCGACAGCAACAAGACCCTTGGGTATTTTGTATTTTGTGATTGTGCACTCTGTAGGATTTTGCGGAGAAGCATTGGATTGTATTGTGCATCACCATTGTATTTGTCTTCTTATAATCAATCGACAGAGGCTTCCAGTGTGTATCTGTCTTCTTATCTTTCCCTTTTCTCCTACAAACACTCAATCCCTTTTTGTACAAGAATCCCCCAACAATCCCTCAAGATGATGCGTTGACTGATGTGTATATGGTAGTCGGGATGGAGAAACTACTACAAGCCCCTTCATCTTTGTGGGGAGAAAGATTGTAGATCAGGTAAGAGCATATGAGGAATGGAATCAAGGAGCATGAAAGGTAATGTACTGACTATCTATTAGCGTACAGGATAGCATGATTGGACACATACAAGATGCCAAGACTCCAAAAGAGGCTTGGAACAGTTTGGTCAGACCAATACAAAGGCACGAAAATTGCAACTCAAGAACGAGCTGCATACATTGGAGAAAAAGAGCATGTCGGTAAGTGACTACACCTTGAAAATCAAAAGCATATGTGAGTCACTTGCATCTATTGGCATGAATGTAGATGATGATGATAAGGTGGAAGTGTGCCTTCGTGGTTTAGGAGCTGCATATAATCAGTTCAAAACTTCCATACAAACCATGGAAAATATTCCAAATTTTGTTGATCTGGTATCTATGCGGATTATTGAAGAAAAGAATCTTGGTGAGGATTCAAACTCCCAAGGAAAGCCTAGTTCTGAGTAGGTATTCTGCTCTAGCAGAGGAAGAGGTAGAGGTAGAGGCTTGGGAAGTGGAAGAGGAAACAATAACCAAGACCAAGGTCAACAACAGAATCATGCAGGAGGAAGAGGACAGTTTCGAGGTAGGGGGAGCCAAAGAGGTCGCAAAAATTTCCAAAGAAATGATTCAGGTAATGATAGTAAAGGATGTTAGAATTGTGGTAGACCTGGACACTTTGAATGTGATTGCAGGTTGAAGAATCAAAATAACAGAAGGCAGCAAAACAACTATGCATCCACAAGTGCAAATGATTCTGAGAAGCTCTTCATGGTTCAACATCACATGATGAATACAATATCTATTGGTATTTCAAAATCACATGATAATGTCTGGTATGTTGATTCAGGTGCTTCAAATCACATGACCAGTCATGTAGAATGGTTTAGTAGTTTGCAAAAAATGCCACTTCCTGGATATGTTGAAACAGGTGATGATACATTGCATTCTATTGAGCATACAGGAAACATAGCATTGTCTATGGAGGACGGGAAGGTAAAACATCTTGATGATGTGCTGCATGTTCCAAATATAACAAAGAATCTGGTTTCTGTTGGACAAATGGTTGACCAAGGATTAGAAGTCAGGTTCAATGCTGATGGATTATATGTAGAAGAGTACAAGCTGGATGGACGATTGGTTGCCAAAGGAAACAAAGTGGGTAGGATGTTCACCTTAAATGTGAAGATTCCTGAAATGAATGCAGCCATGTTTGCAAAAGGTGCAGGAGTTATTGCATATATAGAGATGTGGCACAAACGGATTGGACATGCAAACTTGCAAAGGTTGAAATTGATGCAGTCAAAGGAAATAACCCACTCACACGACAGGTAAAGGTGAGCAGAGATGTGGTATTTGATGAAATTTCAAGCTTCTATGCAGATGCCAAAGAAGGACTGAGTCTTGAACCAAATGACAAAGAAAATGCTGAAAAATCAAGTGCAAAATCTCAGGTTTTGAGTGGACCGGATGCATCACCAAGCAATAGTTCCAACTCAAATCCATGGAGTGGAAGATTACGTGGAAATTTCAGTCCAGCAAATTCATCAAATACATCCAAGAAAGGTAAAGAAAAGCTTTCTGCTGGTCATAAAATATGTGCGGGTTTTGAAGATGTTGATGGAGATTCAAGCGGTTCAGAAAAGAGTCTTGATGAGGAACTTGGATTGCCCTTTGTGAAGACTCCAGGAGTAAGAAGGGCACATGCAGATGATACAAGGAGAAGTGACCCAGGACCAAGAAGGTATGGGAGGATGCGGAATTCAGTGCAACGATTGACATATGATAGTTACATGGCTCGTCATTGTGCCTACATGACAAAGGTAATACAAGATGCTGAACCTTCTTTCTTTGAAGATGCAATTGGAATTGCACATTGGGAAAAAGCTATGGATGAGGAGATGGCTTCACTTTATGGAAATGATACATGGAAGCTGGTTCCATTGCCGCAAGGAAAGAAACCCATAGGCTGCAAATGGGTTTACAAGGTAAAGCATAATGCGGATGGTAGCATAAGCAAGTATAAAGCACGATTGGTAGCTAAAGGATATGCACAGACATATGGCATTGATTATGAGGAAACATTTAGCCCTGTAGCTAAAATGTCTACTCTCAGAACACTTGTTGCATTAGCTATAGCAAAAGGATGGACTTTGCATTAGATGGATGTGAAGAATGCTTTCCTACATGGTGAGTTATAGGAAGAAGTATATATGGACCAACCACAAGGATATGAAGATTCAAAGCATCTAGAATATGTTTGCAGGTTGCAAAAGGCTTTGTATGGGCTGAAGCAAGCCCCTCGTGCATGCCATGCAAGGATTGCTGATTACTTAACCAGTGTTGGGTTTTCTATGTGTGATGCAGATCACTCACTATATGCAAGGAAGGCTGATGATGGCATCACTATTGTGGCTATTTATGTTGATGACCTGATTGTAGGTGGTGATAATGAAGGAAGCATTAAAGAGGTAAAGCAACTTCTTATGCAGGAATTTGACATGAAAGATCTTGGTGTGTTGTGCTATTTCTTGGGCATTGAGTTTATACATACAGAAACAAGTATATGGATGTTGCAAAGGCAATATGCCTTGAATATGCTGCAAAAGTATGGTATGGCTGGTTGTAAGCCAATTTCTATGCCATTAAATCAGAATTTGAAGTTGGATACTACATCAGGTGAAGCATTGGAAAATGCTACTATGTACAAGAAAATTGTGGGAAGTCTTATATATCTCATAATTACAAGGCCCGATCTAAGCTATACTGTTGGACTTGAAAGTCAATTTATGTAGGTTCCCAGGAAGCCACATTTGGATGCTCTGAGGTGCACTCTACGTTATGTGAGTGCTACTTTGGATTATGCATTGTTTTATGAGGCTGGTGTAGATTTGCAGGTTTATGGATACACCGATGCAAATTGGGCTAGTAGCATTCCAGATAGAAGATCCACTAGTAGGTTTCTATTCTCACTTGGGGGTGCAGCTGTTACATGGAGCAGCAAGAAGCAAACCACTATTGCTTTGTCGAGTATAGAGGCTGAGTATAGAGGTGCTGCAATGGCAACATGTGAGGCATCATGGCTAGAGATGTTACTTGTAGATTTAGGTGTGGAAGTGCAAAAGCCTATCACTGTCTATTGTGATAATCTTAGCAGTATACAGCTAGCACGGAACCCTATTTTCCATGCTAGAACAAAGCATATCGAGGTACATTATCACTTCATCAAGAGAAGGTATTAGCAGGTGATATTGATCTTGTTTATGTGAGAATAGATGAGAAGGTTGCTGATATTTTCACCAAAGCAATTGGAGCTCAGAAGTTCAAGAAGTTTTGGGAGATGCTTGGATTATAGGATATGGCGTTGAGCTTGAGGAGGAGTGTTGAGATATCAAGCTCAACATGTGATGATCCAGGATGACACATATCAGTTTTTTCGTTTCTCTGACATGTATAATGGTCATGCCGGTATATGTTAGGGATACTTCATTGAGCTTTATTAGATTTATCTACCGAGAGTGATGGCACATTTGTTCCTTGCCAGCTCACTCATTCGCGGACATTAGGTTTTTCCTTATGTACTGATATTTACATATTGCACTTGTTGTATTCTTGTTTTTAGGTCATTTCTTGTACACTCCTTTTTATGTAATAGAAGAAGAAGAAGTAGATTATTCTTCCTTGCCTCAATCTATGTGTGCTTCTCCTTGAGAGTGAGAGTGTGTGTGTGAGCTCTCTTCCTTATCTCCTTCCTCGTGACAGGCTTCACATATTTTGACATTTTAGCTAATGAAGGCATTCTTTGAGGTATTCCCAAATTCCTAATGCATGGTATATCAGTATTGTCAGAGCCTCACTTCCATTCACAAACTTCTTCTAACCCCATTGCTTCTTGGCCTCGAATAAGCATTCTTGGATATAGGGCATCAAATTTATGTGGTTGCCAATTTTTTTGGTGGCATGAGATAATGATTGCACTATTATTTTTTGTGGTGCCATGTATATGTGCATATTGGGAAAGCAGAAATGCTGATGCACCAGTCGAACTTCTTCTTCACTATCCACAAAAGTACGGGTTTTAGTTCCATGGCTTTCATCTTTTATATATGTGGTCCCATCCTTGATCCATCCAAATGCTTCTTTGATTAGCTCGTGTGTGAATTGGATAGTTACCCATTCACCTTCGGCATCAAGAACTTTTGCTTCTAGTACTGATGGTTTGTCTAGGGCTGACTAAATGGTGTTCATGACTTGAGTACATCTCTGGAAATACGGCTTATAAATTGGTAACTTGAAATACTTATGGATTCTAGCTTTTGTCATTATGCCCATGTCGTTGGGAGCTCGTGTAAGTCCTTGGAGTCTTGGGACATCACTGGGAATATGTGGTCGGTATTCATTATCTTGACAGTCACCAAGAATAAATGCTCTCCTTCTGGTTGGTCTTCTCGGAACCAATGTCCTTTGGCTTTCATTACACTCTACATTGGAAATTCCATCACTTCATATTAAATCATTGCTTCGACTCCTCGGGAACCATCTACACTCATAATGTAGTAGAGAATTAGTTTACACAAGAAACCAATTCCACGTGTTTATGTGTGGTTCATTAATATGTTGTTTTTTGCCACTCAGTACCCCCTTGTGTAAGTAAGTAAGGTACCTTACCATAATTTTGTTTTAGTTTTAATCCTGAAAGAAAACAAGAAGTTAGTTTATAGTTGAAGCATTTATTTATCTACAATGTATGATTGTTCCTATGACAGTAGAAGCTAAGTCCTATTCCGGTTATGAAAATGTGCACCATTACTTTTATGGAAGAAGTTATGCGTTGAATGCATGGCCTTGTAATGTGGCCCTCCCATGTATACTCTAGATGCAATTGATGCTTCATGAGTGCAAGTAGAGTCTTCTTGATTTGTTTGGTTGATTTCTTATCGCTTCTTGGGTCTCCATATTAGCTTTGTGCTCTGTGCTTGTGGCATGATCCTCTTTCGCATTCCTTTTCCTTTGCTCTTGAATGTGGTCTTTGACTTTCCCATTTTTGGATTGGGTTTCACGTGTCATGGTCCTTTGAGGTTTTCTTCGATCCTTGACTGGTGCTTTTGCTTTATTCCATTGGAATGACATCTCTTTAAGTTTTTCTATATCTTGATTTGCTGTGTTTCTGCCAGATGGTCGATCTGTTCCTGCGTTGTACTGGCATGTTGAGTCAGTCAATCCTTGCCTACCCATTGTGGTCGCGTATTGAATGGATGTGGTGGTCGGACAGTAGACATTCATGTTGGTTTCCTTCTTATAGTGTTGATAGGTTGAGAAGAAATGTCCTCGCTATTTCTCTTAGGCTCATATCTTACAGGAGAAGTGGTCACATAATCATGCAATATTTCCCTATTCGCAAGCAAATCTAGACTAGGGGACTCCTCATACACATCTGTTCTTAAATCTTCCTCTTTCTCCTTTTTCGAGTTCTCTGTTGGAGTTAGACGTCTGCGGAAGCACGCGAACAGCACAAGGAAGAAGAAGAAGCTTGGAGCACAACACACAAGACTGAATTTATTACTAGAGAATGTACAAAGATAAGTAGCCCACTAGGGCAATAGGCGTATATACAAGCCGGGGGAAAAAAACCTCCTAAAGAGGGAAAAAAGTGCCCCGGCGGTCCTAGAGTGTTCACACACATCACTACCTAAATATATCAACAAATCCCCCCTGGGAGTGATGCGGTGAACAAGGAGCTTGCACTCATGTATAAGGAAGTGCCGAGCTATGTGGAAATCACTCCACAAAAGGAAGTAAGCCCAAAGCTTTGCGAAAAGCTTCAAACTTCTCCCTAGGCAGAGCCTTCGTGAAAAGGTCTGCAATGTTCTCCTGCGTGGGCACATATGCCAAGTTGATCTCCCCAGCAGAGAACCTCTCCCTGACATAGTGATAATGCACCTCAATGTGCTTAGTGCGAGCATGGAACACAGGGTTCCTCGCAACTGCCAATGCACTCTGACTGTCAGTGAAGATGGTGGTGGCAGAAGACTGGCCAACACCCAAATCAGCCATAAGGCGTCTGAGCCACACACACTCAACAGTCGCTGTGAAAGCTGCCCTATACTCAGCCTCACAACTGGAAGTGGCCACAGTAGGCTGCTTCTTGCTCAACCAAGATATACATGAGCTACCAAGCATGAAGCAAAAACCACTGGTGGACACACGAGTGTCATAGCAACCAGCCCAATCTGAGTAAAAAGCATGCAAATCTGGCGGTAGTGATCCCCCCTTGGGATAAAACAACCCAAGTAGCCGAGTACCACTCAAGTAGCGAAAGATGCGCTTAACCGCTTTCCAATGCGTGACTCCTGGGCAATGCATAAACTTGCTCATCTGTGAGACAGCAAACTGAATATCTGGCCGAGTAATGCATAAGTAAATCAAGCATCCAACAGCATCAAATGCATCTCCAGCATCATGAAGACTCAATCGTAAACCTGTCTCCATAGGAGTGGCAATAGGCTTACAGTCTTCAAGGCCAAAACGCTGCAATAATGTGTCAATATATTTCGTTTGACACAAAGCCATTCCACCATCAACTTGCATAAACTGAATGCCCAAATAGTGATGCAAATGCCCCAAATCAGACATCTCAAATGAGGCATGCAAATCAGCCTTGAAATCAGCAATATGCTTCTCAAGAGGACCAGTGAGCAGCATGTCGTCTACATAGACAACAATGAGCAAAAGCACATCATTAGCACGCTTAACATATAAGGTGCTTTCAGTTGGACTGTTCTCAAAACCATGTGCAATCAGATAGGCATGTATTTTCTCATACCAAGCACGTGGTACTTGCTTTAAACCATATAACGCCTTCTTTAACCTGCACACCTTGTTTTCATGCCCTTTCTGCACAAAGCCACGGGGCTGAAAAACATACACTTCTTCATGCAAGTCACCATTCAGAAATGCTGTTTTAATGTCCAACTGATGTACATTCCAACCATGATGGGCTGCAAGTGCACAAATGCTCCGAACAGTAGTCATACGGCATGTAGGTGCAAAGGTCTCATCAAAATCAATGCCTCTTTCCTGCGCATAACCCTTTGCAACAAGCCTAGCCTTATACCTGTCAACTGTACCATCAGGTTTACGCTTCAGCTTGTATACCCACTTAGTGCCAATGGCCTTCTGGCCAGGAGGCAAGTCACATAAAGACCATGTACCATTCTTCATTATAGCATCATATTCAGATTGCATAGCAGCCATCCAATTTTCTGAATTTTGTGCTTCATCAAAAGAAACAGGCTCATTCTCATCACAGAGACTAGATGCAGCCATAGCATAGCAATCTGATGCAAAGGAGGTACTATGAGAGCCTGAACGAGTACGATATGACAAAGGTGCATCTAATTTGCTGTCACGCAAAGTCTGCACCAGCCATTTTGGCATAGTTTTTTCCTGTTCAATATCAGCTCTCTCATCAACAAGTGCATCATGTAAATCTGCATCAGAAATGGAATGATCTGCATCATCATATGAAGCCTGCAAAGGCTGAGAAGTTGCCTCATTAGGACCAGCGCTAGCCTGTCCACCTGTAAAAAGAGGCATCAAAGTATCATACATGTCTTTGGAGCTAACAGATGTCTCCTTAGTACATGAAAGCAATGGCTGAATAGCATCTTCCACAAAGACAACATCACGGCTAACCAGAATGCGTTTAGTCTGTGGATGATACAGACGATAGCCTTTACTTTCAGAACTGTACCCAACAAAAATACATTTTACTGCCTTATCATCCAATTTTCTGCGATGTTGTTCAGGCACTAATGCATATGCCAAACAACCAAAAACACGCAGATGAGCAACAGATGGCTTGCGGTCATGCCAAGCCTCATATGGAGTGATAGACAACAACGCTTTCGTGGGACACCTGTTCAGTACATATGCTGCACACATGACAGCCTCAAGCTAGAAACTATGTGGTAAAGCCTGACTTTTGACCACGCACCTCGCCATCTCCATGAGTGACCTGTTCTTTCGTTCAGCAACTCCATTCTGTTGAGGTGTATACGGCACTGTACACTGGTGTTTTATCCCACATTCAGCCAAAAATGCATTAAAATCTGAAGACATATATTCCCCCCCTCGATCAGAACGGAGGGTGCCCATTTTACATGCTGACAGATTTTCAGCCAAAACCAAAAACTGTTTGAAGCACATGAACACTTCAGACTTTGCTTTGAGTGGATATACCCATGCATGCCTGGAAAAATCATCAATGAAAGTCACGAAGTAAAGGTAATTTCCAAAAGAGGGTGTCTGCATAGGACCATAGACATCACTATGTACAAGCTGCAATTTCTGCATAGCCCGAACTGAACCATCTTTTGGAAAGGAAGAACGCTACATTTTGCCCAAAATACAGCCTTCACAAACATGTTTTCCAGGTGCCTCAAGTTTGGGCAAAGAGGACACCATTTCAGATTTCTGCAGGCGTAACAAACTAGCAAAATTCAGATGACCAAGGCGTGCATGCCAAAGCTTTGCATCTGACATAGCCTGAGAATCATGAACTGCACATGCCGAATCATTCACAGATTTTTCATAGTCTATGAGCTTATATAGCCCACGACATAAAATGCCAGAAGCAATAATCACATCGCCATTTGAGAGATCATGGACTGTACACCTGTCATCAACGAATTTCACAACCAAGCCAATCTTGGCTAATGCAGAAACTGATAACAGGTTCTTTTTGATCCCTGGCACAAATAAAGCATCTGACAAAGTGAAAGAACTACCATCAGCAGTAGTCAGAATGATCTTACCAACTCCCATAACAGGATAAGAGGAGTTATTGGCGCATGTGACAGTATTCCTTGTAGGGGCAGGCTCGAGTGAAGAGAAGAAACTGCGCTGCGAGGTAATATGTTTGGTTGCCCCACTGTCAAAGTACCAAACATCTGAGTCTACTGCAGACATGCACTGATCATGAGAAGATGGGTCAAAACTGCAGACAGTAGTAAACGCCCATTCTTCTTCCTGCACAAGATTTGCAGACTCTGTTTTTGGTGTAGAGGCCTCTACAACAACCATTCCAGCCTCTTTCTTCTTTGCCTCTTTAGCAGCCAGTTTTGGACAGTTCTTTATAATATGATCATTTCCTTTACAGTACTTGCAGAACAATTTCTGCTTTTCTGATTTCTTCTCATCTTTATCCTGGTTCTTCGATTGTGCAGCATTTGCAGATTTCTGCTTACTAGTAGAAGAGCTCCATTTTCCTTTGCCCTTCTGACTAGCCAAGAAAGCTTGATCTGCAACACGCATAATGGACCTGTTCTGCCTGGACTGATCTTCCTGCAACAGAACAGAGACTAATTCCTCAAATGACAAGGCATTCGGATTGCCTTTCATCATCAATCGAAGAGTAGAGGCAAAACTCTGATATGAATCAGGAAGGCCATTCAGAACGGTCTGCACAAGTGAGCTATCTGGTATAACCTCATCAGCAGAAATCAATTGTTCCTTCAGGTCTTTGATCTTTGTAAGAAAACTGTCCATCGAATCACCTTCATTCATGTGCTCACTCTCCAACTGTTTTCGGAGGTAAGCAACACGAGCCTCATTCCTAGCCTGGTACAAAGTGGTAAGTGTATCCCAAGCATCTTTTGTTGTTCTGCAAGAGCGAATGTGAGGAATAATGGCACGTATGACAGACAAAGCTATCAATGCATGTGCCTGGGCATCTCTGCCATCCCAACGAATCTGCTCTGCAGTAGGTGCAACAGAAACAGCAGCACGAACAGGAATCTGCGGAATATCATCTTCGACACCATCTTCATCAGCTCCAACACCTGTATTTGCAGTACCTGTCGTTACAGGTGTAACAGGACGTCTTTCAACACCCTGCATAATGTTCCACAATCCTTTTGCAACCAGTACATGTCGCATCATATAAGCCCATAATGGGTAGTTGGTACCATCCAACTTATCCTCAACAGCCAACATACGGAATACATCACTGCTTTCAGCCATGGCCGGTGACTAAAATACCTTGATGCAGAAAATTGACTGTATCTCAAAAAGTTGAATAGAACTGCCCAGACGAGTTCTGCTAGACCTGTAGCAGACTTCGAGACGCTTAAACTGGCGAACAGAAACTGGTATATACCTTTGGCACAAAAGGACGAAATAGCCTGCACAAGCACTGCGATAGTGCGTTCGGAGGCCGAAACGAGCTCAGATCGCGATTTCGGCACCACAGAGCGAAGCAGTTTTGATCTACTAGAGAATGTACAAAGATAAGTAGCCCATTAGGGCAATAGGCGTATATACAAGCCGGGGGAAAAAAACCTCCTAAAGAGGGAAAAAAGTGCCTCGGCGGTCCTAGAGTGTTCACACACATCACTACCTAAATATATCAACATTCTCTTCCTTAGGCATGATCACACTACGGATTTGTGTCGACCTAGCTTCTAACAGACTAAGACCTCTTTATGCCCTATATCATATATGCCATAGTAGGACTCATGGGTGTTTTGAGGTGAGTGGTTAACGATACTCGCATGCAACTGAGGGCTGCTCTTGTGTTGATCAATGCATCCACTAGTTGATATTCAGTCATTTCGATTCCTAGGTTTAAGTATGGTCAGGAGATACTATTGCTAGCATTGTTTGCATTACCTACTTGTTAGTTTGCCAATGGTATAGGTTCCTCTCCCTGTAGATATCATTCATCTCATTGCCTCATCCAGTCTCTTCATTTCCTGATTCATTCCAGAGCTTCCATTCAAGCTTCTTCTCTAATCCTTTCTTCTTCCTTCTTCCGATTCTGTGCTCCCACAAGTCATGTTAACATCCTGTCTGTTAATGGTTCCATATATCTTTTAACTCTACAATCACTAATGTAGTTGGGAAGTACATCTTCATCTAATGTGGCTAAATTCACTATTCCACTTGTTGAGATTCGATTTATCAATAATGGTCCATATCCTTGTTGCTATAATTTCTTTGCATGTTGTTTCAATCTGTACACTAATACCAAATCTCCTTCCTTTAAGCCCTTATCCTTAATATATGCATCATAATATGCTTTTTGTCTCCTTTTAGCCGCATACATTTCTGCTACTGCTTGTAATCTTGTTTCATGAAATTTCTCAATTTGGTCCAATTATTGGGATAGTTCATGGCTTGTCCAATCATACTGTTGTGTTACATGTAGGGTAGGCACTAAAAAATCAATTGGCAAGATTGCATTCTGTGCGTATACTAAATTAAAAGGAGTGGTTCCAATGGCTATCTTGTAAGCCACACGAAAGGCCCAAATTCCATGATGCAATTGTTTGTCCCAATCAGACCTCTCGTTGTTGACTATTTTGGTCAACACTGTGCACAATACTTTGTTGGAACTTTCTGCCTGACATTAGCTTGAGGGTGGTAAGGGGCTGATTTCTTGTGAATCACAAGGAATTCATTCACCAATGATTCTATTACTTCGTTGATGAAGTGTGTTCCCCTATCGCTCACTATCTCTATTGGCAATCCAAGGCGAGTAAAGATATTTTCAAAGAGAAATTTTGTTAGTTTAGATCAAAAGCTATTTCACCTTTCTTTGGAAGGTAAGCTCTTCTTGACAAGGAATTTGACTAACATCGATGTTGTCCTAGGCAGTATGTGATGAAAAATTTGAACTTGGATAAAAAGTTACTCCATCAAGATTGCCTTTGTTGAGGATATGAGTGGTCATAAACTACTCTAAATTCTTATGATTTGTATACACAATAACTTTGTGGGCTTCCCTCTCTAAAGGATGTTTCCAGGTATCAAAAGCATCCACTATGGAAATCATTTCTTTCTCATAGGTTTCATAATTTATCTCGAGAGGGGATAATTTTCTTGAATGGTATGTGACTATATGCAAGTTTCCATCATGCACATGCTTAGATAGAATGGCTCCCATGGCAAATTCTAATGCAACTATCTCTAAGAAAAAAGGCTTGGCAAGATCAGGATGAACTAGAATTGACGCAGTGGTGAATGCTAATTTCAAGGCCTAAAAGGCTTTTTTTGCTTCGAAGTTCCAAGAGAATCTCGCATTTCGTATAAGCTTGCTAAGTGGTGCAACTATCTTGGAATAATCCTTGATGAACATTCTATAGAAGTTGGTAAATCTTAAAAAAACATTGTACATCTCTAACACATGAACGTGGTTGCCAATCAAGGATTGTCTCAATCTTAAGAGTTTTGCCTCTGTCTAATGGAAATAACATTTCTCCAATTTTGGATATAATCCTTTTTCTCTTAGCTTTTCGAGAACTATCTTTACATGACATTCATGTTCTTCCAGATCTTTATAGAATAGTAGGATATTATCAAGGTATATTACCATGAAGTCATCTAAATATTCTCAAAATATATCATTCACCATATGTTGAAAGACTGTTGGAGTGTTTGTGAAACCATTGCATAAAAATGTATTCAAAATGCCCATACCTTGTTCGAAACATTGTCTTCCATTCATCTGCTTTTAGTATCCTGACAATGTTTAAGCTACTCCAAGGTCAATGTTTGTGAAGAACTTTGCTTTTGCAAGGCATTCCAAGAGCTTTGATATAAGTGGTAGATGATATATGTTTCTTAAAGTGACTTTATTCAATTCATGATAGTCTACACACATTATGAGAGTCCCATCCTTCTTCTTTACAAATAGGACAGGGGCTCATGTTGGAGAGTTTGAGTTTTTGATAAACTTCTTAGCTAGATTCTCATTAATATTCTTGTGTAATTATGTAAGTTCCTCTAGGGATATACTATAGATTGGTCCAAAGGGTAGTTGAGCTCCCTCTTGAAGTTCTATGGCACAATCATAAGGTCTATGAACCAAAAGGATATCTGCATTCTTCTTTTCAAAAACACCTTGGAAATCTTGGTATTGACTAGGTGGCTTCATTGGATCATATTTCTTGGACACTTGAGTTGTTATGGCATATATCATATATATTGGTTCCTTCCTTACTGCATGTATGAAAGCTTTGTCTCATACATATATCGGTTTCTTCTCAATATCTCAATGAGTGTTTTTATTATTTTCCCAATCAATTACTGCAATATGCTTCTTTACCTAATGCATTACAATGATGAAAGGGTTTATTAGACTTATATTACATTGAAACATATATGAGAATCATGATCACCAAGGTCTACTCTTAATGGAGCAATTTCCTTGGTAATATTTCTAGATGCTAGAGGTCTTCCATCTACTACTTTAGTTATCATTGGTTTGTTCTTCAGAAGTACTGGAAACTTATGTTTCTTTACAAATCCTTAATGGATAAAACATGGGGAGGCTTCTAAGTCGACCAAAGTTATAAGGGAAAGGATCTTCCTAGGGATGATCAACTTGACACGAGCAAGGGATGTTTCTATGGGTATTGTTGGAATTATGAGACCCTTTTTTATATCATTGTTTGGTTGTATTGTCTACTTTAACTCGACTTCCTCGTTTCCCTGCTCTACAAGGATGACTACAACTTTAGAGTTTGTTCTCTTGGTAGGAGAATTATGTGCAATATGGCCAGGGTTTCCATAGTAGAGGCATAACTTGTTATCTCTTGTTCTTAGTTTCTCCTCTAGGGTTAGAGGTTGGACCCTAATTGCATCTATCTCCATAGGTTCAATCATAGGCTCTTCTCTCTAGGATTGGATTGGAAGGATTTTCATTGGTAAAGTTTCCTTCTACTTGATTTTCTTGTTTTCTTTTAGAAATACGATTATCACATTGAATGGCTTGGGTGATGTATTCATTCAATGTGATCTTAACCTTTGGCATTGTGAATAGAAGGTCATTCATCATCTCTTAAGCCCCATCTAGATTGTCTTACGAAATAATCCTCATGCCAAGTGAAATCATATATCAATCACCTAATTTTGATGCATAGGTAGAGGCAGGGTGGTTACCTTGACATAGCTTATGGAGTTTTGTTTCTGCCACTCGACTAGTGTTTGCATCTCCAAACGTGGAGCTTGTTAGCACGATCTTAATTCACACACACAGAGGATACAGGTACTAAAAATTCACATGAAATAGATATGCAAAGAGACAAGACAATACACAAGATTGGGTGCAATCTCCCCCCATGCACTTTGTTTGACGGGTCTATAGAGTGCATGTATTTATAGGTTTTTCCATTATATCAAAATAGTTGTTACAATGAGGGCGGCTTTGAAAATCGAGCATGAGAATAAAAATTTGCTCTCTTTTATAGAGAGTTCTTGTTTTTATTTACATAAATCACAGTCTACAATGATCTTTATCCTAACCACTACTTTTATATTTATGTAAATCACGGTCTACAATGATCCTTATCCTAACCACTACTTTTACTAATTGTTTCTAAAAAGAGCCCTCTACATGGGCTTATTTACAAACTATATAAAATATAAATCCTATTATTGGTGTCCAAACACATTCGAAATGTCCATGCCCTTTCACACCTTTCACGCCCTCACGAACCTTCAACTTCTATATCAACTCTAAAACACATTAATAACTTAATAAATCTCACTCCAATAATTCTTTATACAACACATTCCATAATTGATAGCATGCTCCTCAGTTGAAAAAGCAACTGGAGTAAAATAAACATGGATGGCTAGTCACATGTTGCATCACTGAACAAAATAAGCATGTTCCATGTAAAAACAAATGCATGGAAATGTTCATGGAGGAGTTACATTAATGTGTATGGAAATGATATGCAATAATTAATTGATCATAATATGGTGTTAACTTAGTCTCTAATTAAGTCAATAAAAGAATATACATTACTAACTATTCAAAATGTATAATTTTTTTTCTCAGTCGTTCATGGTGTAGAATATGCTCTAAATATTCTAGTTTATTTTGGGAAGCATACCTAAAGTATGCTCCTATACACTAAATTCTATGTGTAAATGCATTGCATGTAAAGAACTATAGGATTAAAGAAAGAAAAAAAAGAAATTTTGATAATCAAAGAAAGTTAGACTTGTGAAAAGGTTGTTGTTGACGTGGTTGTTATAAATAGATCATTTTGATAATTGATTGGTACTCTTTCTCTACATCATGAGCAAAAGAAATAGTTCCATGAAGCGTTGTGGGTTGGAGTGAATGAAGCTTAGCTTGGATCTCCTTCTCCAAACCATTGTCATACTTTTTCTTCATGGTAACTTTAGAAACATCTTCAAGCATCCGAATCAATAATAGATTTTACCATAGTTGTTCCATGTAGGTAGTGATAGTGTCACCCTCCTTCCATGTGAAGGTGGTCCATGTGTAGAGAGTACACACACGGAAGCAAAATGAAAAGAAGAGTGTACTCACAAAAGAAAGATTGCGAGAGACTCAAAGTGAGTAGACCAAGAAATGGGTAAACTCACATGGATTAGAAATGAGCTTGCCAAGAGCATGGAGGTGGATCCTTAAGCTTCTAACCAAGTACAAATGGGGGGGAGAGGCCCTCCTTATATAGATTTGGGAGGGTCTCTCCAAATTACATCTCATGTGGGATAATTCCCCTCAAATGAGAATGAATACAATGGTAGAAGCAAATGCCAAGGTACCCAAATACAAAGGTTATAATATAAAATGGAAATATGATGGAAATAGAATGGAAATAGAATGGAAATAGAGTGAATCCAAGATACAAAAGGGAGATGCACTCTCATATTCTCAACACCCCCTCTGTAGCTCCATTTTGTGGAGTATGGAGGCTGCTAGGGTATGAGAGAAAGGTCCACCAAGAATGTAGCAACATCAACCAAATAGGAAGTCTCCATCTAGAAATCCATAGCCTCTAAGGGGTATCGACCATGCGGGATCTCCAGGTACTGCATAAGATGTCTGCCAAATGGATGAAGTGGATGCTCCATAGGTACACCACCAACGAGGTACATGAACGAAACAAGATCTCATTGGACGAGATCACCCCCATGCGATAGGTAGGATGATGCCATGTGGTAATTAGGAACCTCCAACGCTTTGACAATATCCATCACAAGATATGTATTGCCAAGAAGTAGGTTCTGCAAGCATGAGATATAAAGCATGAAGCATAAAATCATAGTCACATGGTAGTACATATGTATGTTGTAATCCTCCATGGAGTGTACAAAGTCCTGACGTGTGTCAGTAGGACCATGGAAGCCCCCTCTAAACTGAGAGGCTAGCCTAGAAGATGATCCAACTGAGGGATGAATCCAAGTAAATGCAGGAGTATCTTGTGGTAAATGAAAAGATGTTGGACTCCAAGAATGAAAGAGTATATGCTCAAAATGTTATTGTAGATGAGGTAAGTGGTCTCTCAAAGATAGCAATGGACAATGATGAGTCACTTAACTTGGAGCAATGCCGAACTGAAGCTAAGGGGAAATATAAACCTTTGATGGTATGATAGGAGGGTAGCCATCTGAGGTATACGCTGAGATGGTATCTCTGATTCCTCCTGCTCCAAAATTGTATCATGATCGGGAAATTCATGTACAAAGAAAGCATGCTCCCCATAGTGTGACTGTCCAAAATTGGAATGATCCCCCTCTGACACGAAAATGGGAGGATCCAAAAGGGATGAAGAGTATTCATCAAAGGTGTAGTCTTTGGTTAACTATAACTGAGTGACTCTTTGGGTCATAGAGTTTTTGTCGGTCATTGTACTCGATGAAAATGTAATATTTAGGCCGATCATCATCATGGCCTTGGACATAGGCATCACTACCAAAGATGCAAAAATAGCTCACACTTGGCTTCTTCTTAAAGTAAGCCTCAAATGGTGTTTGGGTCTTCAAGACATCTGAGAATCCTCTGTTCCGAATATGAACTATTGTTTGTACTGCTTCACCCCAAAACTTTAGTGGAAGCTGCTTTTGACTAAGCATAACCTTGGCCATTTGGATCACACTTTGAATCTTCTATAAGGCAATACCTTGTTGAGTACCTTGCTTGGCTTGATACTTAATTCCGTGTTGTGTCATATACTTGGAGAAGTTGTGATTAACAAAGCTACTATCTCCACCAGATTTGGATGATCCTCAAAGAACTTGGAAATTCTTCATGAATTGTTTATGTCCACTCTTTGAACTTGGAAAGGGCATCATCTTTATGCTTGAGTGAATAAACCCAAGTATATCTAGTGAAGTCATCTACTATCAAGAAGAAGTAAATTGACCCACTTAAAGGTGTATGCATAGGTCCACAAATATCCACATGGACTAATGCTAAGGGTTTAGATGCAGAAAGGGATGCTTCTATAGGCAAAGGTACAATTGTTTGCTTGGCACATGCTTGGCAGTTTAATTCCACTTGTGCAATCCTGGGTAGACCTTTGACAAGATGATTGGAAGAGATCTTAGCTAAGCAAGAGGTATGTCCAAATCTACAATGCCACAAGCTAAGACTTGAATCTTTGGCCAAAAAAATTGAAAGCTTGTAGAGACCTTTATCTTCATAGTCTTGAGTTATCACTTCATTGGATTCATGATCAATGACTTGAACTTTGTTGTGATCGAATTGCACTATCATGTTGCACTTTGTAATAGCCTTTATTGAGAGAAGGTTTTTACAAAGGCTTGGTACATAAGAACATCTTTGAGTGACTTGATCTCGCCTTCAGAGTTTGTGAGTTGAACTTTTCCTTCTTCTTGGATTTCAATGCACTTATTGTCTCCAAGATATACTTGATCTTTATGGTCTTAAAATTCATGAAAATAATCTATGTCATGGCACATGTGGGATGAAGCACCACTATAAAAAATTCATTCTTTCTTGGGAGTGGATGCTACAAGTGCTTTGTGTTTAGTTGTGAGAGAGATATCTTCACTTGTGCAGTGAGAGTGATGTTCGGTCTTTGAATTAGACTTAGACAAAGTAGTCACGAAATTTTCATAGGACCTAGGAAGCTTATTAAGCAATCTTATAGCCATGTCTTCACTTGAAACTTGTCGTCCACAAAGTGCTAACTTGCATTGATAATCTTCAAATTCGGCGATCACTTTTGTGATGCTATCTTGTGGACGTATAGTGAGAATTCGGTCTCTAGAGTATAAATCTTAGAAGGTGTTCTATCCTCATAGAGGTTTGCTAGAATATCCCAAGCTTCCTTTGAAGTCTTACATGCAGTGATGTGACCTTTTGTCAATTCATCACATGTGAGGATAAGTTGGCCTAATGTTCACTTGTATTTTACATTCCATATACTCCAAGCACCTAGATCGGTATTCTTATCAAGTTCTCGTTCAGTGCCTTCAACTACCTCGTACAATAGATTTGTATAGAGATAGGCTCTAATTGTATCCTTCCATAAGTTGTAATTGTTGCCATTTAGCCTTTCATCTTTTGGCATGAATATCGGTGTAAAAGAGGGTAAATATAATTGAGTCGAGGATGTGGCGTTTGAAATCGTTGACATGATTGCTGTCAAACCAAAGTTACCACACTTGCAAAAAATTGAGATGGGGTAGGGATGGGGGGGCTTAGATTAGCCCTCCACTTATACTAGAATTGAAATAGACCTTGGAGAGGGGGGGCTTAGAATAGCCCCTATGCTTGCACAAAAATCGAGATGAGTTCACGCAAGAGGAGGGCTGAGAGCAGCCTGTTGAACATCAAATAGCCTTAGAATAGGCTAGAAAACTCAAAAACTATGTGGGTGGGCTTAGAGTATCCTCCAACCCACAAGTTCACACACTATTCTCTTGATATATTTTGAGTTTACAAAGTTGAGCACTTAGTGCCAAAGTGTATCGAGTGACGGTTGAGAACCTTTCAAGAAATACAAATGGACCCCTTACAAAGTGGGTGCTTGAGTATTTGTAGAGTCAAATGATATGACCAAAAAAAGGGTTGGTACTCGAGGAATATTAAAACATAATCTTTTAGTGAGGGTTACAAAGTTGGGCAAAGGTTACCACCAAAACTCCTCAAAATATCTTTGGAGAATAAGGCTTGGATTTTGTATGCCCTTAGTGTCCAAAATGTTGCACATAGGTTGAGACCTTAGGAAAAAATTATATGCTTGGATTATGGATTTTCAATTATAGTCATGTAGGACCAAAGATATATACTCAAAAATATCGAGAACAATGTCCTACGTAGCGTGAAATTTTTGGCCTTTAGTAAGGTGAAAATCCCATAAAAAATCCAAAGACAACTTCGGATTAAATTTAAGAGAGGGATCAATTCGAATGAGAGAGACTCTTGATGACTTGATACTTTGAACCAATCCAGACTTTGACGAGTAGTTCGCTTTCTAAGAAATGGGTGTGGGACCCGAAAACATGATACTATAAGTGCATTGGACTAACTACAATACTAAAGGTACAGTTGGTGCTTTGAATCAAGGCAGAAGATACTTTATGATCTTTGATCTTCGACTGGGAGGTGGAGTCTTGGAATCTCCAAACGGGGATCTTTGATCTTCGACTGGGAGGTGGAGTCTTGGAATCTCCAAACGGCTAAGCGACTTTGGAACAAGGGGTACAAACAGTGGAAACAACTCTAGAAACAAGAGACCGGCGAGTGGGTTAGGTTTGAAGATTAGACCCAAGACATAGAATTTCTCTCGAAGAATGGAATCTTCTTCAAAGCAGGTGTTCAGCGTGGGACCACTCAACTACCCGCCTTCTCTGCGGACAGGATCTTCCTTGCCTAGAGGGCCTCAAATGGAACAATGGTAAGAAACTATCCAGAATTCCCAACTTCAAAGAAAACTTAGATGTTCATCACACTCTTAACAAGGTGTGGTGTCTTTCTTGGTCCAAACTTCGATGGGAACTTAAGTTCCTGTCGATTTGGCACCCCCTTATTGAGATCAAGAAATCCGTTCCCATGTGGCAAATCTTGCATAAAGGAATCTGGTACAATGCAAGGGCCAACAAAATCTGTGGTGTGCCTCCATGGTGCAAGTGGTGCCACCGATGCATCGAAGACCTTGTTCACCTCTTCTTCGATTGCCCCAAGTCCCGTGTTATCTGGCATCATGTGACACGGATTTTGCGTCTCTCGAACCAAATCAATTGGCAACAGGTTCTGTTGGGTGAGGCGGTTGGCTGCTCTGCTAGGCTGTGGAATGCCATCAGAGGCGAGACTCTTTGGAAAATTTGGAGGGAGCGATGTGCTGTCAACTTTGGCCAAACCCCAAAGGAATGGTCGATTGAGAAATCCTTGTTTCTTCTAGGTAAAAGAATCTCCTGAGACAAGAGGTCTCCTCCATTTAGACATCACTGTATTTATCTCCTCGTAGATAACAAGCTGAAACCCAAATGGGTCCCCCATGAAGGAGATGATAATTTTGTACGCCTCATTTGTAATGCCCTCTAGCTTATCGAACTCATCCCCTGCTTTGTGGGATTTGGGGGGTCCCATGGGCACTAATCCCATTCACCTGTAACTTTTCTTCATTATTTTAATTAAAGTCCGGGAGATTAGGCCATGACCGAACTTCCTTTTATTAAAAAAAAAAAAACAATTCAACAAGACGAGAATGGTACACTCGATGGCACACTCAACACGGAAGTAGATAAGTTCCATGTACATTGATCATACATCAGTGATGATATACCAGCCTCTATATCAGTGATGATATACCAGCCTCTGACAATTGCCAAATCTCAGCTCCTCATAATGCTATGAGCTCCATTGAATGCCATATGCAACCGAGTCATGCCAGAGGGAGAGTAATTTATCCTAAATCATACTAAAAAATATCGATGACCAAATGACTCGTCCCTGTCTGCCGTAACCTAGGCAGAGCATCAGATGGAGTGCATTTTATGCCGCCCATGTGATCAAGAGTAGTTGCCTATGAGCGAGGTGCGAATGCCACGCATCGACCTACTGTGGCAACTAAGCACTACACAGAGAATCTCTCGTGCATTCTCTCGCAATTTCTGTTGTAGAACTGCTATCTCAATTGCTAACGACGACTACGTGAGGTTCAGCATTCGGCGCCCTCTTGGCACACAGAGAGTGCTTGCTCTCTCTTCCTCTTACACATGCGTAGCAGAGAGTTCTCTCTCTCTCTCTCTCTCCCCTCTATGAGACAGTGTTCAGACTGCGTGACTCAGGTGACAAGGATTCTAGCAGTTATGCCCATTGACAAGCCACGAGCCATGGATGCCATCCTCTCCGGCACAGCAATGTGATGATGCAGCAGTTCCCGTGGTGGCTGTTGATGTATGAAACACCACAAGAAATGAATTAATGTGACACTAGAACACCTCTATGGTCACCATTAACTCATTGCCACTCCAAACTTTGAGAAATGATAGCCTAAAGTGAGAACTTTGCTTCTACAGAAATTCTTAGTCACCGAAATGACATACCTTCAGTATTTTGCTAATTTCTCCTAGCTCAAGTATTATTTCTCCATGAAACTTTATAGGCTGAAACTAGAAGAGTAGAGCTGTCCAACAAGCTATGATATGCATCAAACGGATCTCTAGAACTCAAGTTATGGCACTCACAAGATGACCCTATATGACCTTTCAAAACTGGAAATTTTTGCCTGTTTTAGTATTCCTAGGTGTCTAAAAATAAAAATTCGATGCCTAGCATCGAATTTCAGTCAAGGTCGATGCCGGGCATCGGCTTTGAGCTTTTTTAGGCTCTTTTTCTGCACCAGAAATACTCTCTTTTACACACACATGAAGAAGACCACTTGTATGCTAGAAGTCGATGTCGGGCATCCACTTTATGCTAAAACTCGATGCCAGGCATCGAGTTGCTCCACAAACCTCATGTTTTTAGAAGATTCAACAACAGGTAACACACAGAGAATGAAAACAATGACTTATCAGCCAAGATTCGATGCCAGGCATCGAATTGCTCAGAAAACTTGAACTTTTGAATTCATCACACAGTAGGCAAGCATGGAGATGATGGAGAGAGACTCATACACAGAACTTTACTCAGTTCTTTCTCATAGCTATGAAAACTCAGAAGTTTTACAGATGCTTTCTCACTCAGAGAAGCCCGACTATACTCAGTCGTATAAAATGAACTCCTTCTCTCTTCTTTCTCTCTATTCTCTTCCACTTCTTCTCTCTCGCCGCGTCAGTTGATACAAACTAACTTATATAGATTTTCGTATTCTCGTGATTTTAAAAAACTTCTAGAACTAAAGTGAACTAACTTTACAAATATGATACACGTAAATTTGTCCCTTCACATAGGCATGGGGTTTTCTTCCTAAGATTTGACCTTCAAATATATGTCCAATTAGTGATTGTTTCTCCAACAGTGGCCTTGGTCCTAAGCGGGTAGCACAGCAGCCGTGTTATGTGTCAGGCATCCACAAAACAGCAAAATTCGGGGACGTTCTTGCTAATGTTGTCTCCTGGTCTTCTAATTACACAGTACGAAGCACTATGACGAGGTCTTCAGTGTATGGAACAATGTCCAGTTGGTCAATTACTCCCTTTGATTACTCTACTCGAGGGGAATCAAGGGACAAGCAGAGGATATCTTCGGCCAAGCGGAACAAGAGTCTGTCCGTCACAGTAGTTGGGGAAGTTGCTGGGGATATCGCAGGAATACGTAAGCAGGAAAGCGATGGTCTGTGTCAAGGCAAGATTCTGAAAATGTTTGAGTAGAGATTCGTTTCCCTCTTTCTCTGGCTTCGTCTATCGTCTTGCTATTTTGTTGTTGCGAGAATCAATGGCAAATGGATTATTGTCTATGCAAAGTTGGTCGATGAGGCCCTTCTCTTCCTTCTCCTCTGATGATGGTCAATGGCAGAGCGACATATTGTTTGCGGCTTTTGATGTCGGTCAATTGCAGAACGACAAATTGTTGGCTTCCATTGTAGCGCTATAGTACAATGCTATAGAGAGAAGTATCGGCCGAAGGAGTATTGCTGAAGGTTGAAGAGAGTTTGCCTTTGCGTCCTCTAATGCAATAGAAGGTTTTTCTTGCTTCTATATGGCATAGCATAAAAATTAGTTGGGAAGACTATTCATGGCTTAGCAATTCACGATTGGTGTGGTGACAAAGGATGACTCCCGAAGTTACGATGGAGTACAACATTGTATTAGACACCACGGAGCCACAAAGGTAGCAAAGGAGTGCACAACAGTGTTTATAAACACTTTAAAATTTGACATTAAGCATCAACTCTGTGCACATTACTGGAACAAAACAATGACATAAAATAATGCCAAAGTGGTGATAAACACTTTAAAATGTAGCAGTTGCAAAGTAAATGGACGACAATGAGGGTGGGGCATAGGGAAAATGGGGTTAAAGGGGGTACAAATAGTGAATGGGAAAGGGATGAAAAAAAGGGTGGGAGGGTGGGCAAACAGGCATAATGAGGCCCAAAAGAGTAAACTTGATGGCAAAAGCTTCTCTCAATGGCGAAGAGAAAGAAAAACCACCAACACTCAAGCACTACCACCACCAAAATCACTACCAAATGTACCACCAAGATCTCCTCCACCTACCGCTCTAATACCATGTAGAGAGTACATGCACAGAAGCAAAATGAAAAGAAGAGTGTACTCACAAAAGAAAGAGTGTGAGAGACTCAAAGTGATTATACCAAGAAATGGGTAAACTCATATGGATTAGAAATGAGCTTGCCAAGAGCATGGAGTAGGCTCCTCAAGTTTCTAACCAACTACAAATGGGAGAGAGGCCTTCCTTATATAGATTTGGTAGGGGCTTTCGAAAGTACATCTCATGTGGGATAATTCCCCTCAAAGGAAATGAATACAATGGTAGAAGAAAATGGCAAGCTACCCAAATGCAAAGGTTATAATATAAAATGGAAATATAATGGGAAATGGAATGGAAAATGAGTGACTCCTAGATAGAAAAGGGAGATGCACTCTCATATTCTCAACACCATGCAATTTGAACATGTAAATGATACTGAGGGGGAAGAAAAGAATCCTTAATCTTTTCTTGAAAAGCCTTCCATGTCATCGGACGATTTGCACTATGACTTAAGACATTCCATCAAAGTTGAGCCTTCCCTATTAATTAAATAGTTGCAAACTTTACTTTATCGCTTTCAGAATAAGACTCATTGGAGTAGAAATCATCAAATTGTGATAACCATGAAAGAACAAATCCTTACAACCATCAAACCGTAGAAATTTGTAATTTTTAACACCAATCTTGGAATGCATGCCATGAACTTGGGTAGAGACAATAGCTTTTACCACCCTTGCAAGGTTATCTTCTTCAGATTTCATCTTCTGGAGTACTTCATCATATTGTCAGATCTCATTTTGGGTGCCTTGAAGTTTGTGCCACAAGAGCTCCAACTATTGCTTGTTGATATATTTAGGTAGTGATGTGTGTGAACACTCTAGGACCGTCAGGGGCACTTTTTTCCCTCTTTAGGAGGTTTTTTTCCCCCGGCTTGTATATACGCCTATTGCCCTAATGGGCTACTTATCTTTGTACATTCTCTAGTAATACATTCAGTCTTGTGTGTTGTGCTCCAAGCTTCTTCTTCTTCCTTGTGCTGTTCGCGTGCTTCCGCAGACATCTATCTCCAACAATTGGTATCAGAGCAGGTCGTCGCTTCTTCTAGGGCGCCGTCGAAACTCCTCCGTTTGCAGTCTCAAATTCGCACGAAATTTGGTGAGCATACTCAAGGTGTTTCCGAGATCAAAACAGCTTTGCTGTGTGGTGCCGAAATTGCGATCTGAGCTCGTTTCGGCCTCCGAACGCACTATCGTAGCGCTTGTGCAGGCTATTTCGTCCTTTTGTGCCAAAGGTATATACCAGTTTCTGTTCGCCAGTTTAAGCGTCTCGAAGTCTGCTACAGGTCTAGCAGAACTCGTCTGGGCAGTTCCGTTCAACTTTTTGAGATACAGTCAATTTTCTGCATCAAGGTATTTTAGTCACTGGCCATGGCTGAAAGAAGTGATGTATTCCGTATGTTGGCTGTTGAGGATAAGTTGGATGGTACCAACTACCCATTATGGGCTTATATGATGCGACATGTACTGGTTGCAAAAGGACTGTGGAACATTGTGCAGGGTGTTGAAAGACGTCCTGTTACACCTGCGACTACAGGTACTACAAATACAGGTGCTGGAGGTACTGAAGCTGATGAAGATGGTGTCGAAGATGATATTCCACAGATTCCTGTTCGTGCTCCTGTTTTCGTTGCACCTATTGAAGAGCAGATTCGTTGGGATGGCAGAGATGCCCAGGCACATGCATTGATAGCTTTGTCTGTCAAACGTGCCATTATTCCTCACATTCGATCTTGCAGAACAGTAAAGAATGCTTGAGATACACTTACCACTTTGTACCAGGCTAGGAATGAGGCTCGTGTTGCTTACCTCCGAAAACAGTTGGAGAGTGAGCACATGAATGAAGGTGATTCTATGGACAGTTTTCTTACAAAGATCAAAGACCTGAAGGAACAATTGATTTTTGCTGATTAGGTTATGCCAGATAGCTCACTTGTGCAGACCGTTCTGAATGGTCTTCCTGATTCATATCAGAGTTTTGCCTCTACTCTTCGGTTGATGATGAAAGGAAATCCGAATGCCTTGTAATTTGAGGAATTAGTCTCTGTTATGTTGCAAGAAGATCAATCCAGGCAGAACATGTCCATTATGCATGTTGCAGATCAAGCTTTCCTGGCTAGTCAGAAGGGCAAAGGAAAATGGAGCTCTTCTACTAGTAAGCAGAAATCTGCAAATACTGCACAATCGAAGAACCAGGATAAAGATGAGAAGAAATCAGAAAAGCAGAAATTGTTCTGTAAGTATTGTAAAGGAAATGATCATATTATAAAGAACTGTCCAAAACTGGCTGCTACAGAGGCAAAGAAGAAAGAGGCTGGAATGGTTGTTGCAGAGGCCTCTACACCAAAAACAGAGTCTGCAAATCTTGTGCAGGAAGAAGAATGGGCGTTTACTACTGTCTGCAATTTTGATCCATCTTCTCATGATCAGTGCATGTCTGCAGTAGACTCAGATGTTTGGTACTTTGACAGTGGGGCGACCAAACATATTACCTCGCAGCGCAGTTTCTTCTCTTCACTCGAGCCTGCCCCTACAGGGAATACTGTCACATGCGCCAATAACTCCTCTTATCCTGTTATGGGAGTTGGTAAGATCATTCTGACTACTGCTGATGGTAGTTCTTTCACTTTGTCAGATGCTTTATTTGTGCCAGGGATAAAAAAGAACCTGTTATCAGTTTCTGCATTAGCCAAGATTGGCTTGGTTGTGAAATTCGTTGATGACAGCTGTACAATCCATGATCTCTCAAATGGTGATGTGATTATTCTTCTGGCATCTTATGTCGTGGGCTCTATAAGCTCATAGACTATGAAAGATCTGTGAATGATTCCGCATGTGCAGTTCATGATTCTCAGGCTATGTCAGATGCAAAGCTTTGGCATGCACGCTTTGGTCATCTGAATTTTGCTAGTTTGCTACGCCTGCAGAAATCTGAAATGGTGTCCTCTTTGCCCAAACTTGAGGCTCCTGGAAAACATGTTTGTGAAGGCTGTATTTTGGGCAAAATGCAGCGTTCTTTCTTTCCAAAAGATGGTTCAGTTCGGGCTACGCAGAAATTGCAGCTTGTACATAGTGATGTTTGTGGTCCTATGCAGACACCCTCTTTTGGAAATTACCTTTACTTCGTGACTTTCATTGATGATTTTTCAAGGCATGCATGGGTATATCCACTCAAAGCAAAGTCCGAAGTGTTCATGTGCTTCAAACAGTTTTTGGTTTTGGCTGAAAATCTGTCAGCATGTAAAATGGGCACCCTCCGTTCTGATCGAGGGGGGGAATATATGTCTTCAGATTTTAATGCATTTCTGGCTGAACGTGGGATAAAACACCAGTGTACAGTGCCGTATACACCTCAACAGAATGGAGTTGCTGAACGAAAGAACAGGTCACTCATGGAGATGGCGAGGTGCATGGTCAAAAGTCAGGCTTTACCACATAGTTTCTGGCTTGAGGCTGTCATGTGTGCAGCATATGTACTGAACATGTGTCCCATTAAAGTGTTGCAATCTATCACTCCATATGAGGCTTGGCATGACCGCAAGCCATCTGTTGCTCATCTGCGTGTTTTTGGTTGTTTGGCATATGCATTAGTGCCTGAACAACATTGCAGAAAATTGGATGATAAGGCAGTAAAATGTATTTTTGTTGGGTACAGTTCTGAAAGTAAAGGCTATCGTTTGTATCATCCACAGACTAAACGCATTCTGGTTAGCTGTGATGTTGTCTTTGTGGAAGATGCTATTCAGCCATTGCTTTCATGTACTAAGGAGACATCTGTTAGCTCCAAAGACATGTATGATACTTTGATGCCTCTTTTTACAGGTGGACAGGCTAGTGCTGGTCCTAATGAGGCAACTTCTCAACCTTTGCAGGTTTCATATGATGATGCAGATCATTTCATTTCTGATGCAGATTTACATGATGCACTTGTTGATGAGAGAGCTGATATTGAGCAGGCAGAAACTATTCCAAAATGGCTGGTGAAGACTTTGCGTGACAGCAAATTAGATGCACCTTTGTCATATCGTACTCGTTCAGGCTCTCATAGTACCTCCTTTGCATCAGATTGCTATGCTATGGCTTCATCTAGTCTCTGTGATGAGAATGAGCCTGTTTCTTTTGATGAAGCACAAAATTCAGAAAATTGGATGGCTGCTATGCAATCTGAATATGATGCTATAATGAAGAATGGTACATGGTCTTTATGTGACTTGCCTCCTGGCAAGAAGGCCATTGGCACTAAGTGGGTATACAAGCTGAAGTGTAAACCTGATGGTACAGTTGACAGGTATAAGGCTAGGCTTATTGCAAAGGGTTATGCACAGGAAATAGGCATTGATTTTGATGAGACCTTTTACTATTGTTCGGAGCATTTGTGCACTTGCAGCCCATCATGGTTGGAATGTACATCAGTTGGACATTAAAACAGCATTTCTGAATGGTGACTTGCATGAAGAAGTGTATGTTTTTCAGCCCCGTGGCTTTGTGCAGAAAGGGCATGAAAACCAGGTTTGCAGGTTAAAGAAGGCATTATATGGTTTAAAGCAAGCACCACGTGCTTGGTATGAGAAGATACATGCCTATCTGATTGCACATGGTTTTGAGAATAGTCCAACTGAAAGCACCTTATATGTTAAACGTGCTAATGATGTGCTTCTGATCATTGTTGTCTATGTTGATGACATGCTGCTCACTGGTCCTATTGAGACACATATTGCTGATTTTAAGGCTGATTTGCATGCCTCATTTGAGATGTCTGATTTGGTGCATTTGCATCACTATTTGGGCATTCAGTTTATGCATGTTGATGGTGGAATGGCTTTGTGTCAAACGAAATATATTGACACATTATTGCAGCGTTTTGGCCTTGAAGACTGTAAGCCTATTGCCACTCCTATGGAGACAGGTTTACGATTGAGTCTTCATGATGCTGGAGATGCATTTGATGCTGTTCTCTATCAGCAGGCTGTTGGATGCTTGATTTACTTATGCATTACTCGGCCAGATATTCAGTTTGCTGTCTCACAGATGAGCAGGTTTATGCATTGCCCAGGAGTCACGCATTGGAAAGCGGTTAAGCGCATCTTTCGCTACTTGAGTGGTACTCGGCTACTTGGGTTGTTTTATCCCAAGGGGGGATCACTACCGCCAGATTTGCATGCTTTTTCTGACTCAGATTGGGCTGGTTGCTATGACACTCGTGTGTCCACCAGTGGTTTTTGCTTCATGCTTGGTAGCTCATGTATATCTTGGTTGAGCAAGAAGCAGCCTACTGTGGCCACTTCCAGTTGTGAGGCTGAGTATAGGGAAGCTTTGACAACGACTATTGAGTGTGTGTGGCTCAGACGCCTTATGGCTGATTTGGGTGTTGGCCAGTCTTCTGCCACCACCATCTTCACTGACAGTCAGAGCGCATTGGCAGTTGCGAGGAACCCTGTGTTCCATGCTCGCACTTAAGCACATTGAGGTGCATTATCACTATGTCAGGGAGAGGTTCTCTGCTGGGGAGATCAGCTTGGCATATGTGCCCACGCAGGAGAACATTGCAGACCTTTTCACGAAGGCTCTGCCTAGGGAGAAGTTTGAAGCTTTCCGCAAAGCTTTGGGCTTACTTCCTTTTGTGGAGTGATTTCCACATAGCTCGGCACTTCCTTATACATGAGTGCCAGCTCCTTGTTCACCGCATCACTCCCAGGGGGGATTTGTTGATATATTTAGGTAGTGATGTGTGTGAACACTCTAGGACCGCCGGGGCACTTTTTTCCCTCTTTAGGAGGTTTTTTCCCCCCGGCTTGTATATACGCCTATTGCCCTAATGGGCTACTTATCTTTGTACATTCTCTAGTAATACATTCAGTCTTGTGTGTTGTGCTCCAAGCTTCTTCTTCTTCCTTGTGCTGTTCGCGTGCTTCCGCAGACGTCTAACTCCAACAGAGAACTCGAAAAAGGAGAAAGAGGAAGATTTAAGAACAGATGTGTATGAGGAGTCCCCTAGTCTAGATTTGCTTGCGAATAGGGAAATATTGCATGATTATGTGACCACTTCTCCTGTAAGATATGAGCCTAAGAGAAATAGCGAGGACATTTCTTCTCAACCTATCAACACTATAAGAAGGAAACCAACATGAATGTCTACTGTCCGACCACCACATCCATTCAATACGCGACCACAATGGGTAGGCAAGGATTGACTGACTCAACATGCCAGTACAACACATTCCATAATTGATAACAAAACTATCGATGAAACCCCTCATAGTCATGAAGTATTGCCATGTTCTTCTCCAAGGTTGGGATGAACCATGATAATGCTTGACCATAGAGCAGAGTTCCAATAAAATCGACATTGGATGCCTCATTGTGTATCCATCAGGCTACATACGGATGAACAATTAAACTTTCTACAAGAATCCATGGAACTTCATACGATCACCATTGAACTTTTTTTGGCATGCAAATTTTGGGTTCCTTCATGAATGATGAACTAGGGCATTAATTTACTTAAATGTTTCTTTGATTTTCTTGAGGATTCCCGATTCGTTCTTGTAACTCTTGGATAAGTGCATCTACATGCATGGGATGTCCCATCTCCACTTGTGTTTGTCAATGATTTAAGTCATGGACTTGTTGTTGGACATTCCATCTGTTCAACTATATTCTCCATGATGCTTGGTCTTGGATAGAAACTAGATTTTCCAAAAATGTCAGGGGAGCACTAGATTGTGTTGTTTGACTAGACTAAGCAAGATTTTAGAATTATTCTTCTAATTACAAGATCATCCACATAGGAAAATAATACCAGAATATGCAATTGATACAAGAAGTCCCATAACTTTGGATCGATAGGTATGGATAACTAGACTAGATAAGATACAAGATATCCCACAACCGGGGATCATAGGTATGAAACAATATATATGGATTACAAGAACTTCCATGAGGGAGATGGACTAGGTACAAGAAAGAACTGCACATGATGAGACAACAAGAGGACAAGACATGATGTCCAAGATACTAGACTAGACACAACTAGAACAAGGAACAAGATTAGAACTTGGAGATCATAACTCCTTCAACTCCCAAGACTGTATTGGCAAGAGTGAGGATGTATGTGGCCAAGCCCTCCTTACATAGATGTTCAAGAGAGGTTACAAATTGATGATATCATAGATGATGTTACCAATCTAGAACAAGACCTTGGGATGTCATAGTCAAGCAAGTAGACAATTGATCTTAGGGTTTTGGCATGTTCCAAACATGATCATTGATTTCTTCAAATTCTGAACCAATCATGAGATATAGAAAGTCACATAAAATCATGATCATTAATTTCTTCAAATTCTTAACCAATCATGAGATATAGAAAGTCACATAGAATATGAGGTTCATGATGGTATGTGAGGTTATCCATCTTTCAGTGTACTTTCAAATTATTTAAAGCTAATCCAAAAAAGTAGATCTCAATTATCAAACTTCCTTTAAAAAACAATAAATATAAAAAAATCATTTAGATTTCATTGACAACAAAAGTGAAATGATATATTCCACACAATGAAATGAAATAAGTAGTACAATCAAACTTTCCTTTAAAAAACAATAAATATAAAAAAATCATTTAGATTTCATTGACAACAAAATGAAATAAGTAGTACATTTGAAAGTAAAAAAAACCAAGTTAAGAATATATGTTTTTTTGAGACCCGCTTATCTCGGTTCCCATCAAGTCAAAACTGTGGAGTTTTGGCCAGTAACCACCGCAAGGGGGCCAACCGAGGGAAATACATGAACATAAAAACTAATAGAAGAGGAAAAACCATGTCAGCCTGCAAATGCTAGCGTGATCTTAAGCTCTTGGACTCTCAATTTTCCAGTCACATACACATTACTCGACATGGTGCGAGTGAAGTGTCTGCAGCGGTACCAGATTCCACCCGTCGTCCTCAGGTCACCCTCTCCTGCGAGTATTAACTCGAACCGTGTTGCAGTTCATGTAAGTAGCGAGAGAGAGAGAGAGAGAGAGAGAGAGAGAGAGAGAGAGAGAGAGAGAGAGAGAGATGAATTTTAAATTAACGTCTATCAGAGCATACTGAAAATAAGCGCACTTTTATAAGCACTTGGAGATGTCTGTGTATAAACTGCTTAATTTTTTTTAATAACAATAGCTTCAATTTGAAATAGATAAAATAAAAAAGAAATTATAGGTGGGCTAGGATGAGATACAAGACATGTTCATAAACCTGTCGTCCTTTTCGTGGGGATCCATTTCTTTCTTTAATTTATTTTTAAAAATTTTTTGATTACAAAGATCATCGAGTGCTTAAACGAGGAGTACTCTTACTATTTCTAATTCTCTTTCTTAAGAGTTTAAGAGTACACTCCAGGGAAGAGTCCTTAGGGAGACCGTCGAAGTTTGCCGAGCACCCCTTCTTTCAGATTTTTCAAATAACTTCTCTTTTGATCGCATTCCAAAGAGATGCCGAGCAATCCATTGCATCCCCGAGGATAGCTTGCTGCCAAGAAATATTAGTCTGCAATTTGAAAAATCTTTGCAATGAGCATAAAATTTCGTTACTTTAGGGGCAAGTGAAGAAGAAGCTGGAAGAGGCCATAGAGAGCTACTCACTGATGTGCTCCGTTGCATCAAACACCAAAGGAGTGAAGTCTTGCATGAGAAAAGAAAAAGTAGAGAGAGAAACTTGTGTTAAAATTTGCAGGAAAATATGGAGAAGTTCAAGTTGTAGAAGCCCCCTTCAAGTTATGTGACTTTGAGAGCAACTTTTGTTGATAAGTGTCTTTTACGTCATTCGGATATTTTCACCCATGTACAATGATAAAAAATTATAAAAGTAATGTAAATGCTTAAACGTCTCCTATTTCGAGTCCAAAAAATATGTGGCTTCAGCCTTTGTGGCTATGCATATGCACATGTGGATTTACGTGTATCCACATGATTTGCCATGAATCATAAAATCCTTTCATTTCAATGGATCCTTTTAATAACATAGGCATTTATCTTTGGTCTCTTTCATAGATTGGTACCTCAAGATAGATTTATTGCATCTCAATGAGTTTTGCAATGATTATCCATAAACCGGCTTACAACTTCCACTCCATGGGCAATGTTTGGCCTAGTAGAGACCATTGCATACATAAGTGGACCACAAGCTGATGCATATGGAAGACCTTTCATATGGGTGGCTGTTGGACAACATCCTTGGAAAGCTTCACATGTGGCTGGAATGGCACTCCAAGAGGCTTTGCATCAACCATGTTAAATCTCTCCAACACCTTTTCAATATACTTTTCTTGTGACAAATACAATGTGTGCTATTGTCTTTGCCTTTTTTATCCTCATTCCAAGGATATGCTCAACTTCCCTAAGGTTTTTCATCGAGAATTTAAAGTCCAACTGCTCACAGCACAAGGATGATGCGGTTGCCATCATCATCCTTTTTGGTGTACAAACAATGGTCTGCGTGGCTTCTTTTTAACCCATGTTTGAGCATAAATGCATCAAACTTCTTATACCGTTTCTAGGGGGTTTGTTTCAACCCATACAAACTCTTTTTCAACTTGCATACTAGACGCTCTTTTCGGAGAATGGCATAACCTCTTCTAGGAAGCCATTCCTAACAAATACGTGTACAAAATTAATGCAGTTGATGGAAAGCCCAAGTACCAAGCAAGGCTGGGTTGAGCCCAAAAGGAGGGCATTGACTTTCAAGCAATATTCTCCTATGGTTAAAATGACCACATTGCATGTGTTATTCACTCTCAAGGCGGCCTCGAATTTGGAGATGTACCAAATGGATGTAAAAACAATATTCTTGCATGGTGATTTGGATGAGGAGTTTTACATGAAACAAACTGTAGGTTATGCAATTCTTAGAAAGGATCATCTTGTATGTAAGCTCAAAAGGATATGGGTTGAAACAAATTCCAAGAGAATGGTACAAAAAGTTTGATGCATTTATGCTCAAACATGGGCATAAAAGTGTTGAGAAATCAAGCTTAACATGTGATGATCGAGGATGACTTATATCACTTTTCTTTTCTATGACATTTATAGTGTTTATGCTGAAATATGTGAAGAATATTTTCAATGAGCTTCACCAAATTTATTTACCGAGAGTGATTGCACAATTAAAAATACAACCTTCCACAAGTGGAAGTGCATATATTCTAGAAAATATCAAAGTCAAAGATGGTCAAAAGCCGATCAATAGATGATCAACTTTAGTAAAAATATGGATTTTTACTAATTGCAGATTTGGAAAGTACTATCTAAGAGCTATTGAATGATATATCACATGTTACATTTGGATAACATTTGATGGGTCAAAAGTCAAATCCTAATTTCAAGTAAAAAAGTCAAATTAAGTCAAAATTTTTAACAAAAGTCAACTTTTATTTGAACATGTGGAAATCTTATGGAGTTACTATGTAACAAGTCTCCCAAACTTGAGTCACAATCTCACACAGAATAATGGGTTTCGACACCACAAGATATAAAGAAGGCAAACAGAGTATACGCAGAACAAGAAGAGAGAGAATTTTATTATCTGTGCAGATTTACAAGTAGTTCTGATCTGTGTTACAAAATCTATCAGATTGCTTCAATGTGAAGCCTCATCCACACGACCACCCCCGATCTGATCTCAATCTCAATCTCAATCTCAATCTCAATCTCAATCTCAATCTCAATCTCAATCTCAATCTCAATCCCAATCCCAATCCCAATCCCAATCCCAATCCCAATCCCAATCCCAATCCCAATCCCAATCCCAATCCCAATCCCAATCCCAATCCCAATCCCAATCCCAATCCCAATCCCAATCCCAATCCCAATCCCAATCCCAATCCCAATCCCAATCCCAATCCCAATCCCAATCCCAATCCCAATCCCAATCCCAATCCCAATCCCAATCCCAATCCCAATCCCAATCCCAATCCCAATCCCAATCCCAATCCCAATCCCAATCCCAATCCCAATCCCAATCCCAATCCCAATCCCAATCCCAATCCCAATCCCAATCCCAATCCCAATCCCAATCCCAATCCCAATCCCAATCCCAATCCCAATCCCAATCCCAATCCCAATCCCAATCCCAATCCCAATCCCAATCCCAATCCCAATCCCAATCCCAATCCCAATCCCAATCCCAATCCCAATCCCAATCCCAATCCCAATCCCAATCCCAATCCCAATCCCAATCCCAATCCCAATCCCAATCCCAATCCCAATCCCAATCCCAATCCCAATCCCAATCCCAATCCCAATCCCAATCCAATCCCAATCCCAATCCCAATCCCAATCCCAATCCCAATCCCAATCCCAATCCCAATCCCAATCCCAATCCCAATCCCAATCCCAATCCCAATCCCAATCCCAATCACAATCTCAATCACAATCTCAATCACAATCACAATCACAATCACAATCTCAATCTCAATCTCAATCTCAATCGCAATTCCAGAAGCCGAAAAACGATCATAATGACTGTACGACCATCATCCTTTTCTATCTCTCAGTCTTCGTCTTTTTTTTTTTGGGGATCTCCGCCTTTCGCCAACGCACGACCAATCACGCCTTCTTAAACCCGCACTTTTAGAATCTGCATGCTCCAAGATAGCGTCTTTTCGCATGTCTCATGCAAAACTTCCGGACCACCCATGCATCTACTTTTCATGTCCACCATCAAGAATCGTACCTGCAAAAATAGAGGTAATCCCTGCAACGCACTCACCCAAAAATAACCCATATACCCATGTGCGTTTTCTAAATCTGCGAACATGAATAAGATGAATGAATGAAGGCTTCTCTCTCTTTTTTTTTTTTTTTTTTTTTTAAAGAAGTGTTGGAAAACGGCACTTTTCAAAACCCTGTAACTCAAAAACAGTGAGGAATCAGCTTGAGCTTGTGAGAGACAAAAATATTCCGTTCTTAAATCTGTACAATAATGTTAGAGACTCCTCAGGTCCAAATCTGCTTCCAGATATCACTTTTGGGCCCTGCAAAATCGAAAATTCTAGAGAGATGAAAAAACATGAAAAATCTCTTCATTAACCTATCTTCATGGAAAAATGAGACATAAAACATAGGAACTACAAAAAATTCAATGAGGTAAAGTTTTTTTACTAAGAATACTCTACCTTTCTCTCATACAACACTTTTTCAGATTCCTTCATCTTCATGCTCGAAATTAACATACAAATTTCATGCGACAACTTTCTAGAGAGAGAATGTAAAACTTATTGCTACAAAATTTTGAAGACATGATCAAAATATCCTAAACATAAAGTTTCATTATTACCTATACATCTTTTTTTTTTTTTTTTTTTTCCTAGGTGGAAAATCAACGTGGCATCTTACAATTCTCCCCCTCTTTAAAGAACTCTGTCCTCAGAGTTGGAAAGAAGGATAATGTTCCATAAACTCATCTAAACCAACCCATGTTGAATCTTCAATAGGATATGCAAACCACTTTACTAAAATTTCCACTATTTCACGATTCCTAAGATGTGTAACTCTCCTATCCAATATAACTTCTGGTTCAAGTTCAAAAGTGGCATCTTCCTTCAACTTAGATTTATCCTGCAAAACATGATCAGCATTAGGAACATACTTTTTAAGTAATCCAACATGGAAGACTGGATGAATTTTCAAAGTATTAGGTAGGTCAAGTAAATATGCAACAGAACCAATTTTCTTTAAGATTTTGAAAGGACCAGCATAACGAGGAGACAATCGACGATCTTTGCCTAAAACCAGATTTGATTTAGAAGGACTCACTTTCAAAAAAACCAGATCATTTGTTCTAAATTCCAAGGGCCTCTTTTTGAGATCATGATATAATTTCTGACGTTTCTGTGCATCTTTCATGTTTTTCCTTACCTTATTTAGCTCCAAATCCATGTTTTCAAGCATCTGTTTGGATATTTCAACCCGATTCTGTGAATTAAAAAGTGAATGCGGAAGCAAGCAATTATAACCATACATTGCTTCAAAAGGTGTCATCTTAATAGAGGAATGCCATGCACTATTATATGCATACTCAACCAAGGGCAAATATTCAGTCCAATTGTTTTGCTTATCATTCACATACATGCGTAACATATCCTCAAGCACCCTGTTAACCCTCTCGGTCTCACCATCGGTTTGAGGATGAAATGCAGTACTCATGCGTAATTCTGTTCCTATGGATTGAAATGTTGCTTTCCAAAAATTAGATGTGAACCTTGCATCCCTATCAGAAATTATACTTTTGGGTATACCATGTAACCTAAAAATTTCTTTTATGAAAAGCTTAGCAACATGCAAAGCTGTATAAGTTTTCCTCATGGGAAGAAAATTTGCCATCTTTGTAAGACGGTCCACGACAACAAAGATGGTATCATGCCCACTTCTGGTCACAGGCAACTTTGTTATGAAATCCATAGAGATGGATTCCCATTTTTGATCATGCACTATCTAATGGTTGTAACATGCCAGGACTCCTTTTAAATTCGGCCTTAACTTGTTGACATTTCAGACATTCTTCGACATACCTCTTAATATCATATTTCATACGTGGCCAGTAATATGAAGCTTTCACTTTTGCATAAGTTCTAGAAAAACCAGGGTGTGCAGAGAAAGGTGCATCATGACAGTCATGCAGGATCTTTTCTTTCAAAACAGATTCTGAAGAAATACATAAACGAGAATTACAATACAAATCATTATTTCTCAAATGAAATTTTCCCTGAAACATAGAACCTGGATTCATACCCAAAAATTCCAAGATTGCTTCATAAAATAAATCTTCTTTTAATTCTTTTCCAATATCAAAATCAGAGGATAAAATAGAAATTGAACTGCATAAGGGTTTACGACTCAAAGCATCGGCCACCTTGTTTTCTTTTCCTGCTAAGTATTTAATATCAAAATCATATTCACTTAGCAATTGGATCCATCGTTTTTGTCTATTGTTAAGTAAAGGTTGAGTAAATATGTATTTAAGGCTCTGATGATCTGTTCTTAATTCAAACTTTACTCCTAGCAATAAGTGTCTCCAATGTTTAAGTGCGTGAACAACTGCAAGCATTTCTAAGTCATGTGTTGTATAATTTAGTTCATGTTTCCTTAATTTCCTTGACTCATAAGCCACTACCCTTCCTTCTTGTGAAAGAACGCATCCGATTTGGCTTCCACTAGCATCACATGCAACAATAAAAGGCTTCCCTAACTTAGGTATCTTTAGCACACAATTTTCGATAACTTTCTGTTTTAATTCGTCAAACGCCTTTTGACACTCATCGTTCCATGTGAACTCTCTAGTTTTCTTTGTCAATTCTGTAAGAGGATTTGCAATTCGAGAAAACTCCCTAATGTGTGCCCTCTCATATTGTGCCAAACCAAGGAAGCTTCTCACATCCCTCACACATTTGGGTGTAGGCCAGTCAACTATGCTTTTAACTTTCTCAGGATCTATATGAATCCCTTCCTTAGAAACAACTCTCCCCAAATAAGTCACTTCTCCTTTTGCAAAAAAACATTTACTCATCTTACCATATAGTTTATGCTCTCTTAGTTTTTGTAAAGTCTTCCTGAGATGCAATGCATGTTCATCATCATCCTTAGAATACACAAAAATATCGTCAAGAAAAACTAATATAAATTCATCGAGATATTCATGGAACACATTATTCATCAAACACATAAATGTTGCAGGAGCATTTGTTAATCCAAAAGGCAAAACTGTGAACTCGTAATGACCATATCGTGTTCTAAAAGAGGTTTTGGGTATGTCCTCAGACTTTACTCTAATTTGATGATATCCAGATCTTAAGTCAATTTTAGTGAATACTGTGGCACCACTCAATTGACTCAGCAGTTCATCTATGTGTGGCAGTGGATACTTGTTCTTAATGGTTTTCTTGTTCAATCCCCTATAGTCAATACAAAGTCTGTATGAACCATCTTTCTTTTTCTGAAACAAAACAGGTGCTCCCCAAGGTGAAACACTAGGTCTTATCAACTCCTCCTTCAATAGATCATCCAATTGGAGCTTCAACTCTTTCAATTCATCAATATTGAACCTATAAGGTGCTCTAGAATAAGGCTCACTTCCTGGATAAAGGTCTATAGCATGGTCAATTTTCCTAGGAGGAGGCATGCCCGGTAGATCATCAGGAAATACATCTGCGTACTCATCTAAAAGTTTTTTAACATATTCCGGTATTTCCTCTTCTTTCTTCTTCTCCTGAAGGTCATGCACATAAACCAAATATGTCTCACAACCCTGTCGAATACCCCTAATCAACTTTATTGCAGAAATAAGAGAAAAACTTGAATTACACTTGCCTGCAAGACGATGTTCCTTCCCTTCTATTTTCAAAGGAAGGATCCCGCTTTCACAATCAATCACGACACTGTTATGAACTAACCAGTCCATTCCGATGATTACATCACATTCTCTCATTTCAATTACATGGAAGGTACCAAAAAACTTATGTTCTCCTAACATAAAATCAAGATTCTCAATACAGCCTCGAGTATAGTGTATCCTACCATTAGCCATCTGTATAGGTCTTTTAGTCTGCATCTCAATATGCAACCCTAAAGCTTCTGCCATCTTAAGTGAAAGGAAACAATTTGTACTACCCGAATCATTCAAGAAACTAACCTTACGTGAGGATATGTCCCCCATAATCCTAATCATCGATGCCCTTGAATGAGAAGAAGTTTTCATGCATTGAAGTCTAGGGCTAGAACACTTACCTTGATCATCCGCTTCCTCAATTGTCATGTTTTCTTCTTGTAGATGAGCTATCTTCGCTTGCATAGAACGGTTGATGGCCTTGTTTGGACATTCAAAAGTGCGATGTCCTTATTCTCCACATCGAAAACAAAGTCCCAGCCTCTTAGCCCGCTCCAGGAAATCAGAATCACGTTGCCAGTGCATAACTTCTTGCTTGTTAGGTGTATTCGTTTGCTTTGGCTTTGGTCTTCCTCCTTGACCGTTAATAGAGTTAGTCGATCTCTGTCCATTTTGATTTATTGAAATAGGTCTTGGGGGTCGATGTCATGTTGAGATAAACCTTGATTTGAATGCCTTTTTCGTGGTAAACTTCTCCATCTTCTCAAAGTTTTCTGCTTTTGCAACCGCATCAAGAAAATCTACACATCCGGACCCCTTTACTTCTTTACTTGATAGCGAAGCTCTTCCCGCAAACCCTCAATAAACTTGCTTTTCAGCGCATCTCCAGAAACTTCTAGTGCATACTTATGTAAACGCAAAAATTTCTCCTTATATTCTTCAACAGACAAGTTATATCTATCATCCTCATATAACGATTCTCTGCTTGCTCTCGAAATTCTTTCCAGAGGATCGGACCTTTACGTGTTCTTGTCTGTATATAAGATTTTCACCACAGTTTTGCGACTCCTCGCAGATGCAGAATTGCCACCTTTGCTTTTGATTCCTCACTAAATACGCGCAGGTCAAAGAAATCTTCAAGTTCCTCAATCCATGCTTCAAGATCCTCTCCAGTTTTCTTCTCACCATCAAATTCATTTAATTTTTCTCTTTTGAACACTTGCTTGAGTGCAGATTCACCTGCATCATCGTTCTCTTCAGGTTCACGTTGCCGTCTAGCTCTACGTGCGTTTGATGTGCCCGCACCATTACCACCTTCAGCATTGAGGTCCATCAAAGCATTTGAAGTAGCCTCTTTTTGTTTGTTGGATCTTTCTTTATGTAATTCTGCATTCAATCTACGGATAAGCTCCTCTTGTTCTTCTATCTTCTTCTTCAAAGCCTGCATCTTGTCCCGGAATCCAACTCTGCTCTGATACCACTTGTAACAAGTCTCCCAAACTTGAGTCACAATCTCACACAGAATAATGGGTTTTGACACCACAAGATATAAAGAAGGCAAACAGAGTATACGCAGAACAAGAAGAGAGAGAATTTTATTATCTGTGCAGATTTACAAGTAGTTCTGATCTGCGTTACAAAATCTATCAGATTGCTTCAATGTGAAGCTTCATCCACCCGACCACCCCCGAGCTGATCTCAATCTCAATCTCAATCTCAATCTCAATCTCAATCTCAATCTCAATCTCAATCTCAATCTCAATCTCAATCTCAATCTCAATCTCAATCTCAATCCCAATCCCAATCCCAACCCCAACCCCAACCCCAACCCCAACCCCAACCCCAACCCCAACCCCAACCCCAACCCCAACCCCAACCCCAACCCCAACCCCAACCCCAACCCCAACCCCAACCCCAATCCCAATCCCAATCCCAATTCCAATTCCAGAAGCCGAAAAACGATCATAATGACTGTACGACCATCATCCTTTTCTATCTCTCAGTCTTCATCTTTTTTTTTTTTGGGATCTCCGTCTTTCGCCAACGCAAGACCAATCACGCCTTCTTAAACCCGCACTTTTAGAATCGTGTGCGTTTTCTAAATCCGCGAACATGAATAAGATGAATGAATGAAGGCTTCTCTCTCTCTTTTTTTTTTTTTTTTTTTTTTTTTTAGTGTTGGAAAACGGCACTTTTCAAAACCCTGTAACTCAAAAACAGTGAGGAATCAGCTTGAGCTTGTGAGAGACAAAAATATTCAGTTCTTAAATATGTACAATAATGTTAGAGACGCCTCAGGTCCAAATCTGCTTCCAGATGTCACTTTTGGGCCCTGCAAAATCGAAAATTCTAGAGAGATGAAAAAACATGAAAAATCTCTTCATTAACCTATCTTCATGGAAAAATGAGACATAAAACATAGGAACTACAAAAAATTCAATGAGGTAAAGTTTTTCTACTAAGAATACTCTACCTTTCTCTCATACAACACTTTTTCAGATTCCTTCATCTTCATGCTCGAAATTAACATACAAATTTCATGCGACAACTTTTTAGAGAGAGAATGTAAAAACTTATTGCTACAAAATTTTGCAGACATGATCAAAATATCCTAAACATAAAATTTCATTATTACCTACACATCTTTTTTTTTTTTTTTTCCAGGTGGAAAATCAACGTGGCATCTTACATACTATATATTAAAGATGTTGAGTGGTTGAAGTAGATTACTTTGCTGGAACTGATTTCCACACATGGTAAACATGTTTGTAGTACTATCTCATGATCTCATATTCGTGGGATGAAGTTGAAGCTAGGCAATTAGAGCTTGGAGGCATTGGATTCTGTATTAGAACGTGGAGGCATTGGATTCTATATAGCTGCTACACAAGAACACTACTTAAATCAAGCTTTAGTATATAATAAAGATGTTTAGTGGTTGAAGTAGATCGCTTTGATGGAACTGATTTCCACACATGGCAAACATGTTTGTAGTACTATCTCATGATCTTAGATTTGTGGGATGAAGTTGAAGCAAAAGTTAGGCGATTAGAACTTGGAGGCATTGGATTCTATATAGCTGCTACGCAAGAAGACTTAATCAAGCTCAACAAGCTCATAGTGAAGCCTCATCTTCATCAAGTGGTGGAGAAGCAAGTGCTCAAGCAAGAGGGTCAACAATTTCTACAACTCAAGGAGGGTCTACCACCTCAATTGCAATTCGAGGACCAGATGGAGAAACTTTATCTAGAAACAAAAAGCCTTGTCCACTATAGTTATGAGTTTAGGAAATGAATATATTCATCATCTTGTAGGCATCAAAAATGAACGAGAAGCATGGATAAAGTTAGAAGGAATATTTGGAACAAGGACCCAACAATCTTTTATATCTCTTCTTATTTCCCTCTTTCAATTAGAAATGAGTGACTCAACTTAGTGGCAAAGCATTTGAACAAGTCTAAGAGCTATATAGCCTAATTGCTTGGGATGAACAATCCTGTCTCATAGAAAATTACAGTAGAGGTTCTTCTGAAGAGTCTACCTTCTTCTGATAATATGGTTGTCACTATTCTACAGAACAAGACAAGTCCAAATCTTGACAGAGTAATGGTAGCAAAACAAAAGGAGGAGAAAAGATTAAGGTAAAAAGACAATAGAAATATAACGTTTGAAGCAAAAGTGAAGAAATTCAAGAAATATAAGCATTGTGGAAGAACAAAACACAAAGGGGCAGATTGTTTTATTATCAACCCTTGCAAAATTTGTGGAAAGACACATAGATAGAATTTTCTTTTGAAAAGAAAGATGAATAAGCAAAAGTAGTAGACATAGATATCCAAATTGACATTGGTGGGGTGGATGATGATACTTCATCCGTCAGCTATTCATGTTAAACCATATCACGTTGTTTATGTGTGTGTGTGCCTTTTTTTTCAAATTTTTTGAGAGGAAAGGATAAGAGCATATGATCTTGATTAGAAAGGCCTCATCAACCTAAATAGTTGAGAAAGTATGTTTAAGTCTTCAATCTACCTTCATCATCATCCTTTTGTTTGTTTGTATCCTTCCAAGTAGTATTTGGTTGAGAAGAGTATGGGATGTTTGAGTTCTCCTTTTTATTTGTGATATAGGAGTGCTTTTCATGTTGAAGGTCCTTGTGTTTGTTTGTGGATACTTGGCATGATATATGAAAAATATATATAGATACTTATTAAACAATAGTTTGTCAGCTACCAAAATACCTACTTGGCATATACCCCTTGTGTTAAGTTAGGAGGGGATTGTTAGAAATACAACCTTCACTTGGTGCATATATTTCCAAAAAATATTAAAGTTAAAGATGGTCAAAGGCTAATCAACATATGGTCAAATTTGGTAAAAATATGTAGATTTTGTAAATTGAAGATTTGGAAAGTACTACTCAAGAACTATCCAATGATATATCACATGTCACATTTGGACAATATTTGATGTGTCAAAAGTCCAACCCTAATTTCAAGTGAAAGTCAAATTAAATAAAATCTTTTAATTAAAGTCAAATTTTATTTGACACATGTCAAAATCTTATAGAATCCATCCAATGGCTATTATTGCAAGATAAAGACGCATAAAAATTACCACGAACAACTCAAACTATGCAATCTTGTCATTGCAAATCATGGAAATTTCTTTCTTGGCTTTTTTCTTTTTGGCAAATTTTTTCAGCTTTTGGTGGGAGGCTCAAACCTATAAAAAGGCCACATACTATGCACATGATTCATCTTGTACCATAACACTTCTTGGCTCTTCCATCATGAAGAGTACTCTAAGCTTTTTAGGGTCATACTGAAAAGGTGGTAGGCGCTCCATATCTAGTCATGTGTTGCAAACCAAGTTCTGACATGTGAGTACTAGGCTCTATCATGCCCACTCTCAGACAATTGTATAGTTGCCTCAAATGCTCTATGAGTGAGTCTCTCGTGGGGCAACTCCCTCACCCTTTGAATGAAGCTTATTGTATGGAATAGTGCCTCGAGGACCATGGGTGGTGCAGGGAGCTCTGCTCGGATGATGTCATGTGACATGATCTGTTTGCTACGGAACAAGCATGAGATCATACATACCTATGCCTCTCAATATGTGCCCATTGATTGAAAGTTAAACCTGCTGCCCAATGCCCATATCGTCGTTGAATACATCAAGGCCGGAGTGACTAGGGTATTAAAAAGCCACCTTTTGGTGAAGGGTGGCGGGGTTCCTAGAATAGCCCGATAACATAGAACGAATCGTTATGAATTACATTCACACAATCTACTACTCAGATTTGATAACAGTTTAAAGTGCTTAATTGTGAAGAAAGAAGTATGCAACCTTGTACACTCATGCACAAATGGAAGAACCCGGAACTTGTGTTATTCAATAGCAGAAGCCTTCAGGCAATACAAACAATCTAATGCTCAAATCATCACTTACTGAAGTCATATTTCTGATGATCTATGATCTATCATCATTTTCAGAGATCTAAAGATCATAAGAAAAAAACATTTCGTGTTTGATGCCCCCATGAATCATGCTCTCCTTCAACATACGTCATTTGTTTAAATAAAAGAAGACCATATGAATATGCTTTGTGCGTTTACAATCTGAATTCAACACCTATCCAGTCGAGTGTAAGTGATATAAGCATTAGAGTGCTTCCATACAATCATTATTGATCAGAGAGTTGTTAATTCAGTTCTGCTATGAGTCCGCCAAAGCTAATCCTTCACAAGGTCACCTCTGATCAACCGTGTATTTCTCCTCAACACTAATCATGTTAGGCAACATGTGAACATCTAACTATGAAGGAGGTAGATCGTTATGATGATAAAAAGTAACCAATGAATAGATAATTTAGTGAAAGCACCAAAAGAAACAAGAATGGACGAGAGATATACAAAGGAAAGGGGACCTTTATCTTCTATGCATTCGTGCCATTCCTCTAGAGGAACATGTTTTCGAGGTTTTCTATCGATATAAGTGGAAGAATACTGTCATTCACAAGGGCATAGGAGCTAATAAAAGAGCAAAAACTCAAAATAACTTTCAAATCGAGAGTTTCGGAGATGCTTCACATACGAAAATTAGAAACAACACCTCTAGAAATCACGAATCGAGAAATTCGGAGATGAGCTTTGAAGCACAATGAAACATTTGATTACAGTGGCTACGGCGTATGCGCAAGGTCTGCAGAGAGACTGTCAGATTCAGATATTGTGTGTGTGTGACTATATCTACGTTTCAACAGACAGATATCCATGTGCAAAGCTGTTCTTCTCGAAGTGACAAAATACACTTGTAACCTCAAGATAACTTAGTTTGGTACAGTCAAATTAACCTATTCTTCTACATGACTTGGAAAACAAGGAGGAGAGTCCCAATGTGAGAATCGATGGTTTTCCGAACCACAAATCAGCAAGACAATATAGATAAGCTCTCTTCTATCATATTCTTTAGCGCTGCTCCAAAGTGCTAACGCAATATCGGCGAAGACTTCAAAATACAATTATGATTATAAATTTCTCTCCATCCAGTTCGAGGAACTAGATTGGAGTTTAATGGGGCATAAGCATTAAAAATTAACAAAAGTTTGCTTCTGTTAGAGAAATCATATTAGAGAACTGTAAAACAAAGGGATGTCGAAGGTGGTATAGTCGAATATGTTTAATCCATCTGCAGCGGTCCACCTCACCCTGATCAATAGTGACACCCCGGACATCCAGCCTTAAGCTTCTTTGCATGTGTGTGTATCGTTCCATTTCTCCGCCGAGCTTCTTCTCTCAGCCAATATATTCCCCCCCTATGATGTGTATCGTTCCATTTCTCCGCCGAGCTTCTTCTCTCAGCCAATATATTCCCCCCCTATGATGTGTATCGTTCCATTTCTCCGCCGAGCTTCTTCTCTCAGCCAATATATTCCCCCCCTATGATGGGCAAAATTAGCATCATTTTATACGCTTGCAAATTTATCTTTAGAAAGCTAAATCAATGGCCAGAAAACAAAGCAGCCAGGATTGATCACGTCCATGAGTTCTTCCCCTCGAAAGGCGTGATTCCGAGCAAACGAAGAGTGTAGAAGTGCGCTCCATCACGCTTTTTACTCATGGTCTTCCTTGCTTGATCGTGGTACTTGTGGATGAACAAGCACTTGTATCTCGAGCTTGCATTGTTAGCATCCTAAAGACACTAAAATCTCACCGCATTCTTGAAATCAAGTGTTGAAGATTGAAATTCTCCATTATAAGGCAGCGTGTATCCAAGCTATAGGTAACTCCACATCAAGCTTTGAACAACACTAAAATTTGTGTATTAACGTCCGTTTGGATTTGAACTTTATGGAACTTAAAACCTTTGAGTACTTATTTTTTGTCCTCTTTTCTCAATGCACCTCAAAGCTTTGGTGTATGTTTCTCCACAATATTCTTACTAAAAACTGCATGCACTTTTCGTTGGCGTTGCAACTTCTTTCTTATGAGAAAACAAACTTTTCACTTGGTAAATCGAGAGAAGCTGCCTTTGGGTCATTCCCGATCTGTACAGACTCTGTTCCATCATATGAAAGGCTTCTTGGAGTTAATAATATGGAAGATTCAGTGCTTTTTGCATTGGCACACCATTGATCAGAAAGTCGTTGCAATGGTCATCCTGACGAATCTCAATGCGTTTTGTTTTCCCTAATTTCTGCTTTCCTATGCAAGGAAACTTCTCTCCGTAAGGTTATGCCCAATAAATAATTAATCTAGTATTGGTGGTTGCAATAAGCTCTAGGCTTTTGTTGAAAGAAAATCCATAAAATCATCAATTGTTCTCCATTGGTGTTTTAGCTCAAAAAGTGAGTAGAGATGAATATCGCTACGACACTCGCCCTCACCAAACTTGCACATCTTCTGGATGGGCCAAGAAATACCTGCTTTTTAACTTCAAAAATAAAATCATTGTGCATATGGATGATCAGCTTCATTTATTACGTGCATGGGACAAAAAGAAAAGTGCCTGTTCATGGCCGTGTAGTGGGCCCTATATGTGCATACTTTAAATGCATCGAAGAACACAATGGTGCTTATGTTGGAAAACAATGTCACATTAGTCCAAATCCCTATTAGGGAAGAAACCCTAATTTTGATAGTCATTTTTGGCAGAAAATTTGGGTAAAAATTTTATGATCCTATCTTGTAGAGCTTGATGAGAGCTATCTAATGGTATAGGACATTCAATCATCAGAGATCATATGTGGGAGAAAACCCTAACCAAAACTTGGCAATTAAAAAGCTAATTTTAGCGACAATTAAAAAGCTACGATAAATTAAAAAAAATCAGCGATAGTTTTAATTCAAAACAGTGATCCTGCTTTTTAGAGGATTTTTTCGCATGGAGTTAAAAACCTATATAAGGATGGCTTATTGTCACTTGGTTGTTATCCTCTACCATCGTTAGGCTGATTTTTGAAGGTGGTCTTGCTGATGCACACATGGGGCAGCCATGGTGCACATATGGAGCAACTATGAAGCAATCTTGAAGAAGATAAGGAGAAGCTATGGAGTTCTTCTTGGAGAAGAGTGTGCTTACACTCTTGTTGATGGAGAAGACTTATTTATGAGCAGATTGGTGGTGTGGATCATCTATCTACATGATGTATTTGGAGATTATCTTCTACATGAAGATTATGGAGTACTTCAAAAACATTGGATGGAGCTTAACATAAGATTGCATCTTATGTTAACTATTCAGGTACATATTCTCTTTATGCACACAGGTACTACTTGGAGCTTATGGAGGCAGTGGCATACATATCTGGAGGAGTCCTATTCGGCATACATGGAGGCAGTGGCATCCATAAAGGAGAATCAGTACATACATGCTACATGCATTAGATGAGGTGTTAGAGAAGGTGTTTCCACATGAGTATGAGGATTTTTGTCAGCAACATGTTAGCGTTCTATGCTAATTCCGTAAGTATGTGATCTATCACACACACATCTGATTTAGGGTCTTCCATAGCCTAAATTCAGATTAGAGTTTGCTGAATATCAGTTTCAAACTGATTTTTCCTCTTTCAGTCACTCATATTCACTCTTCTACAACCTATCAGGTCCTACATCTCATACATATTCAGATTTCTGTCCCTACATCTGAATATTCTTGTAAATTTTGTACATACACTCTTCCATCTATTTCTGTTCACATAGAGTGGTTGAGGTTTTGTCTCCCACGTTGTAAATTGACATTTGTATATATGATGGTGTGAGTAAGCAGTGGCTTACGTAACACTTTGTACATGTTGTCTAATTTCTCTCTATCTTTGTCTCATCATTGTATGATTAAGTGATGTATGCTCATGTTTGTTAATGTTGGAAGATATTGGAATCTGTGTTTGTAGTTATGGGCCTACCTAATTTCCAAGAGCTTAGACATGGTAATTGGCATATGATGAAGAGGTTTTCTTCTTCCAAACTCATATTCAGCTTCCAGATTTCATTATGCATTTAGAATTCAGATTGGTGCAATTGGACGTGCACCTATTGGCATGAAAATTCCGTGCACATACATTGTCAAGCATGGATACTATAGATGCAATTGTGTAAAATCATGGTGCAAACATGGAAATGGCTCTCATAGTTTCTAATCAAAGAAGCTCACACTCACGACTCTTCTCTCATTTTTGCTCATAACTTAATGTACTCTTATCATGTGTATATACATTCTTTATGCATACTTTAGATGCAATGCAACTCAAATGTTGCAAAAGAGATCAAGGCTAAATGAAGGTTTCTATTAAAAAGGGTTTTCTCGGCTCCGTGCTTTTTTCTTAATCTTCCTCATCTTTTCTCAATCATTTCCTGCACATATAAAACTTAATAAAAGATGAGAAGTATAAAAAGAAGGTACTATAATCCATCTGCAATAAAACATGAATAAGCAACTCGAAAGTAGTTGTCTTCCATACAATCCATTCAAACACAAGATCTTGAATCGGCTTTGGATCAGTACCTATTCTTAAAATTCATAAGTATGATTAGAGACGAGGTTCAACGTGTGTGTATATGTGCCAATCAATACATTTTTGTTTTTGTCAAAATCCTAATTACAATGAGATCTAAGAGTATGCTTTGTGTGTCAACGTAGCTGCATCTATCTGTCGATGGGAAGGGTGAAGCGTGGAGGTTCAGCCACTTGCAAGTCTTTGTGGAGGGGATCAAGTCAAGTTGACAAGCCCTCAACACCAAAGAGACCTTACATGGTTTGGATCAAGCATCCGCTCCCAAGGACGAAGAAGATACCGCATCGATCTCTCGAATTGAACGAATGAATATGCAAATGTGCACTTATACCACCAGATTCGCCAAAGTGCTGCGGAACTTCACATCACGTTCAAATGTCGGAGTGAAGGGCTCGAGTGATGGGTCAGGTAAACCGCCAGTGTTCCACTAATACGGCGCATACGAGGTGCTTTTAAACTACTCAAGTGACAAATGATAACTCAAAGGACAATCAAATCATTGGTAAAAAAAACTTTCCCTATTCTCTTAACCGTGTGTGAAAATAATTACAAGTTACAACACATCCAAAAAAATCATTTCCTCAATGAAAGCCGATTGCTTTGTATCGTTCCTTTGCACACGTCTTCTTGAAAAGATTTATGCACAAACGTAAGCTAGGTCTCATCAACACTTTGAAACTTTATCATAAAGATCATTAATTTCCTTTGAAGTGATGTAAAATCATTGAAGGATAAAGAAAAGCATTTCTCAGTATGTAAGAATTGAAATCGACGATAATTGAAACCATTTAAATTGGAAGTTTGCAAAATTGGAGGTAACTGAAACCATTTTTTTTAAAAATAGCATGATAACATAAAACGAACCATTATGAATTACATTCGCACAATCTACTACTCAGATTTGATAACAATTTAAAGTGCTTAATTGTGAAGAAAGAAGTCTCCAACCTTATACACTCATGCACAAATGGAAGAACCCAAAACTCACGTTATTTCAGTAACAGAAGCCTTCAGACAATACAAACAATCTAATGTTCAAATCATCACCTACTGAAGTCAAATTTCTGATGATATGTGATCTATCATCGTTTTCAGAGATCTAAACATCATAAGAAAAAAACATTTCGTGTTTGATACCCCTATGAATCATGCTCTTCTTCAACATACATCATTTTTTTTTTTAATAAAAGAAGACCATAGGAAGATGCTTTGTGTGTTTACAATCCGAATTCAACACCTATCCATAATCCAGTCGAGTGTAAGTTTGTACTTGTGGATGAACAAACACTTCTATCTCGAGCTTGCATTGTTAGCATCCTAGAGACACTAAAATCTCACCGCATACTTGATGAAATCAAGTGTTGAAGATTCAAATGCTCCATTATGAGGTAGGGTGTATCCAAGCCATAGGTAACTCCACATCAAGCTTTGAACAACACTAAAATTTGAGTGTTAACATCCGTTTGGTTTTGAACTTAATGGAATTTAAACCTTTGAGTACTTATTTTTTGTCCCTCTTCTCTTAGTGCACCTCCTTAAAGCTTTGGCATATGTTTCTCCACAATATTCTTATTGAAAACCGCATGCACTTTTTGAAGGCATTGCAACTTCTTTCTTATGAAAAAACAAACTTTTCACTTGGTAAATCGAGAGCAGCTTCCTTCATGTCATTCCCGATCCGTACAGACTGTCCCATCATATGAAAGGCTTCTTGGAGTTAATAACGGTGCTTTTGCATTGGCACACCATTGATCAGAAAGTCGTTGCAATGTTCATCCTGAAGAATCTGAATGCTTTTTGTTTTCCCTAATTTCTGCTTTCCTATGCAAGGAAACTTCTCTCCGTAAGGTTGTGCTCAATAAAGAATTAATCTAGTATTGGTGGTTGCCATAAGCTCTAGCCTTTGTTGAAAGAAAATCCATAAAATCATCAATTGTTCTCCATTGGTGTTTTAGCTCAAAAAGTGAGTAGAGATGAGTATCGCTACGACATTGCACAACTCACAACGTGTGCGAGTGTCGAAGTTTCCCATGAGGAAGACTTCACCAAGCGTGGAGACTGGAGTACTCCATGATCTCATCCTATAGTGTTAGAAGAAGCAATTTTTGAAGGAAAATTATTTGTAAAATGTCAAAAATTGGTAGACATATTTATACAAATGTTGTAAAAATTGAGGAAGAGTCTTCCTCATGTAAAATAGGATCATATGTATTTTTTCTAGAATTTTTGGAAGCTCTTAGATAGCATATTTTTAGAATAGAAGGAGAAAAGGACCAAAATTCAAGTGTGAAAAGGGACACTTGAAAAAGTATAAAAGATAATTTCTTCTATTTTGAAGAGGTTGGTTGGTTGTATTATTCTGATGCTATCCAAGTAATGAGAAGAGCTTTCCTGCAGAAAATCGTGTTTTCTCCTTTCATGTTCTTTCTCTTGATTTGTTGAGTCTTATCATTGTGTAATCCATGGAATTTGTGAACTTATCTTGTGTATTTCTGAGCGAGATGAGTGAAGATGGATGATTCTCAGTGTATTGAGTAAGAAAGTGTAGAAGAACAAAGCTGGAATTGGAAATTCTCAGTTTTCACAGAATCGCGATTGTCTAGTATGTGTGATACAAGTATTGTTTTTGAAATTTGACTTCATAATTGTATTCTACTGTGGAAATGGCACACTTTACGCACAAAGTTCATTGAAAATGCTGCTGCAGAACTCAAGATAATCAAAACCCTAGATATTTCTCTCCTTCTTCATAAATTTCTCAGAAAAACAGTCATCTCAACTCTTATTCTTGGATTCCATTAACTAGAAAGGGCTCTCGTCTTTGCATACTTCCTGGATTGACAATTTAAAGATGTGCAGTTGATCTTTTGTGCTATAATGATTGGAGAGGAAAACTCCAAAGGTTCACAACAAACATTTTTTGGCGTCGTTGCCGGGGAACACCCAAACAATAGCCAACCACAAAATACACAGACTCAGGAAGAGGAAAAAAATTCACAAAGTCTGGAGACTCTGATAAGAGCGTACAAAGGAAGAATTCAAGATGGACCAAATCTTACAGATCATGTAATGGCATATCCTATGCCAGATTTAGAGGATGAAAGAATGCAAAGATGTAAACAAATCATACAAGAAGCACAATTTAAGATTGGGGAAATAGACAATCATCAAGCAACAATTGAAGGGACAAATGCAAGAGAAACCAGGAAACATCTTCATCAGGAAGATAATTCACAAATAACCTTCCAAATCAATCTAGACAAACACTGTACAATTTTATACCACACCACAATGGAGGAGATAGTAAAACAAAATCCTCACTTACAACATAATATGAAAAATTGGGAAACAAAGTCAAAGAATCTAGATCCACAGCAACAAGAATTGGAAGAGTTGTTGTACATACCTATTGATAAAATAGGAGGATACTGTGAAGGAGAAGAAGGGAACTCAACTCTGAGAATACAATTTGGTGAGAATCATGCCAAGGCCATATTGGACAGTGGATCGGGAGTGGTAATCATGACTAAACAAACTTGGGCGAAATGGGGGCAGAATGAGTTAATACCCACTAAAATGAGATTACAACTTGCAGACGGACACATGGAAAAGCCCCTAGGAATTTGGGAAAAAGTGATTGTGGAAATATGTGGAATTTTGACCACAATGGATTTGGCCAATGATGAATATGTGGGAGTAAAATTCCAAAATGAAGAAGGATATGATATTTTTCATATAGGAATACGAATGATCAAGGTGTCAAAAACAGAGGAAGATCAAGAGGAAAGAATAATTTTAAAAACTGGAAAAACAAAATTCCTGGAAGAAAATGAAGCTACAGATGTTATAAAAGACAAAATCTCAGGAACATATAGAAAAAGTAAACACAAAGAATTAGAAAAAGAACAAGAAGTTGAAAAAAATAAAAAAATAACGAAAGAAGATCAACAATTTGATGTTCCTTCAACTTCAAGACCTATGAAGTAGAAGACAGATTACTTCTAAAAATGAAACCAAAAAGAGAAAAGAAAAAGGGGGAGGCATATGACAATGAGGAACAAACTAAGAAGGTGGTGATCACTCAAGAAGAGGAGGAAGATAGACACATTGTCATAGCTGATGACATGTTCAGCCAAGAAGAAGAAGCATTGAGGAAATCGGCAAAAACTTACAGAGATGTGTTTGCTTACAGTTATAAAGATTTGAAAGGAATTGATCTTAATTAAGATTCCTATTACTCCTAATGCAAAACCTAGCAAACAAAGACACTATACATTTAATGACAAATACTCTGCTAAAATTAAGGAAGAAATTGATAAAGTGCTGGCTTCCAATTTCATCTATGAGATTGAGTATACGGAGTGGATATCTCCTATAGTTGTGGTACCTAAGAAGAATGGAAAACTCAGGGTATGTATTAACTTAAAAAAAGTTAATGCTGCAACTATAAGGGATAGCTATCCATTACCAATAACAGACCATCTTTTGGAAAGAGTTGCAGGTAAAGAAGTCTATAGCTTTTTGGATGGTTTTTCAGGATATAATCAGGTGCCAATAGCTTTGGAAGGCCGACATAAAACTGCTTTCTCCACAGAATGGGGAATCTATGTATTTAGGGTTATGCCTTTTGGTTTAACCAATGCCCCAGCAACCTTTCAAAGATTGATGTGTCACATATTCAAAGAATTCCTTAGAAATATTATGGAAATCTATGTTGATGATCTTTGCACTTTTTCATTAAAAAGACGAGATCATTTGAAAGATCTGGAAAATATATTCAAAAAATGTAGAACATACAGAGTATGTTTAAATCCGGAGAAATGTGTGTTCTTTGTGAGACAAGGGAGAATGTTGGGTCACATAGTTTCTAGAAATGGAATATCAACTGATGAAAGAAAAATCAAGGCCATACTGGATCTTCCAAAACCGATAAACGTAAAAGAACTTCAAACTTTCATGGGACATTGTGGATATTATAGAAAGTTTGTACACAAGTTTGCAGACATTGCAAAACCTTTGTATGCATTGATTACAAACTTTGAATGGACCACAAAATGTGACCAAGCTTTTGAGACTTTAAAAACTTGTTTGGTAACCGCACCAATTCTAAAAACCCCACAATGGAATAAAATTTTTCATGTTCATGTGGATGCTTCAAATTATGCTTTGGGATGTCTGTTAGCACAACCAATAGAAGGGAGCAAATTAGACTTTCCAATTGCTTATGCCAATAGGCAATTGAATTCAGCACAAAAGAATTACACAACCATTGAGAGGGAAGGATTGTGAATGATTTTTGCTGTAAAAAAATATAGACATTATCTTTTAGCTAAGAAGTTTAAATTCTTTGTGGATCACCAAGCCTTACTCTACTTGGTAAGCAAACCATGTCACACAGGTAGGATAGTCAGATGGTTCCTCTTACTGATGGAATTTGAATTTGAGGTAGTGGTCAGACAAGGAAAAACTCATTTAAGAGCATACCATTTGTCCAGAATCCAAACCGGAGAGCCAAGTTCACCTTTAGATGATGAATTACCAGATGCATATCTATTCAAAATAGAGAGTATTCCTAAATGGGCCATGACTTTAGTACCTTTGCTAACCATGGGACCTTGCAGAACACCTGAAAACAACACACATCTGGTATTACAAAGTAGGAATTTTGTACTACTAGCTGCACATTTGTATCATTTCAATCATATGGGTGGATTGGAATATTGTACTCCAGAAGATGAGCAGAAGGAGTATTTAAGAAGAGCTCATTGTTGGAATCCTTGTACTCATGCTTCCATGATAGTCACCTTAAACAATCTCAATAAAATGCGAGTACATTGGCCTAATAAGATTCAAAATGTAAAAAAATATGTTTCCAACTACTTGAAATGCCAATCCTTGCAAAATTCAGAAATTACAACTTTGTATTGGTTTCAGAAAAATCCAGATTGGAGTGCAAACATAATTGAGGAGTTTAGAAGAAATAGAAAAGGAGAGCCAGTGAGAGCTAGAGCAGACTCAAGGAATTTACAAATGATTTCTGAGGAATATAAACTGATAGGAGACCAATTGTACAAGAAAGGGATGGATGGATATTTAAGAATCTGTGTTCCTGAAAATAAGTATATGGAAATGTTAGAGATGGCACATTCTGGAGTGGTAGGAGGACATTTTTCAAGTGAAAGGACTGCTAAACTAATATTATATTCTGGTTTTTGGTGGCCAACTCTATTTTCTGATGCAAGAACATATGGGAAAAGATGTGACATTTGTCAAAGAGTAAGTCAACCAAGTAAAAGAGATAATATGCCATTAGTACCACTTATTTCAGCAAGAGCATTCAGTAAATGGGGGTTGGATTTCATTGGACCTATACATCCTCCTGCAAAACAGTCCCATGCTGAATATATGCTAGTAGCCACAGATTACCTGACCAAATGGGCAGAGGCCAGGGCTACAAAAAGGAATGATGCTCAGGCCACTGCAAGATTTCTTTATGAAAATATTATCACCAGATTTGGATTTCCAATTGAATTGGTAAGTGATAGGGGGACTCATTTTTTCAACCAAGTAATAGAAAACATAACTGAGTATTTCATGATTAGTCATAGAAAGTCAGCCCCTTATCATCCACAAGCCAATGGATTAGCAGAAAGTACTAATAAGATACTTTGTACTGTTTTGTCAAAATTGGTAAATACAAATAGGAATGATTGGGATTTGCAACTTAATCATGTTTTATGGGCTTATAGAGTGGCATACAAAACTGCAATTGGAACAACACCATTTAATTTGGTATATGGACAAAATGCAGTTTTGCCTTTGGAATTTCTCATTCCAACATTAAAGGTGGGAAGTCAATACAAGTGGAACAGGACATGAGTTATCTGAAAGAGTGGTGGAATTGGAAAAACTTGGAGCTTCCAGACTTCAAGCAATTATGAGCATATATGCAGATAAAAGAAGGCAGAAAGCTTATCATGCTGTTCATTATAAGAAAAAGATTTGCAAGTAGGGGATTTAGTTTTGGCATATACAGTGAAGCAACATCAGAAAAAATTTCAGAAGAAGGGGCATGGACCTTATATTATCAACCAAATCAGTAACAGTGGAGCTATCCAATTAGCTAATATAGATGGAGAAATCATGCCAAATTTCATAAGTGGATGTAGGGTAAAAAGGTATGATCTTCCATTAACTGTTCCTGAATGGAGAAGAATACATCAAGCCCAAAACAGAAAAAAAGAAGAGGAAAAAATCAGGTATGAGGCTCAACAGGAGGCAAAGGAAAGAATAAGAAAGGCCAAGGAGATTAGAGAAGTCCTTTTGTGTGAAACACCTTCAAGAGTGAGAGAGCATTTGCCTGTTATAACAATGAATCTTCATAATGAAAAAATCAAGGTTTTGATAGATTCAGGTGGCATTGCCATATATCAGCACATGACCAGGGACATCTACTCATGGGAATACAAGTCTTTTGATAAAATTATAGACTTGTTGACTCTCTTTTGTGCTACTGTAGGGATATCGCGAATCCCTTAAAGCTGTGGACATCCTTATGGGTCCTCCATGTTGCTTGTGTTGTGGTGTAGTTGATCTGTCTAATAGAATGTGACCAATAGCATGATTTCATTTTGTTCAAGAACATATTTGTTCAAATCATTTTCCTTTGTACATACAATTTAATGATGAAATATATTGTCTTTAAAACTTAATGAAGCTGACAGTATTTTGTATTTTCTATGAAGGCCTCTCACAACAGCCTCTGCCGCATCTTCTTTGCATCAGGAATCCATGTTTATCAAGCAAAGGTAGATTTTCAACTAGTTAACAAAGATTTCAAGTTGGAAGTTTCATTGTGAAGTTTGTCTCCTTTCATTGAATTTCTTCTAACCATCTACCTTTTGAAAGTCAGTTTGACTTGAAGGATGAGATGATTGTGCAAGGAAAAGATAGTCTTGTGATACCAACCGAAATTCAGGTCTGTTGTTTTTCAACCGTGTGTCCTTCTTTGTGATGGATGTGATTTCTGATTTGCTTTTCCTAGGATGAACTGCAGATGGTTGAGGTGAATAAGCTTGAGCTCTCTCCGCATAGGTCAGAAATACAATCAGTCTCCATCTCAGAGTCAGAATGTGAGTTTCAAGCCTTCTGTGCATAGAAGTACATATGATATCAGATAGTGGAACAGATATATAATAGCTTTTGTCTGTTGTTTTTTGGTGCATGGACTATTTCCAAATCTGATAATATCTGTGTTATAGGTGACAATAATATTCTCTTAGGGACAGCAGATTCTTATGGTCGAATTGTAATCTCTCATGTGGGGTTGATGGATGAAGGTATGCAATTTTCAAGGCATTCAGAGCTTTTTAGTATGACAGCGTAAAATGTCTTAAAGTTTTGTGATATATTTTAAGCATCATTTTGGTAGTTCTTGAAGCATTGAAATCATTAAGCATGATGGACATCCAGCTTGTAAGTAAAGGCTGATGAATGGTATGACTCAAGCACATGATGTGAAGGAGCTTAAATTTTGTGCAAGCTATTGAAGAACCAGGTTCATGTCTACAAGTCATTGAGTACTTTTAAAATTCCCATGAGGAGACTGTGAAGGTAACCTATGTTTGACACATGCTTCTTAAACTAGGGAAAAGAAGCAAGTTATCACATAAATGCACTCACAAATTTGAAACTGTAAACTTAGAAGTTAGCTGTTATGTATGGTAACACATGGTTGAGACATGCTTTTCAAAGTGGAGATGAAGACCATTTTACAAAGTAGGGGTTTCTTTTTCCATATTTATCTGGGTCTATCAATCTATCAATTATTAAGCCATACTTGGCAACTACCACCTCAAGAGTTCGGTGTCCCATACCACCGTATCTATACAATATAGGTGTATGAGTGGCTTTCCTCAAGAGCTATGTATCCAAACGTGCTACACAAGTCAGTAACTCAAATTATCCCCAAGAGTCCTATTTATAGGACTCTTGTCCGATTATCTTGGTTCAGGGGGGGGGAACCTTGATCGTTGTCCTCAGCAATCTCCTGGATTATGAAACTAGGAAATTGATGCTTCAATGATTTAATCGACTCCTAATTCATAGCTGACTATTGTCTATGCCTCCACTTGATATGGAGCCATGCAAGACTTCTGAATCCCCTGAGCAAGAACCATCTGAGGCTCGAATGGAACATTTTGAGGGGATACTCTAGATATGAAGCCCTACAAGACTTCTCAATCCTCTAAATAAGAACCATATGAGGCCCCATTGGCACATATTGAGTAGAATCCTGCAAACTTTGAGCCTCCTCATAAAATACACTTGATCTGCCGCTACAATTCCTTGAAGTAAACTGAGCTCGTAGGACACTCGAGTTGCTTTCTTAGTGATATGAAAAGGACCACAAATTTGGAAGATGACTTGGGACACTTACTAGTTTGTTGGGGATAAAGGCCCCAAGGACTCTCCTTTTGTATATTTTGACCCTTCCATGTGAAAGCTCTCTTCGAGAGCTTTCCAGACATATTTTTGCTATATTTTTTGGACCCCAAATTGGGGAGTTATAGGCATTTACATTATTTTTATGACTTTTGGTCATTGGCCATGTGTGAACATGCCCAAATGACCTAAAAGTCACTTATCAATAAGACTTGGTCCCAAATCTCTCATAACTTGATTGGGACTTCTTCAACTTCAGCTTTTCCATCTTCTTCTTCAAATTTTTGTGCAAGTTTCTCTCTCTACTTTCTCTCTCCTCACGTAGAAGCCCACTCGCTTTGCGATTGGAGCAACCGAGCACACCACGACGTAGATCTCTGCGGCCTCTTTCAACTGGCATCAGAGCTTTGAGCTGCTCTATCGTGACAAAGTTGCTCCAAGTGCTTTTCTACTTAAGCCTATGTCAAGCTGAAGGCGTTTTCTTGCATTTGGGAGAATCTCATCGCGAAAAACTTTCTTTGTTCGCGATGAAAGTGCTGTTTTTGGAGGATTACTTCAGCCCGGAGCAAAGCTGAAGCAAATTTTATGATTTTTAGAGAGTTTCATCACGAAGAAAGTTTCTTCGGGGCAAAGAGGATCACTTTGGGCATCTCAACAGCCCATAACAGGCTGTTTTCAGGTGTTTTGCATGTCTAAACAGGTGTTTCACAGGTCATAGCAGCAATACACAGGTCTAACACCTTATGTATTGAACTGTGGGAAAAGAAATTGCTTATATACAACAATTTGTGGTATTTTTCTGAGAATTTCAGAAATTTTTGAAGCAAAATTTGGGGCTTTGCGCCTATTTGGTTCTAAAGGCTGCGTTATAGCCTTATGTATGCACATTGAGGTCAAAAGAAGTCAAATTTGTTGATTTCAAGCACAAAATAGCTTGCTAGAATTTTCAGCAAAATTTTTCAGAAAATTTCAGATTTTGATTTTGTGCTCCATTTTGCTCCATTTTGCCCCTACAAGTGTTTGAAGCTATTGTGCACTATTTTTAGAGGTGGTACCCTGATTTTGGTACGTTTTGTCCAAAATTTCAGCACACTAACATCTTCATTGTGCAATTATGGTGTCATCTTCCTCAGATGTGAAGAATCTATTTGAGATTCGATGATTTGAGGGAACAGGTTTCGACTTGTGGAAGGAGAGAATGCAAGGTATTCTCTTTCTGAAGGATTGTGACAGGGCATTGGAGGCGGAAAAACCAGAGGATATGTCAGAAGATGCATGGCTTATCTTGAACAAGAAGGCTATTACATATATCAAGATGGTTGTCTCTGATGAAATCTTGGTAGATCTCAAAGGTTTGACCTCTGCTTCATAAATATGGGCAAAACTGAAAGCAACTTATGAAAACACTACGCCTGTTAACCAAGTGCATTTGATGCGAAACCTTGTTGGCATGTAGCTAGATGAGTCAACGAGTGCAGTTGAACACTTATCTCTCTTTACAGGTACTTTGTCATAGTTGCAAGACTCAGGTATGGCTCCTTTTGGTGACAAGCTTAAAGCCATTTTCTTGCTTATGACATTGCCTGACTCTTGGTAGTCATTGGTAGTCTCATTGTCCAATAACCCCAACCTAACCTTTGATGGTGTTAGGGTTCTATACTTAATGAAGAGATCAGGAGAAAAGAAGGTGGTGAAGGTGACAGCTCAGCCAACATGGTTAGAGGCAGAACAGATAAGAGGAGTAATAATGCACAAAGGAACAAGAGTAAGAGCAGAGAAAGGGGTAATAGCAGCAAGGGTAAAAGCGATGATGTGACATGCTATTAGTGTGGCAGGAAAGGCCACAAGAAACCTGATTGCCCCTATTACAAGGCACATCTTGAAAGAAAGAAGAATGCTGGAGATAAGAAGAAGGAGAAGAAAGAAGACAAGACTGATGCAGAAGAAAGCAAAAAGGACAAGGAGAAGGCCAATGTGGCCTCTAATGTAGTCATAGAAGAGCTGTCAGATGATGAGGATATTTTATGCACTACTTTATGAGCTCATGATACTTATGCATTTGATTCCTCTCTAAATGTTCATTCACAGGACATGTCGATCACCAAAAGTGATCTTATTGATGCTTTGCTGACTATTAATGATGCATTGGCCCAGACATGGATCGTTGACTCTAGTGCTTCTTTTCATATGACTCCTATCAAGAAGTGTTTTTCTACTTTTACCGCAGGCAACCATGGCCATGTATACCTTGGAAACAATCAGCATGTTCCATTGAGGGTATTGTCAGAATGCATTTCTCTACAAATGGCACTAATGAGCTGGCCTTGCATAATGTGCATTATGTACCAGGGATCAAGAAAAGCTTGCTTTCTGTGGGTCAAATGGATATGCATGGTTATAGCATTCTCTTTGAGAGAGGATCATGGAAAATGACAAAGGGGTCAAGGCTGATTGTGAAAGGCACAAAGAAGGGAACTCTCTATTGCTTGCATGGAAAAGCCTTATCAAGGAAGTTTATTGCTTTGGCTGAAGTTCACTCCCATATGGAGTTGTGGCATAAGAGACTTGGCCATATGAGCCAAAAGGGTCTCACTAGGCTTTGTAACTTGAAGAACCTTGATGCTAAATGCACAAAGCTTGATTTTTGTAATGAATGTCAATATGGAAAGCAAGTGAAACGTTCCTTTTACTCCGGTGTGTCTCGTAAGTTTTGTGTACTTGATCTTATTCATTCTGATGTATGTAGCATGCCTACCAAATCTATGGGGGGTGCTTTGTATTTCATTTCTTTTGTTGATGATTTCTCTAGAAAAATTTCGGTTCAATTGCTTAAGTCTAAGGATGAAGCATTTGCTGCATTTAAGTGTTTTCATGCATTTGTGACCACCCAAACATGTAAAAGGATGAAATGCCTACGTACAGATAATGGGGGTGAGTACACAAGTGCTGAATTAAAAAAATTTTGTGAAAATTTGGGCATTAAGAGGGAGCTTACTGTTCCATACAACCACTCTTCTAATGGTGTGGCTGAACGCTATAATAGGACACTTTGTGAGAGGGTGAGATGCATGCTGTCATTAGCTAATCTCCCTCATGGATTTTGGGGAGAGGCACTCAAAACTGTAGTACATATATGCAATAGATCCCCTCACATGTCTTTGAAAGGTGACATCCCTGAAGAGGTTTGGTCTGGCAAACCTGCTTCATATGATCACTTACGTGTCTTTGGTTGCGAGGCTTATGTGCATATAAAGCCTGAGCTTAGAAACAAACTTGATGTTAAGTCCATAAAAGGCCTCTTCATGGGATGTGGTGAAGAAGGTGAGATGGGCTACAGAATTTGGATACCTCATCTCAAGAAAGTTGTACGGAGCTGGGATGTTGTTTTTAATGAGGCGAGGCTGCTTCAAAACAATAGTGCCTCAAGAGATGACCATAAAAGGGTCAGATTTCAGCACGACAAGCCACAATTTTGACCCTCGGGATGCACCACAAAGGGCTGAAAATATTGATGATCCAGTTGTTTTTGAGCTAGAAGATAATGGACAGCAAGATGAGGCTCCTGAAGGGCATATGCAGCCACCTATTCATGCTGAAAACAGGGCTGGAAATGATGTACAACAGCCCGTTAACAATGAAGAAGTTAATGTACCTCCTCATGTAGATCCATTGTCTGGTAATGTGGATCATTGGGGAAGAAGATCTATACGTCCTAGGAGGCCAGTGAATAGATATGATCCCTCTATACATAATATTATGTTATCAGATGAGGGTGAGCCTCTTACTTATAAAGAGGCAAAGCTATGTGAGCACAAGAAGAAGTGGGAGTTAGCCATGCAGGAAGAGATAAAGGCCTTGCATGCAAATGATACTTGGGATTTGATTGAGTTACCCAAAGGAAGGACGGTCATTTCCAACAAGTGGGTGTACAAAATCAAAACTGTTGATGGCAAACCCAAGTATAAGGCAAGGCTGGTTGCTAAGGGATATGCCCAAAAAGAGGGCATTGATTTCCAAGAAGCGTTCTCTCCAGTGGTGAAAATGACCACTTTACGTGTGTTGTTTGATCTCACAGCTGCCTTGGATTCGGAATTATTCCAAATGGATGTTAAAACAGCCTTTTTGCATGGTGATTTAGACGAAGAGCTGTACATGAAATAGCTAGAAGGATATGCCATGCCTGGAAAAGAGCATCTGGTATGCAAACTGAAAAGGAGCTTATATGGGCTGAAACAGGTCCCCAGACAATGGTATAAGAAGTTTGATGCATTTATGCTCAAACATGGGTTTAAAAGAAGCCATGCAGATCACTCTGTACACCAAAAAGGATGAAGATGGCAGCCCAATTATTCTTGTACTGTATGTAGATGATATGCTGCTTTCTGGGAAGAAAAAGAGCACTCTGAATGCTCTAAAACAGCAGCTGAACTTTGCATTGTCAATGAAAGACCTTGGGGAAGTTGAGCATATTCTTGGTATGCGTATAAAAAGGGATAGGCAGCAGCATACTTTGCAGGTATCCCAAAGGGACCAAAAGTAAATGCTTATGTTATGGAAAGGGTCCATTGGAGTTAAAAGGATTTTGTGATTCAGACATGGCAGGTGATGTGGACACATGCAAGTCCACAAGTGGCTATGTATACATCCTTGCATGTGGAGCTATTTCATGGTGCTCTAGACTTAGAGGATAGTTGCACTATATACTATAGAGTCTGAATATATTTCAGCCACATAGGCTTCCAAAGAAGTCATTTGGTTAGCCCGCCTCTGCAGTGAGTTTGGGATGCCTGAAAAGCATAGTTGCACGAAACGGCGTTTTGGCCGTTCCGAAACACTACGGTAGAAACGAAAACGGCAGAAACGCGTTTTGGAAACTCCATTTTTTTTAACTAAGAAAACTTTTTGCATTTTCCTTCAATCATTTTGCAAAACATGCTTTCTAATGTATGTTAGAGAGAGAGAAAGACCTTAAATATGCCATAAAGGGTGAGATTTTAGCTAAAGGGCAACCTCCTTAAAGTTTCAAAGCTAACCCACAATGCTACAAGTTTCAAACTTACATCCTTGAAGCAAGTGGAACTTGACAATTGCAATTATGGCATGTGTCACGTGTGTTCCGTACTTTAAAGTTTTCACTATGACACACACACACAAACACATGTCACGCATGCCATACATATGTGATAACTATGTACATACTACATTTGTGGCATCATGCATGTGCATGCAACATATTACATACATACATGTATACTCTAAATGTTTGTGTATCATTATTCATATCATGAAAAATATGCATGGCACATGCAACGCCTTTGCATTGACAAATTGCAACTGTGCATGACATGGGGCAATTCTATTTGAGCATTATTGAAACTTGAGTGTATATGTATTATGCATTATGCATGTCAAATTTCAATGAAATCATTAGACGTGGATAGTTGTATGTGCATTTGCCATTGTGCAATGTGTATGTACATGTGCATCTATGTGCATTGTGTTAGAATCATGACCTATGTACTAGAATCTATTACCTATTAGTATACTACATGTGCATGGTCACCGATGCATGTAATTACCAATTATGTTATATCATACATGTATGTCCATTGACATTGTAATTTGTAAATTGCATATATATATATATATATATATATATATATATATATATATATATATATATATATATATATATATATATATGTGTGTGTGTGTGTGTGTGTGTGTGTGTGTGTGTGTGTGTGTGTGTGTGTGTGTGTGTGTGTGTGTGTGTGTGTGTGTGTGTGTGTATATATATATATATATATATATATATATATATATATATATATATATATATATATATATATATATATATATATATATATATATATATATATATATATATATATGCCGTTTCGCATTTCCCTGTTTCTCTCGGAGGTCGAAACTCCGTTTCTTCCATCTCCGTAGCGTTTCCGTTTCTCCGTTTCCGAAACTCCTGACAACTATGCTGAAAAGGCACTTGTTCTTGGATGCGATAGCTAGAGTGCCATATGTTTGGCAAAGAATGCCATGTTTCATGCCCGCACAAAGCATATTGATGTGAGATACCACTTCATCAGAGAGGTGTTAGAGGATGGGCTGATCACTTTGATCAAGGTCAATACTTCACAGAATCCGTGGTATGGGATGCATCCAGCAAGAAGAAGAGGAAGCAAGGGGAGCACATGCAAGCTGCTGGATGTGAAGGAGCTTTTAAAAAAGCTTTCTCTTCCCAAATTGATAGGTGCAGCTCATGAGAAACTTTTTCCTCTAGAAGTTAACCATGTCATCATCACCCATCTACTGGGAAGGAAGGAGGTGATGGCAGCAGGAAGCTTCTAGGGGGAAGAGAGGCTTTGTCCTTCCACCTTCGTCTCTCTACCTCCATTTTCTAAGTAGTAGCAGTCCTATGATAGGTAGTTGCCTTTGTACAGTAGGGCGGTGCAGCCTGAGCATATGGGTGAAGTAAAAAACTAGGGTGGTTCAACAGCTTTGACCCCTCTAGGGTGGTGTTGTTTTCCACGGGGCTATTTTTTCTTGCTCGAAGTGGGGCAGCAGATAGGTGATTCTATTCCTGCAGTGCTTGGCCAGTAATCATATTTCCTTCCCAAACCCCTAGAGATGATCAGTGATGTGAGGGAATGAGAGGGAGGGCATGATTGATACCAAGTTTGCATAGTGGACAAGGTTATATGACTTCCATCAAGGTGTCATGTCAGAGGGGTTGATTTAGGCTTAGGAGAAGTTTCAAGATGTTTTTGGAGACCATTCTTTGTAAGTCGAAGTGGTCGAGGCATATGAGAGACTTAAGGATGGAGGGCATGAACCCCCGTCCTCGAGGATCTATTCAATCATGTTGATGGTCTTTTGTGGGGATTGCCAAAGAGGGGAGTTCTTTTGGGATGCTTTGTAGTACCACTACGTGTGACTTTGGATATGTTGTTAGAATGTTTAGGGTGTTACTCTCACAACCTCATAAGACCTTTGGTGAGGTTATGCTTGCTATGGTATAGAGCAATTAAATAGTAAGATAATCTTGATAAGGGCTATGCTTGCCAAGATTTAAAGCCTTTGTGGAAGAGTATAACACTCTGGCAGCAGGTAGTGAATACATGACCAAGGATATCTTGGTGGCCCTATGGAAGTATTCTAGGTGTTTACACAATGTTATGCTTGCTACGGGATAGAGATAGAGTCTAGACAACCGTCTACTTGGTAATGTGACTAGAGGTCACAAGGATGATGTGTTTCCCTTGGATTGAAGGGTATTGGAGGAGGATCTTTTTGGAGATATGAGATAGTTAGATTGATCTACGAGGCATCATTATGATCTCATAGCTATAATACCTCCTCATGAGACCATTATTTTGATCCTTTTCGACACTTGTAGTGTGGGTACTCATATGTGGCTATAGTGGTTCCTCTTTGGTTGATCTAGTACAAGTTACCAGATTGGTGGATGTCGGTTGAGGTAGTAGTAAGTACATGGTACGGATCTCCACGTTAGCATTGTAGATGCATTAATCCACGATCCACCTATAGAGAACACCGTTTTATTTGTCTTTGTTTTATAATGGAGTAGAGCTAAGAGAGGTCTTGAGTAGAACCTTGATAATTGGATTCTTAGTAGATGTGATTGCAAAGTTTTATCTCCACATAAATGAATTTGTCTCACTTCTTTTGATCCATCATGGGTTGAATTCGAGTTCTCATATACTTCGTCTCATTTTCCTACTTGTAGAAGTGTGAAATATTTTTGTCACCACATAAATGAAGTTGTCTCAACTCTCGCTTCTTTTGATCCATCATGACTTGAATTCGAGTTCTCATATATTTTGTCTCATTTTCATACTTCTTGTAGACGTGTGAAATGCTCTCTTTTCTGAAAACTAGCCAATATGATTGATGATTCCATCATGAAATTTGATCAACTTGCTCTTTTGTTTCTTTGCCTTCTCTATTTCTTCTTTTTGCGCTTAACCTTGTTCAAGAAAACAAGTCTCTCATCCAAAAAGTCTTTGTCACTAAGTGTAACCTATAAGCTCACAAATTCAAGGAAGTAATCTTAATTGCTCAAACAAAAGCTGGATCTAAAACAAGAACCCCAACTGCAACACTTGGAGCAATGTCTTGCTATGTAAGCATAGAATAAAGGACTTCTCTAAAAGTACACAAATAACTCAATCTAGGTGGTTAGATGAATGTCTATATGCAGTATTAATAGAAAACTCAATCTTATTCAAAACTATAAGTTTCAATTTAATCTAGATGGAGGGAGACACCAAAAATTGTGTTGAGAGCTTTTTTAAATCACAATTTCTGAAACTAATCTTTATAATAAAAAATTCAAAAATTAAGAGCAATATAAAGTAAGTCTTCTAGATTAAAGCGTGAAATTAGATCTTGTGTGTGCACAATAAAGATTCCATCAAAAGAATTCATTTTGGATCTATGTTCATAAAAGAATAATAAAACTCTAACTTAACAGAGTAAAAAGACCTTAGCTGAATTTTTCAATTATACATGCAAAGTAGAGTTAAAGCACAATATAAAAGGACTCTAAATAAAGAATATGGGTGCAAAAAGTTTTCTACATGTAGTATATAAAAATTACCCTTCAAATCTAGATGATTGGCTGCCCTAAAATAGAGATTTATGCAAATCTTTAACCGTTGAAAGTAATTTTTAATATACATAAAAAAACCAGGCAGCAAATACAGTACTTGTAGAAATTTACAGATATGTAGTTTTGGAAATCCACTAACAAGTAAGAAATAGTCTATGGATGAGTAGAAGAGATTGACTGAGATCTTTCTTCAAGAAGTAATTGCATACAAAACTGAATTCCAAAGAGTAGGTAAGCCAAAAACTTACAAGAATCTTTCTCCTCTCTTTCATGCAAAGCTTGGCTCCATTGAACCTTGTAAGTTGTTGGAGACAATGTCCAAACTGCTCCAAAATCCTCAATAAGTGAAGCATGTGATGAGTTCTCTATAGCGCTCTCTTCAAGAAGAGCGCGTGGGCATGTTGGACAACAAACGCCGCACTCACAAGCTAGGCGCCTGGGTTCCATTCCCATCAACGGTGTAGATCGCGAAACAGTTTTATCTTAGCTTTTGTGGTGCTTTTTGCAATTGACGTTTAGCTTTTCACGAGCGCTGATCCGATTTGGCGATGCATATAGTGATCGTAGCTTTAGGAGAAGTTGCTTTTAGAAGGGTACATAATTCCTATATAAAGAAGGCCAAGGTCATTGATTGAATCATCTTCTCATATCCAAGCTTCAAGGAAGCCTAGCATTGGAGGATCACTTGGAGGTGTCTTCTAGGAGGAGGTGTTCTTACACACTTGGAGGAGGTATGCTCTAAATCTGGAGATATTTGGAGGAGTTCGTGTCAGCAACATATTGTGAGTAAAAAGTTTAGATTTGTCCCCACTTGTTCATTCATTAGTTTCTGATTTAAATAGTTAGAATTTGGGTTTGCTATGAAACAATTCTATACTGTTCATATTCTCCATATTCTCTCTCTCACATACACACACACTCTTCATATCTCTTAGGCACACAATTTCTTGTATCTAGTTCCTATTTTTGCCAATATGACATTGGAATATAGATAGTGTAGGTGAAAATCTGGTCTATTCTCTCTCTATCTCTCACTCATCATCATTTTTAGTATTAAGGTGTGTATGCTAAGGTTCATGTGTTTGAAGATCCTGTAAACCTGTGATTAATTGTTATTGAGGCCCACCCTACTTCCAACATTTGGTATCGGAGCATAGTTGACATACATCCTTAACAAGATGGGTGACTATAGACTTGAGAATGAAGACAAGCTTGAGGGCATGTCTAACTATCCAATCTCGAGTTTTATGATGATGAATCTGTTAGTATCTAAGGACTTATGGAATATTGTCAATGGCACTTATCCAAGGCAAAGACACCCCGGAGAAGATGTTGCTTCATCTTCTAGAAGGCCTGCTGTTCAGGTTAGTGAAGAAAAAGAAACTCTTTCATCATGAGGGGTCTGTACTACTACGAGATTACTTCCCACAGAAGAGCAATACAGATGGGATTCATGGGATGCACAAGCACTTTCATATATTGCTATGGGAGTCAAGAGGCATATTATATCCCAAATCAAGACTTGCAGAACCTTTCGTCAGGCTTGGTTGGAGTTAGAGAATCTCTATCAGAGCAGAAACCTGCTAGGAAAGCTTATCTTAGGAGACAACTAGCCAACACAAGGATGAAAGTTGGTAAATGAGTTCAATCACATATTTTGAAGCTCAAAGATTTACGAGAGTAGTCACTCAATGTTGGAGTCAACATTTCAGATGAAGAGATGGTAAGCACACTTTTTAACTCACTTCCATCTATATATCGTGCTTTTGTTACTTCTTTATCTCTCTCTACAAAAGATAGAGAACTTTCATTTGAAGAGCTACAAATTTCAAGATGAAGATCAACAAAAGAGTATGGAAGAGAATGACGAAGCTATATTATCATCATCAGGGAAAGAAGAAGAAGGAGACAAAGAAGGAGAAGGAGATTCAACAATCCAAGAAGGATTCTAATCCTAAGTCTTTTGGTCCTACCCCTAATGCTTCTTCTCACCCAAAGAAAAGTCTTTGACTACATCTGATTTAAAGAAAGGAGTATGCCATTATTTTAAGAAACTAGGTCATTACATAGAAGAATGCAAAACAAGGATTTTCAACGAGAAGAAGAAAGCGTAAGGTAATAGTATTGAAGATGATGCAAAACCTAAATCTTCAAAGGTAGATTCATATGCATGTGTTACTATTGAAGAAATAACTTTTGATCAGGAAACATTAAATGCAATCTCAGATAATCCTTGGATTATTGATTCTAGAGCTACTAAGCATATGACAGGTTGCAGAAAGGTATTTTTTTCCCTTTCTAACTCTTTAAGTAGAAGAGTGATCATTACAGATGGTCATGATTTGGATGTTGTAGGTGTTGGAGAAGTCCAAAGCAGGTGGAAATTTCACAATTTCGAATGTTCTTGATGTTTCAAACATGAAGAAGAATTTGCTCTCTATCTCTACTTTTTTGTTAGATGGTTATAAAGTTGTTTTTAAGAAAGATTCATGTAAGATCCTCTCACCTAACGAGCATTGTCTACTTCAAGGTGAAAACAGAAGTGGCATGTTTGTGTTATCCAAAATTAGTCATGCTAATATTGCTAGGTCTACTACACCTATCGAGAATATGAAGTTACGACATGCTAGATTTGGTCATATCAGTTACAGAGCTAGCTCTCAAGCATATTAAAGATTAAGGTATGGTGGAGAGTTTGCCTACTTTTGTTGCACCAGATGATGCAACCATGTGAAGGATGTCTTGAAGGAAAGCTTCATAAACTATCTTTCGAGAAGCATGGATACATCACGACCACAAGGAAGTTGCAGATCATATATTCGGATGTGAATGGTTCGATGCAAACAGATTCTATTCAAGTTTTTAAGTACTTTGTTACTCGTATTGATGATTTGTCAAGATATTTGTGGATTTACGGGCTTAAAGTGAAGGTAGAGGTTTTTCCTACTTTTAAGAAATTTAGCTATGGTTGAAAATGAAAGACAATCAAAGATCCAGATTTTGAGAAGTGGTAGAGGAAGAGAATACATGTCTAAAGGCTTTAAGTCTTTTCTTGAAGAAAAAGGTATCTCTCATCAACTAAGTTAATTATTTTTCATTTGGCATTAATTGTTTATTTTTTTGTTTGTCTCAGTTTGTATTGATTGTCTTGCTTGTTTGTATTTTTCATGTCTTATATTGATCTTAAGTCTCTTGCTTTTGTTTGTTGTTTTTTTCCAATGTGTATGTGTTTGTGTTCTCTATCTCGAGTTCGTAAGTTCGGATATCTCTGAACTTATGAAGGCATATATCTCTCATCAACTCACATTGCTTACACGCCAGAACAAAATGGTGTTGCAAAGAGAAAGAATAGGATACTTGTTGAGATGATGCATAGTATGATGTCATCCAAAAAGCTTTTTCCCAAGTTTTGGTTTGATGTAGTACATACAACTAATCACATTTTGAATAGGTCTTCCACAAAAGCTTTGAAGGTCATTATACCTCATGAAGCTTATTATGGGAAGAAGCCCAATGTGAGTTATTTCAAAGTTTTTGGTTCCCCAGCTTATGTTCACATTGAGAAGAAGGATCGTGGTAAGTGGTAAGTGGTAAGCTTGATGTAAAAGCCATTAAAGCCATCCTTATTGGTTATGCAATTGAAAGCAAAGGATACAGATTCTATGTTCCAGATATAAGTGATATCCTACTCTCACGCAATGCATATATTGCAAAAAGTCATATTTATGATAAGAAGGAAGAGATTCCAGGTTTCATAAAAGAAAATGACTATGCATATTTTAGAAGGAATTTGGATTCTTATATTCAGCCATATAAGGGGGGTGATGAATCTTTTCAAACCCTAAGAGATGCACTTGATAAAGGTGAAGAGAGAATTTCATTAGTAATTACCTACGTCAGTACCTAGTCTGTCATCAATACCTACCTAGTCCGTCATCAATACCTACCTAGTCCGCATAGTAGTCAGGTGCGTTAGGTGCGTTCAATTCGGTGCGCGTAAGGTGCGTGAACCGAATGGTATGGAGAGGTAAGGTGCGTAAGGTGCGTTGTACCAAAAAGAAATATTATATATATATATATATATGTGTGTGTGTGTGTGTATATATGTATGTATGTATGTATGTATGTATGTATGTATGTATGTATGTATGTATGTATGTATGTATGTATGTATGTATGTATGTATGTATGTATGTATGTATGTATGTATGTATGTATGTATGTATGTATGTATGTATGTATGTATGTATGTATGTATATATATATATATATATATATATATATATATATAATTTACTTAATATGTGTGTATATACTTAATACTTATTACTATATATATATTATCATCATTCAATGTTAATACAATGTACACAATGCTGAAGGGTTTAGGTTTGAGGCTCCGAAAAGATCTTCCAAAAAAACTGAACGCACCGTTTGATCTGGTTCGAACCGAATTGAACGAACCTTAAAATAGAACCGTTTGATCCGGTTCGCGTACCGGAACTGCTATGCTAGTTCGTCATCAATACCTCTTGGTGTTCCGACTTATGAAGTTGGAGAAGGTTCTTGAGTTTGAGAAGAAAGAGATACCGAAGAACGAGAAAGGATACCACCACTTTTCAAGGATACGCCGAAGTGGTTATACTAAACCTGAAAGGACAGTGGTATAAAGGAATACACTAGAAGAACCAGAAGTCAAATAAGAAGACAATAAACAGACGAGGTAAATTATGCAAAACATTTTGAAATTCATAATATTTTAGCTCTTACTTCTAATGAGAATGGACCAACTAGTGTTCAAGATGCACTACAAAGTGATATGATTATCTGAGGTCCCAAAGATTCAAATCTTGAGTTGATTAAAGGACAACTTATGCATACATATGATGTAAACTACTTAGGTACTTTACATTATTATCTTGGGATTGAGTTCAAGTACAGAGATGAGTGTATCTACATAGCGCAACAGAAATTCATTGGGAAATTATTGGAAAGGTTTGAGATGACATATTTTACGCCTATGCATACACCTATGGAGGCCAATGTATCATTACAGTTGGAAGCATATTCAGAACCATTTGATGCTACATTATATAGTTAAGAAGTTGGTTGCTTGATATATCTATGTAATACACGTCTAGACATTCAGTTTGCAGTTTTTCAAGTATCCAGCTTCATGCACAGTCCGCTAAAGATTCAGTGGAAATTTGTTAAAAGATATTTGCAAACATCAGAAGTTTTGCAAGTTGTTGAACAACACACATAAGAGAATACACATGCATAAACAAGAGAACATGGACACAAAATACACAAAGTATTGTAAAAGAATACAATGCTTTATTAATAATAAATATGTACATTGGATGACATGCTCCAACTAATATAAAAAGAATGTACTCACAACTCTTAAGCACCAAAGAGAGCAAGTGAGGGTAGAGGAAGATAGACTATGAAGAGGTTTAGGATGAAGATAAGAAATCGAAAGTAACCTCTCAAGAGAGTATGAGAATCTTTGAAGTGTATAAGCATACACTAATTCAAGTCTTGGGTATGCTTTATATATGGTTGGATTGCTCCCTTCAAATACTTTATTTAATAGATGTGGAAGCCCTCCTCTATAGCTGAGTTAAAGACATGTGAAATCAACAGGGCTATAGTGGAGGCCACATAAATAATGCTCTCACTTTGTAATCCATATGCTAAGCTGATCCTATGCTGCATGTAGTATATGACCCTTTATACCATCTCTATAGTGAAGGAGTGTGTTGCATAGTTGAAAAAACACATCTTATACTTAACATTAAAAAACGTTTGGAATACAGTTAAGTTTGAAACATTTTAGAATGTTTAGTATACTTATTTGGCATGTATTTTTTTGGACACCCTTCTCTCATGCGTTTTTTTTTTCGGCATTCTTCATTGGGAGCTTCATTTTAGCTTCTTCTCTAACCTTTGTGTCCATGAGCACTTTGAAGCACCCCCAAGCATCCTTGAGTACCCTTTGCTTGCGTGAGAGTTCAGCCTGCATACTTCAACCTTCAAACTTACCTCATTTGAAGGTTGGTTAGAGAGAGAGAGAGAGAGAGAGAGAGAGAGAGAGAGAGAGAGAGAGAGAGAGAGAGAGAGAGAGAGAGAGAGAGAGAGAGAGAGAGAGAGAGAGAGAGAGAGAGAGAGAGAGAGAGAGAGAGAGAGAGAGAGAGAGAGAGAGAGAGAGTTTCCATAATCTGTTGGGTTGTGCCCTTCATTAAGCCATTGACGATGCTGGGAACGAGAACATAGTGCGAGTTGCAATCGACTATCAATCCAAATCTTGTGTGATGGGGCATATGATTGAAGAGAATTACCTCAAGATTACATGGTTACCATATCTATCTCACAACTTAGGTTTGTTTATGGTAGACATAGAGGGGATATTGTGGGTGAAATCCACCCTTGGCAATTCATAATAGAATTTTTCACTAATAGGCCGCAAGTATTGAATATCTTTCATGCACACACTCGTTTGGATTTTCAGAAGCCCCCTATCACACAATTTTCCAACATGTATATAGTACTTGATAGAGTTCTTAGAGTAAGAAAAGGACTTCTTTTACTATTCTAAAAGAGGATTAATATAGTGTTCACAAGATCAGAGGCGATTCTCTTCACACAATTCTCATCACTCAGTATGGGGGGTGATGCATTTTGGGCAAAGGGAGAGACTTTGGTAGCTTCTATTCAATCGGTGTACATTGTTCTTCGTATCATGGATATGGAAAGAAGCACACTTGATCTTGTATAGAAATACATCCATCGTATATGAGAATGCATCTAGAAAGTTAGCGGCCTCTTAAACATTAAATGAAAAGTCTATGGAATTTTTTGTCTAAACTTTTTTGAAATTCGATAATTCGTGAATTGATTATGTCATTCACTATATTGTATGCTTATTATATATAAAAAGACATGTTTATGTAATGTTGGGAGAAGAAGATGGGATTGGTTTCATAAACCGATCTATGACATTGCTCATATTCTTCATCCATTATAAAGAACTGAACAAGAATGTATTGGCCAAGAATTAGAGGAAAGTTGGATTGACTACATTACACGATGGAAAAATAATGATATTAGTCTTTTATCGCAGTCAAACAGTGAGAGGCCACGTTTTCGTAGCATGGAATGCCTCTTAGGATAGCCCACTTCATGACTTTTGAGAAGGATTGGCTAACTTTGATAATCTTGGGAGTACATTTTAAGTCCATATCCTATAATAACATAGCATCTTAATTCCATGCAGTACTTGGTTGAGAAGAGTGGGGATATGTGAATTCTCTTTGTGATGTGCATTTGGAGGGGCTCTTTATGACAAAGGTCCTTGTGTGTGCGCTTGTAGGATACGTTGCATGATATTTGAAAAAGGTACCCAAAACAACTAACTAGAACAAATAACTAATATACATGCTTGGCATATTCTTTTAGTGTCAGGTTAGGAGGGAATTGTTAGAAAATATGTCATTGAGGAAACCTTCCACTAGGGATTCCACATGTAGGTTTGAAATTTAAGTAAATTTAATTCTTGAAAATGATTGGAAATGGTTCCATTATGGGAAATGGTAAAAATATACATGATGTGATAGAGTCCAATGAGAGCTATCGAATAATATATAACAATTCTATGTTTGGGATCTAAATCAACGTAAAAAATCAAACCCTAATTTTCAAATTTGATGTGAAAAGCAATCTTTAAGTGAAAAGAAGCTTTTGTTCTATTAGTGAAAAGAGGCTTTTGTTTTATTAGTGAAAAGAAGCTTTTGTTTTATTTTTTGCTTACCAAGGCAAACATAGCCTCTATAAACAACACACATTGGGCACTAATATTATCACTTCTTGGAGCTCTTATTCATGAGCAAGCTTGGAGGAGGTCCCTTCAACTTGTGGAGGTGGAGTTGTGTTTTCTTCATCATCTTCAAGGTGTCCAACAACTTATGTCTATTATGGAGACGATCATACTTCAACTTTGGAGGTTCTAAAAGTTATTCGACAGCTTGTATTCATCATCTTGTACTTGAAGTGTATCTTATATGCTATCTTGTAACTTCAGTGATGAAATGTGCAGATTATATCTCAAGCATAACTCAAATCTCTCTCACGTGCATTCTTCTCATCATGTTTTTTTACTTTTCTCTTTGTCTCTATATCTATTGTGGACCTAAAAACCAATAGAAATTGTGAATAACAAGGGAGCAAATCAAAATAAGAGTGATTGCTTTTAGAGGGGGCTGAGGCTTTTCTAATGAAGCAATAGCTATCGGCCGACGATCAACTTTTAAAGACTTTTGTTATTTTTTGGCGAAGGGATTTGATGATGTGGGTAAACTTGTGCACGTTGCAAATTATAGGGAGTTGGTAGTCAAATTTTTGTTGGGAGAGATGGTTGGATGCACTCAAGAGATTGAGTTGAAGCTGCTAGACCTGCTTTGCTCCAGCCCTCCTTTGCTTCAGATATGCTTAGTACACTTGATTAGCTTCCAAATGATACCAAGAAAGCATATATGTACTTTGCAAATGATATGTGTAATGATCAAATCAAAACAGACTACTTGAGACTTCAAGAATCCAAGAAAACTTGCTAATTTGGTATTGACACCTGCTCAGTCTTTCACTCAGTATGACCAGCACACTTACAATTGATCAAATTCCTTCTGGACATATTAAATTAGCTTAACAAGCTACCATTTGCAAGTGGAATGAGATAAAATGATAGACTATACTCAGAGAAATCACTTAAGCAAAGTTAGGAACACTCCCGACTTTTTAGGAGCTCTGCAGAAAGATACCAGAGATCACTTCGAGCGCGATTTCTCCCAGATGGCTGATCCAATGATGTTCAAATTTTGTAGGTGTGTAGATGACTTTGTGCTGGTTCCAACAAGCCTTGAATCACTTGATTTGGTTTAGTAGATCCTGAGATATGCCCCTTTGAAGTTGACAGACTTGGAGATGATGACTCAGAGAAAACAGAGATAATGAATGTAATGATATGTATTAATTCACATTGATGTACATTCCCATTGACATGATAAACATTGCCAAATGGTACTCAGAGGTGTAGGCTTATGAAGAAGTCCTCACACACTCAAATGTTGATACAGAATTGCCTCGGGATATGAGCTGAAGTACCCGCGACTTTTGCATTACATCTTTTATAGAAGTTGAGTTGAGATTTGAATTTGAATTCAAAATCAAATCTCCTATAATCACTCCTCTAAAAGTAGGGAGATATTCTCTCTACTAAACCATCCACTTTTCCACGAATCCAATCAAGTAGGTAAGTGATTAAAGTGATTACATGTAAATGCCAAGTCATACAGACTTTTACAATGAGTAAAATGTAATAACACATAGGCAAGTGTTTCTATGGTTCTTGCTACATGTGAGACCTCCTTCCAAGGATGCAAGCCAAATGTGAAGGCTTGATTTGCACCAACAATTTTGGTGCATGAACTTATAGATGCCACGCTTCATGGACTTTGATTTCATTTAAGTTGGCTAGTCTTGCAAATTAAGGTTCCTGACCAGAAATTAGGGTTTGAATTTTGAGGGACTGTTGAAATTCATGAAAGTACTTCTTTCTTTGAACTACAAGACACGTTGAACTTTGAAAACTTCCAAAATGTTATCATAGTCCTCAAACTTTGATTTACATTTATACAAAAATTTGGTCCACCATATGTTGGGGTAAAGCACGAAATGACCCCTTTATAGTGTATACATGTGTATAGGCCTATTTATAAAGGCTAAGTCACTTTCTTTATTTTCTGGCCCAAGTTCAATGTGAACTTGGCCAACCCTAAAAAGGGTTCTATATAACATAACTTAATAACACTTTTGGCACTCTCACTTTTAGAGCATCCACCTCCAAAGCTGGTCGACTCTCTCTCTCTCTCTCTCTCTCTCTCCCCCCCCCCCCTAAGCGCCTCCATCTTTGAGGCACATACGCGTGATCTCTACCCCTCAGCACTACATCTCAACCCTAACAACTGATATCAGAGCTGATTTAGGGTTTCAAAGCTTCTGCGTAGGTGCTGTACAAAAAAGAAAACCCCACTTTTCGCGATAATCTTTGATTTCATCGCGAAGAACGTTGCTCTGGGGCCCAGAGGATCATTTTGGCTGTCTCAACAGCCCAAAACAGGCTGTTTTCAGGTGTTTTACAGGTATAAATAGATGTTTCACAGGTCATAACAGCAATACACAGGTTTAGGACCTTATATATTGATGTGTGGCAAAAGAAATTGCTTCTGTACAGCAATTTGTGGCATTTTTCTGAGAATTTCAGGAATTTTTGAAGCAAAATTTGGGGCTTTTGCTCCTATTTAGTTCTAAAGGCTGCGTTATAGCTATATGTATGCACATTGAGGTCAAAAGAAGTCAAATTTGTTGATTTCAAGTACAAATTAGCTTGCTGGAATTTTCAGCAAAATTTTTTCAAAAAATTTCAGATTCTGATTTTGTGTTCCAATCGTCTCGATTTTGCTCCATTTTGCTCTTACAGGTGTTTGAAGCTATTTTGCACTATTTTTAGAGGTGGTACCCTGATTTTGGTGCATTTTGCCCAACATTTCAGCACATTAACCTCTTATTTGTGTAATCATGGCATCGTCGTCCTCAGATATGAAGAATCTCTATGAGATTTGCTGCTTTGAGGGCACAAGATTTGATCTTTGAAAGGAGAGAATTCAAGGAATTCTCTTCCTCAAAGATTGTGACAGGGCATTGGAAGAAGGAAAGAAGGAAGGCATGTCAGATGATGCATGGCATAATCTGAATAGAAAGGCCATCACTTACATAAAAATGGCCGCATCTGATGACATTCTTGTAGATCTCAAGGGCATTAATATAGCTTCAGAGTTGTGGGACAAGTTTAAGGACACCTATGAGAACATCAAACCTGTTAATCAGGTACACCTGATGAGGAAATTAGTTGGCATGCAGTTGGATGAGTCCAAGAGCGCTGCAGAGCACTTATCTCATTTTACGGAACTCTATCACAGTTGCAGGACTCAGGGATGCCTCCCTTCGATGATAAGTTGAAAGCTATTTTTTTTACTTATGACACATCCTGATTCTTGGGAGACCTTGGTGGTCTCATTATCAAATAATCCCAATCTTACTTTTGATGGTGTGAGGGGTTCTATATTGAATGAAGAAATCAGGAGAAAAGCAATTGGTGAAGGAGGCACTTCTTCAAACATGGTCAGAGACAGATTAGAGAAGGACTCTTATTCACAGAGGAGTAAGAGCAAAAGCAAAGAAAGGGGAAGCTCCAGCAAAAAGCAGGGTACTGATGTGACATGTTATCAGTGTGGTAGGAAAGGCCATAAGAAACCCGACTTCCCATTCTATAAGGCAGAGCTTGAGAGGAAGAAGAATGTTGGAGACAAAAGAAAGGACAAGAAGGATCAACAGGACAGCCAGAAAGAAAAGGAGAAGGCCAATGTGGCCTCTAGTGTTGTGATTGAGGAGCTTTTAGATATGGAAGGTATTCTATGTGCTACTATATCAGCTCATGATGCTCATGCACATGATGTCTCTTGCAATGTTCATGTACAGGACATGTCGATCACTAAAAGTGATCTAAGTGATGCTTTATTGACTGTAAATGATGCATTATCCCAGACATGGATTGTTGATTTTGGTGCTTCATTTCATGTGACTCCTGTGAAGGAGTGTTTTGTTACTTTTCATGCGGGCAGCCATGGCCATGTATACCTAGGGATTAATCATGTATGTCCTATTGAAGGTATTGGCACTGTGCATCTTTCAACAGATGGCACAAAGATGGCACAAATGAGCTGGTCCTGCATAATGTGAGATAATGTGAGATATGTACTAGGAATCAAGAAGAGTTTGCTCTTTGTTTGGGAGATGGATATGCATGGTTACAATGTTTTATTTGAAAGAGGCTCATGGAAGATGACCAAAGGGTCACGGCTGATTGTTAAAGGCACAAAAGGGGAACTTTGTATTGCTTGCATGGAAAGGCCTTGTTTGGCAAATTCATTGCATTGGCTGAGATTAATTCTCATATGGAATTGTGGCATAAAAGACTTGGCCATATGAGCCAAAAGGGTCTATCCAAACTTTGTAACTTGAAAAAGCTTGATGTTAAAGGCACCAAGCTAGACTTTTGTAATGATTGTCAATATGGAAAGCAAATGAAAAGTTCTCATTATTCTGGTGTGTCTCGTAAGTATTGTATATTAGATCTTGTCCATTCTGATATATGTAGCATGCCCACCAAATCTATGGGGGATGCTTTATATTTTATTTCTTTTGTTAATTATTTTTCGAGGAAAATTTGGGTGCAGCTGCTCAAATCAAAAGATGAAGCGTTTGCTGCGTTTAAAAGATTTCATGCATTTGTGACTACCCAAACAGGGAAAAAGCTGAAATGCTTACGTACGGATAATGGGGGTGAGTTCACAAGTGCTGAATTCAAAATTTTTTGCGAAAATTTGAGCATAAAGAGGGAGCTTACTGATCCATACAACCCCTCTTCTAATGGTGTGGCTGAAAGGTATAATTGGACTCTTTGTGAGAGAGTGAGATGCATGCTGTGTACAACTAATCTCCCTCATGGTTTTTTGGGAGAGGCTCTTAAAACTGTAGTACATATATGCAATCGATCCCCTCACACGTCCTTGGAAGGTGACATCCCTGAAGAGGTTAACCTGCTTCATATGATCACTTACACGTCTTTGGCTTTGAAGCTTTTGTACACATAAGACCTGAGTTGAGGACTAAGCTTGATGCTAAATCCATTAAAGGCCTCTTCATGGGTTATGGTGAAGAAGGTGAAATGGGTTATAGGATATGGTTACCTCAGCTCAAGAGGGTCATACACAACCGAGATGTTTTTTACGAGGCAAGGCTGCTACAAAATAATGTTGCCTCAAAACATGACCATAAAAAGGTCACATTTCAGCAAGACCAGCTACATGTTATGCCTATTTCAGACCCTAAGGATGCACCACATATGGCTGAAAATATAGATCATCCAGTGGTTTTTGAGCCAGATGATGTTGGACAACAAGAAGAGGCTCCTCAAGGGCATATGGAGCCACCTATCAACTCTGTATACCCTATCAACTATGCATTTTATGTTATTTTTCCTATATTTTGTTTGCATTTGGTGCTAGGCTTCATTATGGCTGAGTTTGCCCATCACTTCCGGAAGTGATAGAAACTCAGTTCGCAGAGCTTCTTGTGAGTTCATGCTCGTGGTGTGTGTGCGTTGTGGGGTGCGTGTGTGAGCATATATTCATTCTTAGCTCTATACCCACTATTGGGCACTGATGACGTTAGTGGGGATGTCATAGTATTGAGTCGATACTCTGCATAGTGGAGTTGATATGCTATATAGTCTTGTGGTTGACTACCATGAGCTTATAGTTGCACTTTCATTTGAGGGTGAATGTGGGGTTTACCTGGATTTATTATGGTATATATGATTGTCGTATTAGCGGACATGGAGTTTTCACTTGTGGATTCTTCGTCCGAGTTGCGACCAGTTGTTAGGTGTGTATACCCTATCAACTATGCATTTTCTGTTATTTTTCCTATGTTTTGTTTGCATTTGGTGCTAGGCTTCATTATGGCTGAGTTTGCCCATCGCTTCCGGAAGTGATAGAAACTCAGTTCGCAGAGCTTCTTGTGAGTTCATGCTCGTGGTGTGTGTGCGTTGTGGGTTGCGTGTGTGAGCATGTATTCATTCTTAGCTCTATACACACTATTTGGGCACTGATGACGTTAGTGGGGATGTCATAGTATTGAGTCGATACTGTGCATAGTGGAGGTGATATGCTATATAGTCTTGTGGTTGACTACCATGAGCTTATAGTTGCACTTTCATTTGAGGGTGAATTTGGGGTTTACCTGGATTCATCTTGTTATATATATGCAGCCACTTATTCATGCTGAAAACAGGGTTGGAAATGATGTACATCAGTCCATTAACAATGAAGAAGTTGATGTACCTCCTGATGTAGATCCATTGCTTGATAATTTAGATCATTGGGTAAGAAGATCTACACGTCCTACGAGGCCAGTGAATAGATATGATCCCTCCATACATTACATTATGTTATCAGATGAGGGTGAGCCTCTTACTTATAAAGAGGCAAAGCTATGTGAGCACAAGAAGAAGTGGGAGTTAGCCATGCAGGAAGAGATAAAGGCCTTGCATGCAAATGATACTTGGGATTCGGTTGAGTTACCCAAAGGAAGGAAGGCCATTCCTAACAAGTGGGTGTACAAAATCAAAACTGTTGATGGCAAACCCAAGTATAAGGCAAGGCTGGTTGCTAAGGGATATGCCCAAAAAGAGGGCATTGATTTCCAAGAAGTGTTCTCTCTAGTGGTTAAAATGACCACATTACGTGTGTTATTTGCTCTCACAGCTGCCATGGATTTGGAACTATTCCAAATGGATGCTAAAACAGCTTTTTTGCATGGTGATTTAGACGAAGAGCTGTACATGAAACAACTAGAAGGATATGCCATTCTTGGAAAAGAGCATCTGTTATGCAAACTGAAAAGGAGCTTATATGGGCTCAAACAGACCCCCAGACAATGGTATAAGAAGTTTGATGCATTTATGCTCAAACATGGGTTTAAAAGAAGCCATGCAGACCACTGTTTGTACACCAAAAAGGATGAAGATGGCAGCCCAATTATTCTTGTACTGTATGTAGATGATATGCTGCTGGCTGGGAAGAAAAAGAGCACACTGAATGCTTTAAAACAGCAGCTCAACTCTGCATTCTCAATGAAAGACCTTGGGGAAGCTCAGCATATTCTTGGTATGCGAATAAAAAGGGATAGGCAACAGCATACTTTGCAGGTATCCCAAGAAAAGTACATTGAAAAAGTGTTGGACAGATTTAATGTGGCTGATGCCAAGCCTCTTGGAGTGCCATCGAAGCCACATGTTAAGCTTTCCAAGGATGACTGTCCCAAAGATGATGATGCAGCCAATTACATGAAGAGTGTTCCATATGCATCAGCTTGTGGTTCACTTTTGTATGCTATGGTTGCTACTTGGCCAGACATTGCTC
>CM035421.1:66580441-66730441 GCA_020310875.1 Ceratopteris richardii | reverse complement strand
CTTGTTGTTGCTTAAAAGGTCCTCGTGTTTACTTCTTTGTTCACACTCTACGGGACCTTGGCGCATTCTTCCGGTCTGTGTCCTTTATTTCATTGTGCTTTCTTTAGCCTGTGTATGTATGTACGTACATATGTATGTATGTATGTATGTATGTATGTATGTACGTACGTACATACGTACATATGTGTGTGTGTGTATGTGTGTGTGTGTGTGTGTGTGTGTGTATATATATATATATATATATATATATATATATATATATATATATATATATATATATATATATATATATATATATATATATATATATATATATATACATAGTACAATTAAATCGACGATTTATAAATAAAAATCGTTATAAAAATCGTTAAATCGTTTTTTACGATTTTTTACGATTTTTTTGCAAGATTTTTTCCGAAAAAAATCGTGGTCTAAAAGATGCCCTACGCCTTCGATTTCTGAAATCGCACTTGCTGCGCTTGGAGTTTGTGGCCTTTGCTTGCACACTTATAGTGAGAGCTTTCATTAGGAAGAATATATAGCATAAGGAGAGCATTAGAGCATTCAGCAATAGAGAAAATTCAGCCACTTGTAGGTTTCTTTGAAATTCAGCCTTCTCTATTTTCCCTTTGCTTCAACCTTCTTATTTGCCCCTTTCTTCAAGCTTCACTTTGACACCATTTGCCCCTTTCCACTTGCCTTATAGAGTCTAGATGGGTAGAACTCCTGATATCATTCGTAAGCACGTGAAGCCCGTTGGACAGAATCAATGGCAATGCAAGTATTGCATGGGCTTTTATACGGGTACTGCTTCCCGTATCAAAGCCCACTTACTTGGATTGAAAGGTGGAGGTATTGGCAAATGTCCATCCATCACTCAAGATGTAATTGATGAGTTAAGAGCTCAACTTCAGTTAAGCCAAGGAGTGGGTGACATTCTTTCTCCTTCATCATCACATACCATCAATGAGGATATTCAAAGTGCTCATGGTGGTGATGACATTGTTTCCCCCCTAGGCCCTCCACCTAAAGTGCCACGAACGGAGAGCATGAGTAGTGCAAGTATCTCTACACTTCCTCATTCTAGAGGCAACGCTCAAGCTCCAGAGACAAACATATTTGTGAGAGGGAGTATCAAGGCGGGCTTTCAAAAGCAAGCTATGGAAGAGGCTACTCGTGAGCTCACCAAGCTCTTTATTTTGTGTGGCATCCCTTTCAACGTCGCAAACACAGTTGCATGGAAGAGGGCCATGAGATCTGTGAGTAAGATAGGAGTTCCTTGGGAGGGTCCAAATTCACAGAAATTGCGTACTTCCGAGCTCCATAAGCAATCACAATTAGTGGAGCTAGAGATGTTGTCATTGAGGAGCTCCTGGGAAAGATATGGATGCTCTATTCTATGTGATGGTTGGTCAGACATGAGGAAGAGGAATGTCTACAACATTCTTGTCTCTTCATGCAAGGGCACTATGTTCTTACGTGCCATACCTGCACATGCACCCGGCACAGTTGTGACTGGCGAATTTATCTTTTCACATGTAAAGAAGGCCATAGAAGATGTGGGTGCTGATAATGTTGTGCAGGTGGTGACCGATAATGGGGCGAATTGTGTTTCCATGGGACGCATGGTTGAAGAGTTGTATCCTAAGATCACTTGGACACCATGTGCATCACATAGTCTTGATCTCATGATGGAAGATATAGGTCACATGCCATGGGTGAGCCAAATTTTGGACAAAGCAAAATTCATTGTCAAATTTGTCACGAGTCGGCCTAAAGTTCTCAACATCTTTCGTGCCCATAGCCATTTGGATTTTCAAAAGCCCTCTGTCACTCGGTTTTGTTACATGTTCATAGTTGTTGATAGAGTACTGAGGGTCAGGAAAGGGCTTTTGCGTACTGTTGTGGCAGAGGAATGGTACCAGAGGAATGGTACCAGTCACAAAGGAATATGCGTCAGACTCGTAGCCAAAGAAGGAGAGCTAGACATGCTCCAGGTATGATTCATAAATAATGACTCTGTTGAGATTGGAATTTGGATACTACCAACTTCTAAGTTTATTTATTGTGTGTTATTTTTAGATGATCTATCATTACCTTCTACTAGCCGGAAGGCTTCTCATACGCGGAAGCAGAAGTGTGCTTCGAGACGAGGTGGACGTGGTCGTGGAAGGCGTGGTGAGGCTTCCACTCCTCGAGTTGATCCAGAGGATTGGGAAGAGGCATCAGCCTCCTCTTCCAGTGGAGGTGGTGATTTGGGAGGAGATGCTGTCATGCTTGCAGCACAGTTTGGTCATTCAGACTCCGATAGTACATCATCATGGGCTAGTACATTTGATGCAGATGATGATACCATAGATGATGAGTCTACATTTGACATTGGAGAGTCTTCTTAGTCTTTAGGATTCACCTACTCTTGGAGTTGGATCTTGGACATTGGCATATATGTTATATGATCATTGATATTACACACGGGCCACGACACTACCATGGATGATGGACATTATATTTTGATGCTTGTTTACTTTTTAGTATCTACATGTTTCTTTTGTATGATCACTAGTGCTGATCATTGACATTGCTGGCAGTTGTATTATGTATGACTTGAGTCATTGACTGATTGGTAGACTGTAGTTGATTATGTCCATTGTTCCAGTGTTAACTTTCATGTATGATGTTTACTCCTTTATTTAAAATACATGGAAGGTGATTTTATATGTTATTCATGTCAGGTATATCAAAATGGTGTTAAACATGCATTGGTACATAGGTTTATGTTTCAAAATATAAAAATCTCTCACAGGGAATAAAAACCCCGATTTTTATTTTCAATTTTATAAATCTCTACGATTTAAACAATTTAAACCTCGATTTAAACCTTGTTTTTAAACCTCTTCTTGTACTATGGGTAGTGGGGTGTCAGGATGAAGCGAAAGAAGGCTTTCCTCAACTCGGGCTGAGTATATGTGAGCATGCTCATGTGTGAAGTGGATGGTAGTGTGTGGGGGATGTGTCACGGGTGTGTGCGTGTGAATGTCCCCCCTGAGGGATAGTGCAAGGTATGCGTGATCTGCTCCAATGGGTATAGGTGGGATGGTGAAGGAACTGAATAGGTGGGTGGCCTCCCTGGGTCCCATGATATAATCTACGATACTCCCTCCATCTGTAACTGAGTGCGGTACGCATGTCAATCTCCCTGACATAGGCCACTGTCTCATCCCGTTATAAATAACGAGGCGATGCCTGGACCCGAGTCTGAGTAGGTGGGTACCGTAGAGTGTGCGTGTAGAATCAGCTGAAACTCGTGCCATAGATCCCTCCTCCAAAGTGGGTAATATGACTGGATCCCCGGGGTCAAAAGCCTCGCACTGATCGCTACCCGTCCTGGCATTGAAGTCCCCCATGAGGAAGACTTCTCCTAGAGTAGAGTACTCAGTGATCTCCTCTGATAGACAAGTATAAGGTGAGCCCTCCTCCTGATCCATGACAGAGAATCGGGAGCCAGAGGGTGCAAAATAGCATAGTGCAATATAGATGGCCCTCTCCTGTGAGAGCTGTAATCGGATCCAAAGGTATCTGGCCTGTGAGTCTCGTGCGACGATGTGTATCCTGCTCTGAAGTCCATCTCTGAAGAGTATCGCTACTCCCCCTGATCCTCTCGTAGTGTGGTGGTGTGTACAATCTCTGTGTATAGACTCCCACTGGAAGCCATGCACCCGAGGTAGGCTCCTATCGGGGCTCTCATGTGTCTCTGTCAACAAAATAATATCTCTATCTTTGCTCACCTCCTCAAGCCTCTCTGGATGTGTCCATAAATCGCCATTGGAGTTCCACATTGCAAGATGTATTTCCTCAACTGTCTCACAGGCCACGAATCCCTATAGTACGGCTTTGCCATCAATGATGACCCTACCATCTCTGTATGAAGCCTTTCTCCCCCCCTACGAGCCTCGTGTACTCTTGGCATGCATGTACGACGATGTGCTACTTGCATGGGTGTGAGATCATCATCTAGGTAAATAGGCGGGCCTTCAAGCCCCCTCAAAACCACTCTCTTGCGAATGAAGGTGGATCTCATTGCTTCAGAGGGGAATTGCAAAATGAGAGCTCTCTTTTTTGAAAGATCTTTTCCTGCTCTCCAACATTTGATGAATGGGAGTGCCTCCTCTTCCTTGTAACCAAGCTTCTTACATAGTGTCTTCCCATCCATCTCTAGGTTGGAGCCTTCGTTTTCCAATATACCCGTGACTCGTACATTCAGACGTCGAGCGCGTCGCATCCTCTCCTCCTCAATGGTGGTGTGTACAATGAGAGCTTCTTCTTTTTGTGCTTCTTCTTTTGCCTCTTTTTTTATGTTTTTTTTCACTACTTCAACCCATCCTTCTTTGGTTGCTTCGAGTTTGGTGTCAATGCTTGCATTCAAGGCTTGAGTTAGCTCCATTCTAAGCGCTTCTCTTGTGTGTTCTCTAAGTTCACCTTCTTCCGGGCTGATGGAGGCTATTGATGCTTTGAGGGCCTCGATTTGTTCTTGCATGATCTTTTTTTCTTCTACCCAATCTTGCTGCCTCTTTAGCCATAGTTCTCTTTCCTTCAGTGTCTTCATTTCTTGGTCTTCTTTGGTGTCTTTGATTTGCTCTTCTAAAGCTTTGATCTTCTCGAAGGCCCTTCTCATTTCTTGATTTAGTGCTCTGTCTCCCTCTTTCTTTACTTCTCTGATAGCTTTATAGATCATTTCTTCCACCTCTTTTCTTTCTAATCGAGCCATTTTCCTCCTTTGTATGCGCTTGAGAAGTTAGGAAGGGAGGGAGGAAGACATTGTTCCCTCGTGCACCAATAGAAGGAGGATGGATCTGATGCAGCAAAATTAGGGTTACAGGTCGGCAGTTTTGACGCAGCAGGTCTGACAAAACAAAGCTGATGCAGTGGGCTGACGGATCTGACACAGAGATCTGACGGGTCTGACGCAGCAGTCTGATGGGTCTGATGGAGTAGGTCTGACGGGACAGTCAGACTTTTTAACATCTATTAGAGGCCAAAATCGGCCTATGAGACAAAACATATACATTAGTATGATCCAATCCACTGTGATCCCAAAAGGAAAATAAAGTGTGAGTACAACAAACGGGTATAAAAGGAGTGGATTGTAACTGGCATCAAGGGTGTGGGGTGCTATGGGTATGCACTCTATATGCTCAATGGGTGAGATACAAACATGATATGCATAGGGAGGGGAGGCTCGATGGTATCACAACCCACTAAGTGCCTGGAGTGCGTGTAGGATATAATGCATCGGTGGGTAAGGCATCATGGCGATCCTCAAAATGCTCTGAGCGTCCAAATGGATAGGGGTGCGTTGCTGACGTCTCCGTATCTCCATGTCATGGAGTGCGTGAATCGCCTGAATCTCTCTCTGATGTGGACGGGCTCTCCGGACTGGGGGTCTCGGTCGTCGACGCTGTCGTGTAAGCTCCTCTGCTCTGTGTAATGTGACACCCTTCATCGAGCTGGGTCCTCGAGTGGCTGTGGGTCTGAAAAAATCTGTAATATAAGTATGAGGGAGGGGGGCCAGGTGTATCTCCAGCTGCTGCTGGAGGAGTGATGCACGGCGGTGCTGGAGCTCTAACTAGGAAACGACCTAGAGGGCGCTGGTCCTCTGTTCCCAATAAAGCCCTGATCTCTCTGGGCCCCCTGAAGAGCTGTGGGTAGCGGTCTCTTATGTCCTCATATGCCTGGCATCTACATGTGTAGTGCTCCTCATCCTCCACCTCCTCTCTACATATCCGGCATAATCTCTCATCCCTCGGGGTATGTGTGGCTCGCCCAACCTCAATCTCGAGCTGGTGTGATGATACTCCGAGCTGCCCAATGGCCACTCTCTCAGCTGGTGCCATATATGTATCCATGTATCGTGGTCTCTGAATGAAACCATCTGCTGTCACAGTCAGGAAGTGCTCTCTGTAGTGTTGCCTCTTTGTGGGAAGAGGCTCCCGTGGTGCTATCCATGTCTCCCTGATGTGTACCTGTAGTAGGTCCTGACGGATGATCCTATTCCTCTCCGAATGAGAGAGGGTAATGTGGGGGGAAGAGAGGTCATACTGAAAAGGGGGGGGGATCCCTTATGCTCATGCCATGGTCTGCTAACCATCGGTAAGTCTGTGCATACCATACTCTCTCATGCCCTGTCTCTGCCAAATGTCTAGAGCTCTCAAATGCAAGCCTGGTGAGTCTGCTGGTGGGGAGCTCTCTCACTCTCAGAATAAAGGTCACCAACTGGAAGAGGGCCTCCACTAGCATCGGTGGTGTGCCAAGCTCAGCTCGTATAATGTCATGTGGAGCGGAGGGCTTGCTGCGCAGCAAGCGTGAGATCATGGTGACATGGGGTCTCTCAATCCACGCCCACATCGCCTCTGTGATCCCTGGTGCCCATACTGCCGCTGGGTACATCAATGCGGGTGTCATTAGCAAGGTGGAACGATACGTTAGGTTCGGTACGTACGGTTCGCATACGGTTTGAGATCCGAACCGAATCTTGAGGTTCGATACGTTCGGTACGTTGTTCCATAATTTTACAATTCATAAATGAAAAAAATATACAGATATTATATGTTTCATATTAAAGAATAAAGTTATCTAAGCACTAATATCAACATTATACAATGAATTATGACAAAAAAGAGTCAGGCCATACTCAAATCGAAGGAAAAAATATGAAAATGTTGCATAAATTTAAAAATACATTGAACACGTAGGGTACGGTTCGGTATGTTCTGTACGTACCGTACGTACAGTACGTACGGAAAAGTGTACAATTCGAGTTTTGATCCTACCTTGGTCACTAGAGTGTCAAAGAGCCACCCCTTAGTCCAGGGCTCCTGAAAATGTGTCTGAAAGCAACGTCTCTCCAATCCTGCAAGTGCGGCATAGCCTCGCGTCAATCTATCTCTCGCGGCCTGTGCCATGGAGAATACCCCTGTGCTGCCCGAGAAGGTGACACCTAGGTAGACGTAGGAGTCCACTACCTCTATCTGTCCTCCAGCTCCCGTGAAAGAGGCACGATGGCGTACTGTCCTGGAGGTATGGAAGATCATGACCTTGGTCTTGCCAAGGTTCACTGTGAGTCCTCTCTCCATGCAAAAGGTATCGAGCGCCTGTAAATGTGACTGCAACCCCTCCTGTGACTCTGAAAGCAAAACAATGTCATCAGCATATAATAGGATGTGTACTGGCGTACCTCCGAGGTCTCCTCCTGGCCCTCCTGCTCGTTGTATATACTCCATGATCTCGTCGATGTAGAGACTGAAGAGAGTGGGTGAGAGAGGGCAACCTTGTTTCACACCAATGGTGCTAACAAGGCTGTCTGATAGACCGCCAGGGCAGCGTACCGTGTCTGTGACTCGTGCATACAAAGCGTGGATGGCCCATAGCATGTCTGATGGTAGCTGTAACTCCTGGAGTCTCCGTAGTAGTCTCTCTCAAGGGACCATGTCGAAGGCTTTGCGGAAATCCACAAAGCAACAATATAGTCTCTGCTTCCTCGCCTTCGCGCTCTCAATCAAGCAACGAAGCACGAAGATGTGGTCGATGGTGGAGAAAGTGCGGCGGAAGCCTGCCTGGCCGGGTGCTCTGATCCAAGCTGCCTCAGCGTGTGTACTGAGCTCTGCCTCAGCGTGTGTACTGAGCTCTGCCTCTAGTACTGCCCCATAGATCTTGGCCAGGATATGGCCTATCATAATAGTCTTGTAGTTCCCTGGGTCCATCATATCGCCGGACTTATGGATAGGCGTAATGGTATGCATAGTCCATGAGTCGGGTAATCCCTCAACCAAAGCACGGTTGAAGAGATGGGCGATCAAGTGGGAAACTACATCTGCTGCATATATAAAGTGCTCTCCCTGTAGCCCCGTGTGGTCTGCTGAACGGCCATGCTGTAGCCTATGGATGGCCTGTCGTACCATGCCTGCCGTGAAGAGGGTGGATATCACAGGACGCGGTGTGGAAGGAGTCGGCAATGGTGGCTGCCCTGGGACGTCATATAACCTCTGGGCGTAGGTGTGCCAAGTCGGAGGATCTGCTATGGGTGTAGGTGTGCGTGGCTCACGTAGTGCCCTCCACGAGGTGGCACAATCCCTACTCATGAGAAGGTCGATCAACTCTGCCTCCTGTCGTTCCTCGAAAGCTCGCCGCTTCCGACGTGTGAGGGCTCGCATCTGTCGTCGTGCCTCCCTCTCTGTGATGGATCCCAAGATTCTCTGTGCTTTGAGATGTCGGTATAGTCGCCTACACTCCTCATCGTACCATCTATTCTGGGGTGTATGCCCCAGCCGTGTCGAATGTGCAGTGCTGTGGGTGGTGTGTGGGAAGCTGAGAGTAGCAGATATATGGAGGATCGAGGAAAAGTGGGCGGTGAGGGTGTCCAAGGAGGCAGAGGGATCAAGGGAGTAGATGCGCTCTCGAACATGGGAGCTATAGATATGTGCTAGCTCATGTCTAAAGTGAATGGTGGTATGGGCTCGTGGCTGTATGGTGACGGGGTGGGATATGCATGGTGAGCCGCGAATGGATAGGGCAAGATATGCGTGATCAGCTCCAATCGGTAAGGATGGGATAGTGAATGAGGTGATGAGATGTGTCGCCTCCGGGAGTCCGATAACATAGTCTACCACACTCCCCCCCTGTGGTGTCGTGGGTGGAATGCAGGTGAGACCGCTCGAGTGGGCCAGGTCCCCATCCCATTATATATAATGAGACGGTGTGCTGCTCCCATCTGGAGTAGGTGTCGGCCGTATGAGGTGGGTGTGGCGGTGTCGGCTGAGGCTCTGAGTGTAGGCATGTCCTCTATGGTACGAAGCATCTCAGGGTCGTCAAAGTCGTAGATATCACACTGGTGGCTCTGAGTGCGGGCATTGAAGTCTCCTACAAGGAAGACTTCACCCATCCTGGTATACTCCATAATCGTGTCACTGAGGGAGTCATATGGCGATGTGGTGTCTGGTCCCTCCCCCTTTGATAGCTGCTCGGGGGAATGTGTGAAGCGCGAACCAATGGGTGCAATATAGCATACGGTGAAGTACGCTGCTCTCTCTGATAGCTGCAGGCGTATCCATATGAAACGTGCCTCTGGGTCTCTAGCTACCACCTGTACCGTGTGCTGTAGTGACTGTCTATAGAGCACGGCTACTCCTCCTGATCCTCATGTGGTGCGCTGTCTCATCTGGCGGCGGTGAGCAGACTCCCACATATAGCCCTCAATCCTCAGTAGGCTCCTCCCCGGGCTCTCGTGTGTCTCTGTCAAGAAGATAATGTCTCTACCCTCCATCACCTCCTCGAGGCACCCTCGATGTGTCCACAAAGATCCATTGCAATTCCAGACTGCAATGTGCACCTCCTGCTGTGCTGTCTCATAGGCCGCGAATCCCTAGTCAATGGGCCGTCCATCAATGATGACCCGACCGTCTCTGTATAGGGCACGATGTCCCTCTCGTCTGGCCTGGAGGATGCGCGGCATGCATGCCCGTCTGTGCTCTACCTGCATCCGTGTGAGGTCGTCATCCAAATAGATGGGGGTGCCCGGTGTAGTGCGTAGTACCGCCCGTCGTCTGAGGAAGTCTCTCCTCCCGGCCTCATCTGAGAACTTAAGGATAAGTGCTCTGCTCCGTGTGGTGTCCCGTCCTGCTCTCCAAGCTCTGGTGAAAGGGAGAGGCTCATCCGCGCGGTATCGCACAAGCGACGCCCGTCTTGCTCTGGTGATCCGTCTGTCTCTGTGAGGCCGGAGACGCGAACATTGAGCCTGCGAGCCTGTCGCATCCGCTCCTCAATGGTGGTATGCACTATGTGGATCTCCTCATGGTGGTTGTTCTTCTTTGCCTCTTGTCGAAGGTTCTTTTTTACAACCTCGACCCATCCATCTTTCTTAGTCTCAAGCTCTCTCTGCAACACCTCCATACACTCCGTCTTGATAGTCACCCGAATGTCCTCTAGCTGTGGAGCGATCTCCCCCTCTTCGTGCACGCTGTCCAGTTTCGTCTTCATATCAGTAAGCTCAGTGTGTAACTCCTCCCGGGCCCGTGAGTGCTGCTTGCGGGTAGCAAGAAGCTCTTCCCGAAGGGATTCGTTTTCCTTCTCCAAGGTTGCCACCTTGGCTTCGAGGGTGACAACTCTGCGGGTAACCCCATTCAATGCAGAATCTCCTTCTTTCTTGTGTTTTCCTATCAACTCTCGGAGGGCATGCTCTAAGGTGGCCAGCTGTTGCTCCAGCTTGGGAGCCAGGGGGGGGGGGGGGGAGAGAGAGAGAGAGAGAGAGAGAGAGAGAGAGAGAGAGAGAGAGAGAGAGAGAGAGAGAGAGAGAGAGAGAGAGAAGAGAGAGAGAGAGAGAGAGAGAGAGAGAGAGAGAGAGAGAGAGAGAGAGAGAGAGAGAGAGAGAGAGAGAGAGAGAGAGAGAGAGAGAGAGAGAGAGAGAGAGAGAGAGAGAGAGAGAGAGAGAGAGAGAGAGAGAGAGAGAGAGAGAGAGAGAGAGAGCGCTAAAACCCAAAACACACGGCAAGAAGGAAAGCCCAATAGACATCATGACAACATGTTGACTGTGCCTATGGCAGGTTGCAATATCCAACAGACCTTGCATTGCTTGAAACAAACAGACCTGGAAGTGGGATGGACTCTATTGTGGCCATTACGGAGGGTGCTCAGGTAGAAATCAAGATTTGTTGAGTTTATTATTTCAAAACCTAAATAGCTAGTCGTTGGTATAGATTAGTATCTGGGATTTGAGAGCACATGAAAATGGAGGATGCATCCAGCGCATATTAGGTTCTTCCACAATGGAACCATTGTATGCAGTATGTGGTTCTCCAGATAGCAACTTGCTCGGTGCAGGTGGAGCAGAACGCACAGCTATGATTATTGACAAAAGAAAGTTCGTATTTAGTCTATTTGTACTTTCTTACCACTTAGCACCAGAACATGTGGAGATCTCAGCTCCCCACAGTGGCCCAACTGCATATACACTCTTTTTTTCAGGTGGATGGTCTTATCAAGATGGACAAATTGTTTGAAGTACGAGGTGAGATAATTTTCCTGGAAATTAGAATGGCATTCAAGGTGTGTTTTAGTCATTCATTAAGGATAGCCCTGTATTTTAGATCACAGGGGTGTCTTTCTCAGCGTTTGATTCAAACTCTATCTATGTACATGGGCTGGATTATGAGGTACACCTATTGGAGCAGTTGAATTGAATGGAGTTCATGAATATTTGGGCAAATAGCATAATCATAGAATTCATGAATTCTGATGATGAACAGGTGATTTGTGGCAAATGGCATAATGGTCTAGCAGACCATGAAAGGAAACACTTTGCGTTTCGTGGGGATTCAAGGTGGCTTGGACTTAGTAAGGTGATTCTATATTACAAGATGTTGGGTGTTCAAAAGTGTGCTGATTTATCTCATATTTGATCTGTTCTGGTGTGTAACTTCAATCAGAGCGTTAATTCAGATATTTTGGCTGGATGGTGCGAGTCTGGGAGCATATTTGCAGGCGAGGCAGTGTATGATGCACACGATAATAGCATTGCAAATGGCACAGCGGCTAATGGTTGGATAGATTAAGGTCCTTAAAAGCCTCTTTTTCCAGATGAATCTGGATTATCATCTCAATACATTGTGGGAGCTATGTGACTAATCAGTATTCTCAGCAAGATTGCTGCATGGTGCGTATCATATTTCTCTCATTGTCATCAGAGAAACAGGTATAAGATGACCATTATTTGTACTGACGACCATTATCTTGATTCAGGTATCAGATGCCCTCTAACGATACTTTCACCTACTCCAGATGTTCATCGATGTTTGTTTTGCCTTTGGGAATATCTTACGCAATACTTCAGAAACTGCAGAGAGCGAAGAGCATGTATAATTGCAAATCTTTCCTAACTGTCAACTGATATTTACAAGTCATAGTCAAGCAGTGAAGCTAATGCACGTGATGTTGAAGGCATCATATATTGTGGTTATGTCCCATCCAAAATCTCCAAACGTCCATGATAGCGTCACATTTAATGTCCATGATAGCGTTATGTGAGGTGTCCCTTGAGGCATTTCACCAGGAAACTGATCTCTTAAGGACATCGTTGCTTCGTTATGTATCACCTTCCGGGAAGAGAAACATGCCAAAGTGCATATCACTTCACAGCAAGTCACAAGGCCTTAGGGGCAAACGAATTTTGTAGCTTTTTCTTTCAGATTTATAGACTTGTTATTTCGGTCATTCTAATCATCATGAGGTGTCTTCCATTTTACCAACTGTAGTTAATCCAATTTTATTCTGAGCACAATCGAGCAAAACGCAGTACTGTTTTAACCAACAATAGCGTTACGTTTGACGTGGAATTCTTGCATGAAGATTTCAGTGATGATAACTGTATTGATTGAGTGGCATGTTCTGAAGATACTGGAACTGTTTGTAATATGTATAGATACCTACAAGGTTATCAAAGTTAAAAACATGGCTCTAATGTTTTATTTTTTCCTTCAAAAAAAAAGGCGCATTTTAATTAGGAATAAGGAAAATGCACAAGAACCATAAAGCGAGGTACAAAGAACGTTTACAACCTTTTTGTGCCCCTCTTGTGGGTCTCATTTACTTTTTATCTTGTTGTTGCTAACAATGAACAGCCTATGGTGTCTCAACGGAGGGGAGAACTTACAATTAGAACTTACAATTAGGACTTCTTTTACCTAAATTGTATAAGACTTTTCCATCGACCATTCTCTAGGTTGATGATCGAAGTTGGCCACATCTTTCTTTCCAGATCTTCCAAAGAGCTTTGTCCTTGATGGCATTCCACAATGTAACCGAGCAGCCGATCGTTTCACCGAATAAGGCTTGTTTTCGGTTGATTTGGCATTGCAAGTTCAGCACATGGCCGAGGGTATGCCACACAGATGGACTTTTGGCACTCGAAAAGAAAAGGTATCCCAGATCCTCTCTTTCACGGCGGCAATGCTTGCACCACGGGGATGCCCCGTAAATTTTGTTAACTTTGACATTTGTTCATTTCCCCCTGTGGAGGGTTTATCACATACGAGCCGCTTTTTTATTCTCAATGAGAGGATGCCATCATGTCACATTCCAGGAGTACTCTAGGCATCACATCTTGTTAAGGGTGGTACGATAATCCAAATTCTTATTGATTCTAGGGATCTTCTCCATTCTTTTATCATTATCTTAGACCTTCCAATCTCAGATTGGGGATCATGATCGAGAAGGAGAGGGGACTTGGCGAGCACCCAATCCCACCGTTGGCACATTGAAACCTCGAATCTCATCAGGATTCCCAAAAATGGAAAATCTTTCCGCTGGGGAGCTCTGGACAGCCCTGATCACTTAGAAGCTAAGGTGACGGTCCCAAAATGGCTTTAAAGGGGGACTTCAAGCGGTTTATTTTAGAACATGAGAATGCTTGGGTCAAAGGGTTGATCTTTGAAACCTGTCGTGGTCATTGTTAGACCATGACGTTTGTTAGAAGGAATGAGGAAATGGTTGATATCCTCAGGATTCGTGGCTGCAAACATGTAGTTAGCCTCAGATGTGACATTAGGAAGCTTTTGCATTTCAGTTTAAGGGCTTATTAGCACTATGTTAGGGTCTTGCCGTCGTAGAGTTCCAGACATTTGGGGTAGACCTGCGATGGACATTCTTGTACATGGGGAACCTGTAACTCTTCATCACTTTTCTCTGATGAGATGGATACATACTTGGGTGAGGCACCAAAGACTCCAAGATAATATAAGATAACCATTCAACAGTTGTTGAAACGGTATGTGTATCTGAATTACTCTTCAACGGATGAGCATCGTACTTCGACACGTTTGCCTTTGCCGATTTTCAAGTATAAAACTACATTCTTCAAGCTACACATTCTTCTAGGTTGTGTCATATATGCTAAGTTTTCGTATGAGAATGACTTAGAAGACGCTGAACAAATTTCACCATTTTTGGCATTTGTTCAAAGATATTTGTCTTGGAGTAAAGTTGTTAGAAGGAAATCTAAGTGAAATAAGGTCCTCCATTGAAATTGTTTCTTCGCTGTCATAACATTGAACATGATTTACAATTTCCTTTTTGAATAGATAACTCACAATACATCCCAAAGAATACCATATTAATGCTTTGGGAAATGGTTCTAATGAGGGAAACCTATAAACATTGCGTTTGTCATGAATAGTTTCATTCCACTCCATGCCAATGTTAACATAAGTCATATTCAAGCGTAATAAACAATGCGGCAGCTTTCAATGGACTTCTCGATTGGTTGTAGAGCCGACTTCGGTTAAATAATCCAATATTGTTTCCTTTTATGAATGATGTTACGTTTCCTTCAAAGAAAACCTCAAAGCTTCCCACAACGTGTCCCCCTCAAAAACGTGCTCATATAAACACACCAATTAACCTTGTTTTCAGACAAGAGCTCAACGATTCCCAAAGCGATCACAATTTCTAGATTTCGTTATACAATCCCAAGAGAAAGAAAGGCCCTTAAATCTTTTTTCCTCCAAGAAGCTTCCCTTTCGCAAGTAAAAAATAGACTCTTGATAGCATTTCTCAACTAAAAAGGAGCATTGAGTAGAGAGTGCAAGAACTCCATATGCTTTTAATAATTCTTTAGCTAGAAAAATATGGGCTAATCATTGGGTCTCCATTAAAAAATCCTAGGTAACATGGTCTTTAAAAGTCAAGGTGTTTGTCTTGGGTTCAAATTATGCACTTCCAATGGATATGTCATATGCCAAAAAATTATGATCCCTCCTCGTCCCCCACCCAATTCTTCATGCTTTTAATGCGAAGACATAAATAGTAAGGTAGTTCATATAAATAAGGCTTTATATACAAAATTCAAGTTTTACTCAAAGTGTAAAAAACATTTCCCATGTATCCTCATCTATAAGTTTTGAGTAGCCCTATGCACAAATAGAGGCCATCATATTCTCTAAATTATCATATTCGTGTATATGTATGACTCGAGAGGTTTATCCTATGATGGGCAAAGAGGTCAAAGAAGATAGACCTAGAAACATAACCATGTCTACTCTATCAATGTGTTAGAATATGTATGAGATATACATTACGTGACTTCAGGCATTGGCTCATTTATACACCATGTAGATGATCTTGGAATATCTAGCTTAATTCAATTAGAATATAGTTCATAGTTACCCTTTGGATCGTGTGCAATGTGAACCATATTATCAACAAGAAAACTAGGATAGTAGTAGGTATTAATCAATCTTTCATGAACTACTTTGAATAGTATGTACATGTTCACTAAGGGAGGGTTTCTTTATTTTAGGGAAAGATTCACTTAAATTTTCATAAATATTTTCATGAATGAAACTCGCCTTTGCAATCCATATAGTATAAAAGTAATCCTATTTATTAATAGAAATAAAAACAATCAATGGTATCCATTGCCCATACTTCTCACCACTTGGCGTAGTTCATCATGATGCAATCATCTATCAATATCTTACAATTCATTATTATTTTTTTAAAAACATGTAATTGCATGTAAGCCATTAAAATTTCGTAATAGGTTTCTTCATTAGTTAATGACTTATGCTCAATAATAGATTTGGGGTAGTAATAGTAATAGTGAGTGTCTTGTTTCTCATTTTTATTCATCGTTTATGTTCATGGAAATACAAATGCATGTAATCTTTCTTGAACGGTTTCTTGTAATTTTTTAGGAAGAACAATCAATACATTTTTACTTAAATTTTCTAGCTTCTAGTTTCTTAGCTTGTGGTTGATAGTTGTTTATTTTTTCCAAATACATAAATTTCTTCCATGTGTAAAAATCATTATGCTCTTCCATTAAAAAAGTTTCATATTGGACTAGCAAATTCATATTTTCGCCCCTCAAGTTAAGTCTATTTTCATATTTAAATTAGCATAACATTTTCTTAGCTCATATAAAGGTTCATAAAAAATGCAAAAAAAAAATCTTATTTCTAAATGATTAGGTATTAAATATATCATGAAAAGAGCGAGAAAAGTCAATCATAATAATAGAGTAGATAAATTAACCTTGTAAATCTAGGAGGTTTTTTACTTATTCATTCCATTATGAAGTAGCCACCATTGGATAATGATAAGAGGTTTCGAGATCATCTCCTAAAACATTTCCTATGTACTACAAAAATGATAGAAAGCCATTACACATACACAAGTATACAGACCATGCTTAGAATTGACTATGATTTTATGTTGTTTGATAGGATACTAATAAACCCTAATAACAGAATGATGGATGATCCAAAGCTGATGAGCTTGTTTAGGATTAAAGATATTCAAGAAGCAAAATTGGGGCTATGGAGTGGGTTCAAAGTGCACCTACAATGGATGGTACTTCATCCTTCACCAATGTTCGTGAACTTATATGGTGGATATTAATGGTTCAATAGTTTTCTACGAAGTTCTCAATGTTTTTTTTTTGGTACCTTGATGGATTTATGAGAAACATTTGGATTGAGAAATAAATGGAACATAAAGTTTTTTTTTAAACCTTGGAGTTTGGAACTTGTCATCACCACTCCAATATTTCATAGGTCTTATGTATAACTCTTGTAAGCAAATATTCCTAGACTTTCATCTAAGAAGACCTTGTGTTTGATTGTTCCAAAATTTTAATATTTTTTGCAAAATTAATTACTCTTGGTTGCCACCATGAACCATTTGGTTTGATTTCAACTTAGTAGTTTCTTTCAAGCTGAACTTTGACTTTGTAAATATACATCTAATTCTTTGTAGTTTAATTTTGTTCACTACACTGCTCCGATGTACCACGAGTTTACAACTATGTCAAACTTCAAATTTTTTTGTATGCTTAGAATACTGAGGACATTAGTGGGTAATATATGATCAATACTCTATTTATGGACTCTAGCTAAGCAATAGATTTGGGGTAGTAATAGTAATAGGGAGTGTCTTCTTTCTCTTCTTTATTCATGATTTATGCTCATGTAAAGACAAGTGCATGTAATTTTTCCTAAATGGTTTCTTGTAATTTGCATTTTTACTTAAATTTTCTAGCTTCTAGTCTCTTAGCTTGTACTTGGTAAATTTTTCTTTTTTTCAAATACATAATACTCTTCCATGTGAAAAAAACATTTTTCTCTTCCACAAAAAGTCTCATATTATACAATGAAATTCATATTTTCAACCCTCAAGTTAACCTCATTTTCTTATTTGAATTAGCATAACATTTTCGAAGATCATATAAAAGTTTATCAATAATGGCAAAAACAAAATCCAAATAATTAGATACTAAATCTTTCATGATAAGAGCAAGAAAAACAAATCATAATAATAGAGTAGATGAAATAACCTTTTAATTGTATGAGGCTTTTTATTTATTCGTTCCATTCTAAAGTAGTTACCATTGGATAATGATAAAAGGTTTAGTGATCATGTCCCCAAATGTCTCTTGTGGACAATAAAAATATGTTATCAAGATAACTATACACACACATGTATATATGCATACATAGATACATGCGCACTTAGAATTGACTATGATTTTGCATTGTTTGACAAGATATTACTAAACCCTAATAAGAAGGCAATGGATAACACAAAGTTGATGAACTTGTTGAGGATTAAAGATATTCACGAAGTAAAATTGGGGCTATTGAGTGGGTTCAAAGTGTACCTAAAATGGATGATACTTCAACCTTCACCAATCTCCATGAACTTATATGGTTGGCTATTGATGGTTTGATAGTTTTCTACAAAGTTCTAAGAGTTGTTTTACTATCTTGATGGATTTATGAGAAACATTTCAAATTGAGAAATATATGGAACATAAAGTTTATTTTTGTAAACCTTTGAATTAGGAACTTTAGTCTAATATTCTGCATGCCTTTTGTGTATCTCTTTTTGGTAAAGATCTGTATAGTTTCATCTAAGAACACCTTGTGTTTATTTTCCAAGAATGAATATTTTATGGAACATTATTTAGTCCTAGTTGGAATCATGAACCATTTGATTCCTAGATAGTTTCTTTCAAAGTGAACTTTGACTACGTGAACATAGATCTAAATCTTTGTGGCACTATGGGTAGTATGTTTGGATTAATGAGGACGCTAGTGGGTATAGCCGTACTTTTCATTCTCTTGAATGACTCATTTCAGGATCATATGCATTTTTTCTTTTCTTATGTTGGACATGGCGAGATGTTTACTCCTAGTTATGGGAATGCCTCTGAGCTTCTTGGGTGAGAATCAAATACTATTGGTCGACCTTGTGATCTATAAAAGGGTAGTCACAAACGTGCTTCCGTAATCATATTTGCAATACTCTAGTTACAGACACTCCAGATACATTTTCTTGTTGTGTTTGCTATCTTAGATATATTGTTAGTCATATATCTCATATATACATTATGGTCTCTCTGAAATTTCATTTGAAGACTTAAGCTTATTGCATCCTCATTCTCTATGACTAAGGATAGTCAGAGATTAGATTGATTGTGGATATTTGGAATGGAGACTTAATTTTCCTCCTAAGAGTGTTTAGGCTTGTGGTGGTTCTTGTCTCAAACATCAACTCATGTATGGTACTCGCTCATGGCTTCTACATCTAGAGCATTGGTTCGAGTGGAGTTTCCTATCCAGGTTAGCTCTGATCAAAGTATTCATTAATAATGACATTTGGATTTATGACTCTATGGTAAATGAATGTACTAAAGAGTTTCTTTTTGGGATCATGATGATGGAATACTGATTTTATAATTCCTTGATTGAATATTGAATTACAAAATTATGAAGAGTAATTGTTACTATAATTAGGGATATCTCTTCATAATTCCATTTATTCAATGGATGTTCTCATTTTCTTTGTCTTATACATACATACATGCATACATACAAGCATACATACCTGCATATATACATACTTACATGCATGCATGCACACATACATACATACATAAATACATATATACGTCCATACATACATAAATACATACATACATGCATGCATGCATGCACACATACATAAATACATACATACATACATACATACATACATACATACATACATACATACATACATACATACATACATACATACATACATACATGCATGCATGCATGCATGCATGCATGCATACATACATACATACATACATACATACATACATACATACATACATACATACATACATACACACACACACATACACACATACACACATACACACATACACACATACACACATACACACATACACACATACACACATACACACATACACACATACACACATACACACATACACACATACACACATACACACATACACACACACATACATACATACAACCATACATACATACATACATACATACATACATACATACATACATACATACATACATACATACATACATACATACATACACACGTACATATTGTTGGAGTTTGAGGTCTACAAAAGCATGTGAACAATACAAGGAAGAAGAAGAATCTTGGAGCACAAGAGACAATACTCAATCTATTACCAAGAGAATGTACAAAGATAAGTAACCTGTTAGGGTTAAAGGCATATATACAATCTGGGGGAAAAAACCCCCTAAAGAGGGAAAAAAGTGCCCTGATAATCCTAGTGTGTTCACACACATCACTACGAAAATATATCAACAAATTCCCCCTTGGGAGTGATGCGGTGAACAAGGAGCTGGCGCTCCTGTATAAGGAAGTCCCAAGCTATGTGGAATAAATCCACAAAAGGAAGTAGGCCCAAAGATTTGCACAAATCTTGAAACTTCTCCCTAGGTAGAGCCTTTGTGAAAAGATGTGCAATGTTCTCCTGTGTGGGCACATATGCCAAACTCATCTCCCCAGTAGAAAACCTCTTCCTAACATAAAGATATCGAGCCTCAATGTGCTTAGTGCGAGCATGGAACACAGGGTTCCTTGCAACTTCACATGCACTCTGATTGTCAGCGAAGATAATGATGGAAGAAGAATGAACAACACCGAAATAACCCATTAGGCATTTGAGCCACACACAAGTGGAGAAATTTCACTCCAATACAGTCCAATACACGCAGTGGAAGTTAGAGAACCTCTTCTAGAATCTTCCCTATAAGACACATGCTTAATTAAACTTGATTCAGTCCCAACTCAGAGATCCAATGACTCTAAAACATAGTCCACACATAGTAGACTCTCTTAGCTTTCAAGCTAAAGAACACTCCATTTGGAGTTCATTTGACCAGGCAACTAACTGTTCAAAGATAGACTACCTATCATCTTAGGTTATGCGGAAAACTGAGGTTCAGACGAAATGTTCCTTGTGCCTATTGGAGAATGATCTAATAGAGATATTTGAGATATAGAGAGTAGACGAGATAACGTTCCAACAAGATATCATATGCATTAAATGGATAAGTGCATAGAGAGATATGACCTTCACAATGTGGCTGTGTACAAAAAAGGTATGCGGTAGGAATACCTTTGTGCCTTGTAGCATAGAAATGAGGTACCTTCTGATATCCATTGGTGAGAGAATGACCAGCATATGCTTTTGCACCATCTCTGTGTCATCACCACACATTCCATGTTCAAATCACCTCTATATATAGAGGTATGGGCATGGGACTTTTCACCTACCCTTGCATCTTCTCTTACCCCCTGAACTTTCACTTCATGTCCTTAGCCTTTCCATTTCCTTGGGTGACTTTTGGTGCTACAAATCACTCCATATGGATATGGTCACGATTTTTTTGAGTATTTCATCTCTCTATTCATATTTTGGCTTTTATATAAGCCATAAATACATTTGCCCTTTTTAATTGAACACTCTACTCTAAGGTTATGAGGGTACCCTTTATATTTTTAGGGTTTAGCTTCGTTTTGAGCTTACAACAAATAGATAAATGATGAAGAGGTACATAATGAGAGGTGAATATGTGTCAAGCCTCACAATTGGAGCTTGCACATGTTCCATAATTTTCAACACTCCCCCTCAAGCTACAATTGGGAGTCCATGCTACTCTTCAATTCTTCTCCTCTTCGTCCTTTGCGTCTTCTATTGCCCTTTTCTTGATAGTTTGGTGATCTTCCTTATTTGCTTTGAAGCTTTTTTGGCTTCCTTCTAGCTTTGGATTTGCTTCTTTGGCTCTTATTGAGAGCTCTTCTTCCATCCTATCATAGAACATGTTTCATACAAACTCATAGAATGAAATGAGATCACCTTGGTTGCACTTATCTTTGTTGCTTGAATCTCTTCCTCTTGTTGTCCTCTCTTTGAGAATCTATCTTCTTCTTTACCTTCATGGCTTCATGTCTTCTAGGCTTGCATGCTTTGGTTTGATCCTTCTTTGTCTTTGGATCATCATTTCCTTTCTCTATGGGTGCAATCTTTGCATCTCCTTTTGATGTCGTCATGCTTCCTTTTTTTTCATGCCTTCTTTTGTGCATCATGGTTGCTCCTTGCCTTCTTAAGCACTCCTTCAATGTAGGTGGCGTCTCTTCATGCTTTCAATTTACCTTTGATGGCTGTGCTTACTCTTTCTTTGACTCATCTAAATCTGAAATTTGGTTTGACTCTACTTTCTCTTATTTGGACTCTTCTTGGATCTTCCAATCCTTGCAAGCTAACTCCCTCTTGCTTCATAGTTTTTACTCCATTCTTTATGGCTGATCACGTACCTAAAAAATCAACAATGGGCTGATCATATATGAACTCTTTCATGAGTTCCTCTTCATGTGAAGCATTCATAGCTTCCACATCTTCCAAGCTTTCTTCATCACCTACAAGAAAACACAACAAATTGTGAATGTGATCAATGGTGCCTCTTGCACCTAACAAGGCTTGCCATTCCTCTTGGGATTGTCTTACTTGCCCTTACATAGGCTTGCCATTCTTCTTTGAATGGTCTAACTTGCCATAGGCTTTCCACTCTCTTAGGTGGTGTTACTTGCCTCAACCTTTCACTAGACCTTCACTTGGTCTATGGTGCGTCTTGCACCTAACATAGGCTTTCCACTCCTCTTGAGATGGTCTTACTTGCCTCACATAGACTTGCCATTCCTCTTTGGATGCTCTTACTCGTCTTTACATTGGCTTGCCACTCTGTTTGGTGGTCTTAGTAGCCAAACTTTCACAATACATTCACATGATTTATGCTTGGAACTTACCACCACACACAATGTGGATTTTTCAAAACCTTTACCTCAGCCCTTAGCATTGAAAATGGTCTTCTTTACCTTCCTTTTGGTTTAGCCAACATGTCACACTTCACATGAGTGACTCTTCCTTCTAGCTTGTGCTTTGCTTGTGATCCTTGAACTTTGGGGATTGTTGTCTTTGAGTCTTCGTTGAGTCTTCAATACTTCATGGAAGCACTTTCCTTGGAGTCTTCTACTCTGCCTTTGTTGGGAAGCTCAATTCTAGGCTTCAACCTTCAGCTTGGGTTCCAATCTTCAAGTCTTCAAGCTTTGTGTCCTTGCATCATCCAAGCTTTGCACACTTTTCTTTGGCTTGTGCAAATATGAATTTTGCATTAATTTGATGTATCTAAACTCAAGAATCAAATGCTTTTAGTTATCATAACATAAGAATACATATTTTCATTTTCATATTTACCTCAATGGGTTTTATCCACAACAAGATACATCCACAAACTTCATACATGGTAGCCTTGCATCTTACTAACCTTCATGACATCCAAACACATTTACTTTCAGCTCATCTATGGCTGAACATGAACAACCTTCAAAGCTTCAATATCATGCTAACAAATGCATAAAAGCATGTATACAAATCAACCATCATTTGAGCATATATTCAACTCACTTTATGCCAATTCATATGGCTACATAGACTTGTAAAGTTTTAGCATGTGTAGGCTTTATAAAATAGCCTATTACTCCTCCACACATTATCAAACATGTGTATATAAACTCCTTGACCATATGTGCATACATTCTTGCATGAAAGACATCAGTCATGAATGCACAATTTGAGCATAACTTTCACAAGCATGCATACATAAACATATCCAATGCAAAATCATATAATGCTATTATCAAGCTTACATAAAAGCTTAAACCTTCAGACATGTACATAATTAAAACTTGCACTTCATTCAATTGAGTGCAAAATCTCAGACATCCATACAATGTTCATATGCAACTATATGTAGTTGCTCATCCAAGATTCTTTGCTTGAATATTCATCTTCTATTGGTTGCTCATAAATCTTCAACAAGGTGATTAGCATCACTTGTAACAGGCCTCAATGATCAACATATGTAGTGGAGAGTAGGACAAGGGAGTGTATCACTTCAAATAACATAAAGCAACAAAACTTTCTTACATACATAAGCTTTATCTCCATAGCACATGAGTGTTGCATACTCCATGAGCTCATGGCTCCAAGCTTTCATTTGTCATCCCTGCATCTTCTTGATGATCTCTTTGTACAACCATGGGCTCCACTCCCAATGCTCTACAACCAAAGCTCTAATACCAAAATGTGGAGAAATTTCACTCCAATACACGCAACAAAAGTTAGAGAACCTCTTATAGAATCTGCCCTATAAGACACATGCTTACTAAAACCTGATTCAGTCACAACTTAGAGATCCAATGACTCTAAGAATTCGTCCACACATAGTAGACTTTCTTAAGTTTCTAACAAGATAAAGAACTTTCCATTTAGAGTTCATTTGACCAGGCAACTAGCTGTTCAAAGATAAACTACCTATCATCTCAGGTTATGCAGAAAACTAAGGTTCACACGAAATGTTCCTTGTACCTATTAGAGAGTGATCTGATATAGATATTTTCCATACAAAGACTAGAAGAGATAATCTTTCCAAAAAGATATCATATGCATTAAAAGGATAAGTACATAGAGAGATATGACCTTCACAATGTGGCTATGTATAGAAAATGTATGTGGTTGGAATACCTTTATGCCTTGTAGCATAGAAATGAGGTACCTTCTGATATCCATTGGTGAGAGAATGACCAGCATATGCTTTTGCACCATCTTCTTGTCATCTCCACACATTTCCACGTTCAAATCACCTCTATATATAGAGGTATGGGCATGGGACTTTTCACCTACCCTTGCATGTTCTCTCACCTCTTGACCTTTCACTTCATGTCCTTTGGCTTTCCATTTCCTTGGGTGACTTTTGGTGCTCCAAATCACTCCATATGGATAAGGTCATGAATTTTATGAGTATGTCATCTCTCTATTCATATTTTGGCTTTTATATAAGCCATAAATACACTTTCCCTGAACACTCTACTCTAAGGTTATGACTGCATATTGGAGCTTGCACATGTTCCATAATTTTCAACAACACACTCAATAGGCGCTATGAAAGCCACCCTATACTCAGAATCACAACTAGAAGTGGCCATAGTAGGCTTCCACTTGCTCAACCAGGATATGCATGAGCTACGAAGCATGAAGCAGAAACCACTAGTGGACACACAAGTGTCATAGCAACCAACCAAGTCAAAGTCAGAAAAAGCTAGATATCCCCCCTTGGGATAAAACAATCCAAGTAGCTGGGTACCACTCAAGTAGTGAAAGATGCGCTTAAAAGCTTGCCAATGCTTGACACCTGGGCAATGCAAAAACGTGCTCATCTGTGAGATGGCAAACGGAATATCAAGCATTTGCACAAAACCACTGGGCTAAAAAACATACACTTCTTCATGTAATTCACCATTCAAAAATGCACTTCTAATGTCCAATTGGTTTATATTCCAACCATGATGAGGTGCAAGTGCATAGATGCTACAAACAGTAGTCATTTGGCATGTGGGAGCAAAGGTCTTGTTGATATATTTCGGTAGTGATGTGTGTGAACACACTAGGACCACTAAGGCACTTTTTCCCTCTTTAGGAGGTTTTTTTCCCTTGGCCTGAATATACACCAATAGCATTCTAGTGGTAATACATTTAGTATTGTGTGTTGTGCTCCAAGCTTCTTCTTCTTCCTTGTTCTGTTCACATGCTTCTCCAGACATCTAACTCCAACAATTGGTATTAGTGCAGGTCGCTGCTTCGTCTAGTGCATCGTCAACACCTCTCTGGTTGCAGTCTTAGATTCACACAAAATTTGGTGAGCATACTCAGGGTGATTAGGAAATCAAAAGTGCTTGATGCACATGGTGTTGAAGATGCTGATATTCTTCAGATTCCTGTTCGTGCTGCGATTTCTATTGCACCTATTGCAAAGAAAATTCGTTGGGATGGTAGAGATGCTCATCCACATGCATTGATAGCATTGTCTATCAAATGTGCTATTATTCCTCACATTCGCTCTTGCAGAACAACTAAGGATGCTTGGGATACACTCACCACATCGTACCAGGCTAGGAATGAGGCTCGTGTCGCTTACCTCCAGAAACAGTTGGAGAGTGACAACATGAATGAAGGTGATTCTATGGATAGTTTTCTGACAAAGATCAAGGATTTGAAGGAACAATTGATTTCTATTGATGAAGTCCTTAATGACAGTTCACTTGTGTAGACTGTTTTGAATGGTCTTCCCAACTCATATCAGAGTTTTGCTTCTACTCTTCATTTGATGATGAAAGGAAATCCAAATGCCTTAACATTTGAAGAGTTAGTTTCTGTTCAATTGTAGGAAGATCAATCCAGGCAGAACAATTCGATTATGCATGTTGTAGATCAAGCTTTCTTGGCTATTCAGAAGGGCAAAGGAAAATGGAGCTCTTCTACTAGTAAGCGGAAATCTGTTAATTCTGCAGAATCGAAGAAGGAAGACAAAGATGAGAAGAAATCAGCAAAACAGAAATTGTTCCGGAAATACTATAAAGCAAATGATCTTGTCATTAAGAGTTGTCCAAAACTGGCCACTAAAGAGGCAAAGAAGAAAGAGGTCGGAATGGTTGATGCAGAGGCCTCTACACTGAAAACAGAGTCTGCTAATCTTGTGCAAAATGAAGAATGGGCGTTTACTACTGTGTGCAATTTTGACCCATCTTCTCATGAGCAGTGCATGTCTATAGTAGACTCAGATATTTGGTACTTTGATAGTGGGGCGAACAAACATATTACCTCACAACATCGTTTCTTCTCTTCACTCAAGCCTGCCCCTACGGGGAATACTGTTACATGCACCAACAACTCTTATCTTGTCATGGGAGTTGGTCAGATCATTCTGACTAATGCTGATGGTAGTTCTTTCACTTTGTAGGATGCTTTATTTGTGCTAGGGATCAAGAAAAATCTATTATCAGTTTTTGCATTAGCCAAGATTGGCTTGGTTGTGAAATTTATTGATGATAGATGTAGAGTTCATGATCTGTCAAATGGTGACATGATTATTACTTTTGGCATTTTATGTCGTGGGTTGTATAATCTCATAGACTATGAGGAATCTATGAATAATTTAGCATGTGTAGTACAACTCTGTTCTAATCCAGGGGGGAATATATGTCTTTTGATTTTAATGCATTTCTCAGTGAACGTGGGATAAAACATCAGTGTACAGTTCTGTATATACCTCAACGGAATGGAGTTGCTAAATGGAAGAATAGTTCACTCATGGAGATGGCGAGGTGTATAGTCAAGAGTCAGACTTTACCACATAGTTTTTGGCTTGAAGGTGTTATGTGTGCAACATATGTACTTAATAGGTATCCCACTAAAGTACTGCAGTCTATCACTCCATATGAGGCTTGGCATGGTTGCAAGACATTTGTTGCTCATCTGCGTGTTTTTGGTTGTTTGGCATATGCATTAGTACTTGAACAACATCACAGGAATTGGATGATAAAGTAGTAAAATGTAAATTTTTTGGGTATAGTTGTGAAAGTAAAGGCTATCCTTTGTATCATCCACAAACTAAACGCATTTTGGTTAGCCGTGATGTTGTTTTTGTGGAAGATGCTATTCAACCATTACTTTTATGTACTAAGGAGACATCGATTAGCTCCAAAGACATGTATGATACTTTGTTGCCTCTTTTTATAGGTGGATAGTCTAGTGCTGGTCCTAATAAGGCAACTTCTCAGCCTTTGCAAGTTTCATGTGATGATGCAGATCATTCCATTTCTGATGCAGATTTACATGAGGCACTTGTTGATGAGAGAGCTGATATTGAGGAGGCAAAAACTATGCCAAAATGGTTGGTGCAGACATTGCATGATAGCAAATTAGATGCATCTCTATCATACCGTACTCATTCAGGATCTCATAGTGCCTGCTTTGCATCAGATTGCTATGCTATGGGTGCCTCTAGTCTCTGTGATGAGACTGAGCCTGTTTCGTTTGATGAAACACAAAATTTTGAAGACTGGATGACTGCAATGCAATATGAATATGATGCTATCAAGAAAAATGGTACCTAGTCTTTATGCGACTTACCTCCTGGCAAGAAGGCCATTGGCACTAAGTGGGTATACAAGCTGAAGCGTAAACCTGATGAAGCAGTTGACAGGTATAAGGTTAAGCTTGTTGCAAAGGGTTATGCACAGGAAAAAGGCATTGATTTTGATGAAACCTTTGCACCTACTTGCCGAATGACTACTATTTGTAGCATCTATGCACTTGCAGCTAATCATGGTTGGAATGTACATCAGTTGGATATTAAAATAGCATTTCTCAATTGTGACTTGCATGAAGAAGTGTATGTTTTTTAGCCCCGTTGCTTTGTGCAAAAAGGGCATGAAAACAAGGTGTGCAAGTTAAAGAAGGCATTATATGGTTTAAAGCAAGCACCACGTGCTTGGTATGAAAAGATACATGCTTATCTCATTGCACATGGTTTTGAGAACAGTCCAACTGAAAGCACCTTATATGTTAAGCATGAAAATGATGTGCTTCTAATCATTGTGGTGTACGTTGATGACATGTTGCTCACTGGTCCTCATGAGAAGCATATTGCTGATTTAAAGGCTGATTTACATGCCTCATTTGAGATGTTTGATTTGGGGCATTTGCATCATTATTTGGGCATTCAACTTATGCATGTCGATGGTGGAATGACTTTGAAGACTATAAACCTATTGCCACTCCTATGGACACATGTTTACGATTGAGTCTTCATGATGTTGGAGATGCATTTGATGTTGTTCTCTGTCAGTAGGCTGTTGGATGCTTGATTTTCCTATGCATTATTCGACCACATATTGAGTTTGCTATTTCACAGATGAGTAGGTTTGTGCATGGCCTAGGTGTCAAGCATTGGCACGTGGTTAAGCGCATCTTTCGGTACTTGAGTGGTACCCGGCTACTTGGGTTGTTTTATCCCAAGGGGGGATCACTACCCCTAGATTTGGATGCTTTTTCTGAATCTAAGTGGGCTGGTTGCTATGACACTCGTGTGTCCACTACTGGGTTTTGCTTCATGCTTGGTAGCTCATGCATATCTTGGCTGAGCAAGAAACAGCTTACTATGACCACTTCTAGTTGTGTGGTTGAGTATAGGGAAGCTTTCACAACCACTGTTGAGTGTATGTGGCTCAGATGCCTTATGGCTGATTTAGGTGTTGGTCGGTCTTTTTCCACCACCATTTTCACTGAAAGTCAGAGTGCATTGGCATTTGCGAGAAACCATGTGTTCCGTGCTTGCACTAATCACATTGAGGTGCATTATCATTATGTCAGGGAGAGGTTCTCTGATGGAGAGATCAGCTTGGCATATGTGCCCACACAAGAGAACATTGTAGACCTTTTCACAAAGGCTCTGCCTAGGGAGAAGTTTGAAGCTCTCCGCAAAGCTTTGGTCTTACTTCCTTTTGTGGATTGATTCCACATAGCTTGACACATCCTTATACATGAGTGCAAGGTCCTTGTTCATCGCATCGCTCCCAGGGGGATTTGTTGATATATTTCGGTAGTGTTTTGTGTGAACACACTAGGACCGCTGTTGGGAAGGAAGCACGTGAATGGGAAGAGCCGGTGCAAGGTTGGATCAGGCCCCCAATGTGCGCCGTTCCCATGTCCGACGAGCGGCGTCTGCGCACTAAGTGCCTTGCCCTCTCTCTGGTGTGGCGATCATCGTAAGGCCCCTACTCCTCCTCGGAAGGGACGAGCGAACGTGTACGTGTGAGACCATAGGCGTCGGGAAGGAAAGAATCCAGATACCACGGTGAATTATTTTGATGGCGATGCACCATAGCGCGCTCTCCTTGTCGAGAGCTTCACGAAGATATACTCGGAGTAGAAAACCAAGCTCCTAAGGCCGCACACAGTACTCCGCACAGAGGCTGCAGAATACGCAAAAAACACAGTACACAGGGAGCATGAAGATAGAATTCTTAGGTCTTACAAATGCGGTCAAACTTACAGTACTGTGACTAAGGAGGACACTATATCTTTTATTAAAGAACATATATAAAGAAGTCTCCAGTGGCCATTTGGCCTTTCACATGGACAATATCGGTAACAATCTCCCACTAAAGGCCAACATGGCCAAAGTAACTATGGGAGAAAACTAAAGAATGATAAAGAATACCTGAGTGTAAGTATACAAACTATAGCTCCCACCTAGTGGGCATGTTACACAGTATACAAGTGACTGTGTAAGATCAAGAATAAAAAAACCCCCATCAAGTGACAACAATGTTGAAAGCTATCCTGTGGTAGAGCTTTAGTCAAAGCATCTGCAGCATTATCTCGAGTGTGAACCTTCTCAAGAATAATGCGCTCAGTGGCTAAGCAATCTCTAATGAAGTGATACCTCACCTCAATGTGCTTGGTCTTTGCATGATAGACCGGATTCTTAGCCAAAGAAATGGTACTCTAACTATCGCTGAGCAAGCGAGGTACATGCTGAAGTAAACCCATATCACAAGCAAGACGAGAAAGCCACAATGCTTCCTTACATGCCTCGCTGCAACATACTCTGCTTCTATGGTGGAAACAATTGTACATTGTTGAAGACGAGATCTCCAAGAGATAGCACCTCCAACAAAATGAAAAATGTACCCTTATGTAGACTTACGATTGTCTACACAACCAGCATAGTCAGAATCTGTGTAACCAATAATGGATGCTTTCCCTCTACCTAAGCATAGACACTTGTCCTTAGTGCTACTCAGATATCTCAAAATCATCTTGACCGCTTCCCAATGTTTCTTGCCACGATTAGACATATATCTGCTCACAACTCCCACTACAAATGCAATGTCTCGTCTTGTAGCTACCATAGCGTACATGAGACTACCAACAGCAGACTAATAGGGAATTTTGGTCATGAATTCCTTTTCCTCATTTGATTTGGGAAAATCATCCTTGCTCAATTTCACATATGTGGGTAAAGGTGTACTCAATGCCTTTCCACCCTGCATATTGAACCTGTGAAGTACTTTGGATATGTACTCACTTTGAGACAAGCATATGCATCTTTAACTCCTATCACGAGTAATGCGCATGCCAAGAATATGTTTGGCATCCCCCATATCCTTCATATCAAATGTCTGACTCAACTTCTTTTTGAGAATTGACAAGTCATAAGAGGATTTCCCAGTGATCAACATATCATCGACATAAAGTATCAAACATACCAAGCTACCATCTGAGCATCTCTTTGTGTAGAGACAATGATCCTCATTGCTACGAGAATAGCCTTGAGACTTCATAAAGGCATCAAACTTTTGGTACCATTGTCTATGGGACTGTTTAAGTCCATACAAGCTCTTCTTGAGCTTACAAAATAGACTTTCCTTGCCAGGAACTACATAACCCTCTGGTTGTTCCATATAGATCTCATCTGTAAGATCTCCATGCAAGAAAGCAGTTTTCACATCCATTTGGACTAACTCTAAGTCCTCCATTGCAACGAATCCAAGCAACATGCGTAGGGTAGTCATCTTGACCACTAGAGAGAAGATTTCCTCAAAATCAACACCATGTTGTTGCTTAAAACCCTTTGCAACAAGTCGTGCTTTATACTTTGGAGAAGCACGCCTGATGTGAATTTCAGCTTATATACCCATTTACATGGTAAAGCTTTCCTGTCATTTGGCAAAGGTACTAAATCCCAAGTACCATTTCTTGTGAATAGAATCCAGCTCACTCTTCATGGCACGCTCCCACTTGACATGATCCTGGAAGATGATCATAATATGGTGGCTTCCCTATCCACAGCTCTTGTGCCACTTTGAGACCTTTGACAGTATTAGGTGAAAGGTTAATCACATGAACTCCAGTCAATACTGCTTCTGCCCAAAAGCCTTGTGAGAGGTTTGCATGATGCAACATAGAGAATACTCTATTTTGAATAGTTCTATTCATCCTCTCAGCTACACCATTCTGTACTGGGGTATAAGGAGCTGTAAACTCTCTACGAATCCCTCTAGATTGACAAAAAAGGATGAATTCGTGTGAGGTATACTCACCCCCATTATCTGAATGTAAAGCCTTAAGCTTAGTTCCTTTTTCAGTCTCAACTGAAGCAAGCCATTCTCGGAAAGTAGGAAATACCTCATCCTTTGATTTGATAGGATATACCCAAACTTTTCTAGTAGCATCATCTATGAAAGTGACAAAGTAAAGAGAACCACCTAAGGACCTAGTGGGGCCACACACATCTGTATGAACGAGATCTAAAGGTTGAATTGAAGATTCAATGTGCATTCTATGCACATTTTTGGTTTGCTTTCCATATTGACAATGCTCACAAAATGAAAAATCAGGGAAAGATAACACAGGTAAGTAGCCAGAACGAGAAAGATTTTGCATTCCACTACGCGGTATATGGCCCCAAACGACCATGCCAAATACAAGACATAGGCTGTTCAGTAACAACTAACAAGTGTTCTTTCTGTGATACAAATAAAGGATAAAGTGAGGTAACTTTGCTTCCTTTTGCAATAACCATATTGCCCTTTGATATGCGAAAGGACTGAGCATCAAAGACCACCTTGTAACCAAGGTCATCAAGGTGACCAACTGACATCAAACTGCGTGATAACTGAGGTACATGGCGTACATTATGCATAGTAAATTTTGAACCATCAATGAATTGCAAAACCACATCTCCAATCCCCAAAACATCACATTGGTAAGAGTCACCAAGTCTCACGGTAGCAAGAGACTTTGCTGCATAATTAGAGAACCATTCTCTATGTGGTGTCACATGGAAAGAAGCACCAGAATCTAGTAGCCAGGTGTGGGAAAGAGAATCAACCATTAAAGCCTCAGTTGGCACAATACTAGCAAGTATCAACACATCAGCATCATCAGCATCATCAGAAATAGCATTAATTTCTTCAATCTTCACAGTCAAAGTAGATGGTGCAGGTAACTATGCTCATCAACATTTTGTCCTTTACCTTTAGCATTCTTTAATGCATAATAGTCTTTCTTCATGTGTCCTTTCTTATGACAATAATGGCATTCGATATCCATCTTCCTTGATTTACTTCTACTCTTATTCCGTTGACCATTCTTTTCCTTGTTCTTGCTCCTGCCAAAATAAACATTATCTGCCAGGTGCAAGCGAATGGTAGACCTGAGTATTTCATCTAACTCATCCCAATCATCTTCATCCATGTCAGCAGGCTTTTTTGAAATTCCATGTACTGGCTTATATTGCCTCCTTTGAATCAACACATCTTTAATCTGATTCTTCCATAGAGCAAAGTTTGTGCCATCAAATTTTTGGATCTCAAAATGGTCTTTGCCCTGCAAGTTATAGCTCCTCCTCGGAACACTAGCACTAGACCCTGATCCACCGGATGTGCCTGAGACCTCTGATGCCATGATGGTAGAGAACTGAATAGAGTGATAATGGAGCTAGAAGAGTCCGAACACCAACGAATAAGTTTATCAAGGAGTAAATCGACCACTGTATAGTTGACAAAACCACTGTATAGTTGACAAAACCAGAATAAGTGTATCAAGGAGTAAGTCGACCACTGTATAGTTGACGCTCATTTTTCCAGAGTATCCTTTGCAAAATGAGCGTATGACCAGTGTCAAAATATCATAAAACTGTGAGTACTGACATGTTTTCTTGCATAGTGGATCACTGACTCCACTACATGTAATTAGTTACCCAATAGAAGCCAACTAGGCTTATCGAGCACCTATGAACAACTATCATACATCTCCTATGGTGAAGCTGGGTAAGTCTTCCACCTGGATCACCAAAGAGACCCCCACATCTGGGTGTCTCCCAGTTAAGAAAACCTCACCACGACCCTCTTTATCAAACGTAAAAGGCTTTATGCAAAGAACATAACTGCTATATCAATGACCACATGGATGTACATAAGCAATATCCACAGAAGCGTACATAGTGTGTATGTGCTCAATATATGCAGTAAAATGACACTAAAGGCTGAATACATAGCCCAAAAAACTAGCCAATAACACTTGCAAGTGTCTATCAACTCTGATATTTTAGGCTCAAAAAACCTGCATAAATTTGCAGCAACCGCTCCCACCAAAACAGAAACATTTCAAGAAACCTATAGTTTTACGCGTGTGGCTGAAAACACAGCCCCAAAGGTTGATATTTATTGTCTGAGAAGTACAAAGAACACTCTTCTTGATGTTCTTGGACATGTGTGAAGAGAACTATGTGCAGAAGTACTCCAAAATGGCTCCACAAGACACCCAAAAATGCTTCAAAAATAGGCTTTGAAAGCAAAGAATGAAGCTTTGAAGGACCAAAACATGTTCAAGGTAATGTCAACCTTAGTCTTTCCCCTTCTTTAGACACCACAAGAGTGTAGCTTAGTGGCAAGAGATTGTCACGGTTAAGCGAGCTCTGGGGGGAACAATACTAGGATGGGTGACCTCCCGGGAAGTACCGGGAACTTCTATATTCCTTGATTGTTGAGTTCCTCCCTCGCGCGCAGCCAACGGCGCTAATGAATCGGATGACAAGGTATGCCAAGGTCTATGCCTTGGTCGCCGCCTTAGTCGTAAACCTTGGAGAAAGCCTAGGGGGGTCGCTCGCACAAAAGGAACAAAAATTTTGCCTCGAATTGCTCTGATACCAGTGAAGTATTTCGATTGTGATGCACCAGAGTGTGCTCTCCTTGTCGAGAGCTTCACAATGATATGCCCAGAGTAGAAAACCAAGCTCCTAAGGCCGTACACAGTACTCTGCACAGAGGCTGCAGAATACGCAGAAAACACAGTACACAGGGAGCACGAAGATAGACTTCTTAGGTCTTACAAATGTGGTCAAACTTACAGTACTGTGACTGACCAGGCCACTATATGTTTTATTAAAGAACATATACAAAGAAGTGTCCAGTGGCCATTTGGCCTTTCACATGGACACTAACGGTAACACACGCTAAATGAACTACGGAAGTCACCGGATCGGTGTGGAGACAAGCTCAATGATACAATGTAGATGCCACTGAAGTCGTTCGATAAAATATGAATGATACAAAGATTCTCGTGAGAGTGCGGGTCGGTAATACGGAAATCTGCTATAGTGCGGAACATGTGAATACAAATATATATGCCGTCGCTATAGTGTGGATCGGCCAAATATGACGTAGACCTCATGCTAGAGTGCAAGAAGTCGCCCTCGAGTCTCGATAGTCTTCAGAACTTTTCTTTTCTTTGGTCTTCGATTAATACTTTACTTCAAATCTGCTCGGCAATAGATTTTCTTCTCTTTACTTCAGAATCCAGCAATCACTTCATATAATATCTCCAAATAATCAACGTGGAAAGAGGATCCACAAGCAAGACCCACGGGGAAAGACATATGAGGTTTGTGCACCTACTTATAGGCCCCCCTCCTTAGGACTTCCTTCTAGAACCTTCTAACCTCCTCAGTTAACTTTCTAATTCCAGAATCATCTTGCATGGTCTTTTTCTATATTGGGAAAATCACCTCCCTTATTTCTATTTTTGATTTTTCTCTTTTTTATTTTTCCTAGGCTAAGGTTTTGGTTTCACACTGGATATCCACAATTTAATTATTTTTAAGGGTTTGACCTAGGATAAACGCCAATTCCAAGGGTCCAAGTTAGGGTTTTTGATAGAAAAATTAGGGTTGATCACAATTAAGTCAAGCATGTTAATCCAAGGGTTTATTTACAGTTTGGACCTAAAATCCAAGGGTTTCCAAGGGTTCAGGTCAGGTTTTCATAGGATAAAACTCAAGTTTGTAAGGGGTTTTAAGGGTCAAACCTAGGTGTTTATGGGTCAAAAGTTAGCTATTTACACACACAGGTCTAATGTACATATCTAACATGGTTTCAAATCTCTCAATCAATCAAAATCAGCCAAAACATGCACATAATATTTCACCTTTTCAGTCAAAATATCACACCAAACCTAGAAATCAATGAACTTTGAAAAAAATCATGCACACTTCCCTGAGGGATTTCATCCCGACACCGCTGGGGCACTTTTTTCCCTCTTTAGGAGGTTTTTTTCCCCTGACTTGAATATACACCTATAGCCATAACGGGTTACTTATCTTTGTACAATCTAGTGGTAATACAATCAATATTGTGTGTTGTGATCCAAGCTCTTCTCCTTCCTTGTGTTGTTTGCGTGCTTTTGTAGACGTCTAACTCCAACATGTCTCATCAAAATCAATACCTACTTATTGAGTATAACCTTTTGCAACAAGCCTAACCTTATACATGCCACTTGTCCCATCAGGCTAACACTTCAGCTTGTATAACCACTTAGTGTCAATGGCCTTCTTCCCAAGAGGAAAATCAGATAAAGACCAAGAACCATTCTTGATAATAGCATCATATTCTGATTGCATAGTAGGCATCCAATTTTCTAAATTTTGTGCTTTATCAAACAAAACAGGTTCACTTTCATCCAAAAGAGTAGAGCCAACCATATGATAGACATCTAATGCAAAAGAAGCACTATGAGAGCTTGAATGAGTACAATATGATAGAGATGCATCTAATTTGCTATGTCACAAAGTTTGCACCAACCATTTTGGCATAGCTTTTTACCTCTTCTATATCAATCCTGCCATCAAACATCACCATCAAAAAGCTGCAGTTTTTGAGGAGCTAGAATTGAACCATCTTTTTGGAACTAGGAATGCTGCATTTTTCCCAAGATATACCCATCACAAACATGTTTACCAAGTGCCTGAAGTTTGGGCAGAGAGGACACCATTTCAAATTTCTATAGTCATAGCAAACTAGAAAAATTTAGATGAACAAAGCATGCATGCCAAAGCTTTGTATCTTAGATAGCCTTAGAATCATGAACTACAGATGCTGAATCATTCACAAATTTTTCATAGTCTATGAGCTTATACAGTCCATGACATAAAATGCCAAAAGAAATAATAACATCACCATTTGAGACATGATGGATTGTACATCTATCATCAATAAATTTCACAACCAAGAAAATCTTGGCTAATGCCGAAACTGACAATAGATTTTCTTGATCCCTGGTACAAAAAAAGCATCTGACAATGTAAAAGAACTACCATCAGTAGTAGTCAAAATGATCTTGCCAACTACCATTACAAGATTCGAGGAGTTGTTGGCACATGTGGCAGTATTCCCTGTATGTGCAGAATGAAGTGAAATGAAGAAACTACATTGCAAGGTAATATGTTTGGTTGCCCCACTATCAAAGTACCAAACATCTAAGTCTACTATAGACATACACTGCTCATGAGAAGATGGGTCAAAATTGCAAACAGTAGTAAACACCCATTCTTCACTCTACACAAGATTAGCAAACTCTGTTTTAGGTGTAGAAGCCTTTGCAACAACCTTTCCAACCTCTTTTACCTTTTTTGCTTTAGCAACCAATTTTGGATAACTCTTTATGGCATGATCATTTCCTTTACACTATTTGCAAAACAATTTTTGCTTTTTTTATTTCGTCTCATCTTTGTCTTCCTTTTTAGATGATGAACAATTAGTAGATTTTTGCTTACTACTAGATGAGCCCCATTTACCTTTGCCCTTCTAACTCGTTAGGAAAGCTGGATCTACAACATGCATAATGAACCTGTTCTACCTCGACTAATCTTCTTGCAATAAACTAACTCCTCAAATGTTAAGGAATTTGGTTTACTTTCGTCATCAACGGAAGAATAGAAGGAAATTTTTGATATGAATCTAGAAGACCATTCAGAACACTCTGCACAAGTGAACTGTCTCACAAGACATCATCAACAAAAATCAAGTGCTCCTTTGAATCTTTGATCTTTGTCAAAAAACTATCCATGGAATCTCTTTCATTCAAGTGATCACTCTCCAAATTTTTTTTCAAAATCTCCTTAGCTATTTTGCAAGAGAAAATGTGAGGGATAATGGCATGTTTAACAGAAAAAGCTATAAACACATGTGCCTGAGCATATATGCCATCCCAACAAAGTTTCTCTATAGTAGGTGCAACAGGAACCATAGCACGAACAAGAATTTGAAGATTGTCATCTTTAATGCCATCTGCATCACCTTTGATAACTATATTTGCAAGTGTATCTATCCTCAACAACCAAAATACAAAATACATCATTGCTTTCTACCATGGCCACTAACTAAAATACCCTGATGCAGAAAAATGATTCTATCTCAAAAAGTTGAAGAGAAGTACCCTATCAAGTTCTACTAAACCTGTAGCAGACTTCAAAGTGCTTGTGCTAATGAACCAAAACTTGTATATATATTTGACACAAAGAGACAAAATTGCATGCACAGGCACTACGATAGTGCATTAGGAGGCCAAAATGAGCTTAGATTGTGATTAGGACTTCAAAAGAACTTCGCTATGTGGCATCAAAATTTTGATAAGAACTCATTTTGATGTATGAATGTACTATCATGGTGCATGTGAAAAATGCCAAACATATATACAGGTTTTGATTCACCAATACAAGCATCTTCTGCTACAGATTTAGCAGAGCTCGACAGGGTAGTTTTGTTCAACTTTTTGAGATATTTTTCCTCATAGGTATTTTAGTGAGTGGCCATGGCCAAAAGTAATGATGTATTTTGTATGTTGGCTATTAAGGACAAGTTGGATGATAGCAATTACCCTACTACAATTGCAAATAGAATTATTGAAGGTGATGTAGATGACATTGAAGATGATGATCTTCAAATAATTAGTGGAAAAAGTGGACCTTGCATGGGCATTGTAAGGATCCCTAATTTTTAGGGATTAAACAACTTAAAACATGAGCTTAAGTAGGCATACGAAACCACTAGTTGTTTTGTAGAATAATATAATACTTGAGGAAGCCTTCTATTTCAAATCTCATGCATGAATTTATGGCCATTCGATTCTTTAGATCAACAGCTTAATTTGAATTTTGTGGAGATTTGGAGAGAGAACATCTCGATTTTTATGGTAGATGGCCTAAGTTCTCGCAGTCTCTGCAAGACTTTCCACCATTAGATCTTGATAGATCCAATGATAAAGCGTGAATGGGGCTGAGCAAGGTTTTGAATCACTTTTTGAACATTCTCTACAATATTTTAGACCGTTAGATGTGAGGGAATCCAACCGTGGACCACAAATGGGGCTGAAGATATAGGTGCAAGCATTTGGTGCCATCCGATGCACACATTGATCCAATGGACTGTGTAAAAAGGCACCATTCGATTCAAATCTTCATCTAGGGCCATTGGATGTAGACCATATTGAATGTTCATTGTGCAAAAGCACCCAAGATTGAGGCTATTTGTTAGCTCTCGTCCGATGAAGGCTGTAATGCAATAGTTAGAGAGTAATGATGCATTTTTGGAAGGAAACAATATAAGCCTTTGAAAAGCTTAAAGATCCAAGGGCTCTTGTTCAATCTTGCTTTGACTTTCGCAACTCAACCTCAACCTTTGGATCTTGAAGCCAATCCAAGGGCTACAATTAATTTCTAAGCCATCCAAAACTAGTCACATAACTAAAAACATTAATTCAAGGTGGTTTTCTCCTCTTTGACCACACAAAAACAAGGGAAGCCTATGCCTAGCCTATATGATTAAGGGACTAGACTGTGTCCACCACCCTCCTCTCATTGGCCCATTACTAATCACTCATTAATCTAAAAGGCCCATTGAGGGTTCATTTTTTCCCCTATGTTCCTGTTTGCTTTGAAGTTAATATTGCACGTACTATAGAGCAACTTTGTTGGGATTGCAAAGATGTTCAGGACATGCATTGATAGCTTTGTCTGTCAAACGTGCCATTATCCCTCATATTTGTGCCTTAGGAGGTTTTTTATCCCCAGCTTATGTATATGCCTAATGGGCTACTTATCTTTGTACATTCCCTTGTTAATACATTCAATATTGTGTGTTGTGCTCTAAGCTTCTTCTTCTTCCTTGTACTATTCACATGCTTCCGAAGACCTCAAACTCCAACAATTGGTATTTTTAAAGTAGGTCCCCGCTTCATCTAGGTCATAGTCTCAAAATTGCATGAAAATTGGTGAGCATACTCACGACAATTAGGAGTTCAAAAAAACTTTATTATGTGGCATCAAAATTTTGATATGAGCTCGTTTTGACCTGTGAATGCACTATCACAGTGCCTATTTAGGTAATTTTGTCCTTTTGTGCCAAACATATATACATGTTTCGGTTCACCAATACAAGCATCTTGAAGTATGCTATATGTTTAGTAGAGCTCAACAAGGTAGTTCTATTGAACTTTTTGAGATACATTCATTTTTTTGCATCAAGGTATTTTAGTCGGTGGCCATGGCTCAAAGCAATGATGTATTCTTTATGTTGGTCATTGAGGAAAAGTTGGATGATACCAACTAGCCATTATGGGCATATATGATGCATCATGTATTGCTTGAAAAAGGATTGTGGAATATTGTGCAGGGTGTTGAGAAACAACCTAATACACTTGCAAATATAGTTATTGAAGGTGATGTAGATGCCATTGAAGATGATGATTTTCAAATTCCTGCTCGTGCTGCAGTTTTTGATGCAGCTACTATAGAGAAACTTCATTGGGATTGCAGAGATGCTTAGGCACATGCATTGATAGCTTTGTCTATCAAATGTGCCATTATCCATCATATTTGCTCTTGCAAAACAACAAAGGATGCTTGGCATACACTTACCACTTTGTATCGGGCAAGAGATTAGGCTCAGATCGCTTACCTCTGAAAACAATTGGAGAGTGAGCATATGAGTGAAGGAGATTCTATGAATAGTTTTTTGATAAAGATCAAAGATTTTAAAGAACGGTTGATTTCTCTAGATGAATTCTTGCTAGATAGTGGGGAAATCAAAACATATTACTTTGATAATGGGGCAACCAAACATATTACCTTTTAGCACAGTTTCTTTTGGAGTTAGATGTCTACGGAAGCACGCGAACAACACTAGGAAGAAGGAGAAAGAAATAGGCATTTATACAAGCCGGGGGAAAAAAACCTCCTAAAGAGGGAAAAAAGTGCCTCGGTGGTCCTAGTGTGTTCACAGACATCACTGTCTAAATATATCAACAAATCCCCCCTGGGAGTGATGCGGTGAATAAGGAGTTGGCACTCATGTATAAGGAAGTGCCAAGCTATGTGGAATCAATCCACAAAAGGAACGAAGCCCAAAGGTTTGCGGAAAGCTTCAAACTTCCCACTAGGCAGCACCTTCGTGAAAAGGTCCGCAATGTTCTCCTGTATGGGCACATATGCCAAGCTGATCTCTCCAGTAGAGAACCGCTCCCTGACATAATGATAATGCACCTCAAAGTGCTTAGTGCGAGCATGGAACACATGGTTCTTCACAATTGCCAATGCGCTCTGACTGTCAAACAAAATGGTGGTGGTTGAAGACTGACCAACACCCAAATCAGCCATAAGGCGTTTGAGCCACACACACTCAACAATCGTTGTGAAGGCTTCCCTATACTCAGCCTCACAACTAGAAGTGACCATGGTAAGCTGCTTCTTGCTCAACCAAGATATACATGATCTACAAAGCATGAAGCAAAAACCACTAGTGGACACACGAGTGTCATAGCAACTAGCCTAGTCAGAGTCAAAAAAAGCATGCAAATCTAGCGGTAGTGATCCCCCCTTGGGATAAAACAATCCAAGTAATTGTGTACCACTCAAGTAGTGCAAGATGCTCTTAACCACCTGCCAATGCTTGACACCTGGGCAATGCATAAACTTGCTCATCTATGAGATAAGAAACTGAATATCTGGTCAAGTAATGCATAAATCAAGCATCCAATAGCCTGCTGATAGAGAACAACATCAAATGCATCTTCAACATCATGAAGACTCAATCATAAACATGTCTCCATAGGAGTGGCAATAGGCTTACATTTTTCAAGGCCAAAATGCTACAATAATATGTCAATATATTTGGTTTGACACAAAGCTATTCCGCCATCAACTTGCATAAACGGAGTGCCCAAATAATGATGCAAATGCCCCAAATCTGACATCTCAAATGAGGCATGCAAATCAACTTTAAAATCAGTGATATGATTCTCATGAGGACCAATGAGCAGCATGTCATCAATATACACAACAATGATCAGAAGCACATCATTAGCACACTTAACATATAAGGTGCTTTTAGTTGGACTGTTCTCAAAACCATGTGCAATCGGACAGGCATGTATCTAAGCACGTGGTGCTTGCTTTAAACCATATAATGCCTTCTTGAACCTGCACACGTGGTTTCCATGCCCTTTCTACATAAAGCCATGGGGATGAAAAACATACACTTCTTCATGCAAATCACCATTCAAAAATCTAGTTTTAATGTCCAGCTCATGTACATTCCAACCATGATTAGCTCCAAGTGCAGTGATGCTACGAACAGTAGTCATTTGGCATGTAGGTGCAAAGATCTCATCAAGATCAATGCCTATTTCCTACGCATAACCGTTTGCAACAAGCCTAACCTTATACTTGTCAACTATTCCATCATGTTTATGCTTCAACTTGTATACCCACTAAGTACTAGTGGCCTTCTTGCTAGAAGGCAAGTCACATAAAGACCAGGTATCATTTTTCATGATAGCATCATACTCTAATTGCATAGCAACCATCCAATTTCGGACATTTGTGCTTCATCAAAGAAAATAGGCTCATTCTCATCACGAAGACTAGAGACATCCATAGCATAGCAATCTGATGCAAAAGAGGCACTATGAGAGCTTGAACGAGTATGATATGACAAACGTGCATCTAATTTTCTATCACACAAAGTTTGCACCAACCATTTGGGCATAGTTTTTGCCTCCTCAATATTAGCTCTCTCATCAATGAGCGCATCATGCAAAACTACATCAGAAATGGTATGATATACACCATCACATGAAACCTGTAAAGGCTGAGAAGTTGCCTCATTAGGACCAACACTAGACTGACCACCTATAAAAAGAGGTAGCAAAGTATCATACATGTCTTTGGAGCTAACATATGTCTCGTCAGTGAATGAAAGTAGTTGCTGAATAGCATCTTCCACAAAAACAACATCACAACTAACCAAAATGTGTTTAGTCTGTGGATGATACAGATGATAGCCTTTGCTTTCAAAACTATACCCAACAAAAATACATTTCATTGCTTTATCATCCAATTTCTTACGATGTTGTTCAGGCACTAATGCATATGCCAGACAACCAAAAACACGTAGATGAGCAACAAATGGATTGCGACCATGCCAAGCCTCAAATGGAGTGATAGACTATAGCACTTTAGTAGGACACCTATTAACTACATATGCTACACACATAACAGCCTCAAGTGAGAAACTATGTGGTAAAGCTTCACTCTTGACCATACACCTCGCCATCTCCATGAATGACCTGTTCTTCCTTTCAACAACTCCAGTATGTTGAGGTGTATACGACATTGTACAATAATGTTTTATCCCACATTTAGCCAGAAATGCATTTAAATATAAAGACATATATTTCCCCCCTTGATTAGAACAGAGGGTGCCATTTTACATGCTGATAGATTTTCAGCCAGAACCAGAAACTGCTTGAAGCACATAAACACTTCAGACTTATCTTTGAGTGGATATACCCATGCATGCTTGGGAAAATCATCAATGAAAGTCACAAAGTAATGATAGTTTCCAAAACAGGGTGTCTGCATAGGACCACAGACATCATTATGAACAAGCTGCAATTTTTTAGTAGCTCAAACTGAACCATCTTTTGGAAAGGAGAAATGCTGCATTTTGCCCAAAATATAGCCTTCACAGACATGCTTAACGGGTGCCTCAATTTTGGGCAAAGAGGACACCATTTTTGTTACATTTAGTGTCCATGTGAAAGGCCAAATGGCCACTGAACACTTCTTTGTATATGTTCTTTAATAAAACATATAATGGCCTGGTCAGTCACGGACTGTATATTCGACCGCATTTGTAAGGCCTAAGAAGTCTGTCTTTGTGCTCCCTGTGTACTATGTTTTCTGTGTATTTTTGCAGGCACTGTGCGGAGTACTGTGTGCTGCCTTAGGAGCTCCATTTTCTACTCGGAGTATATTGTCATGGAGCTCTCGATAAGGAGAGCGCACCGTGGTGCATCACCTTCAAACCCCTTCACTGGTAAGCTTTGTTCCTTTTGTGCGAGCGAAGCGAGCATATTTTGTGATAAAATGAATATAACCCTTTTGTCTCTCTCATTACAAAGTCTAAACTCCCTCAATTGTTGCTGATTTGGGTCCTCTGGTAATGTGGGTTTGATATCTGTGCCGTCAATCAAACCATAGAAGCCTCTACCTTGCAAGTATGCTGTGATTCTAAACTTCCATGCTTGATAATTGGTCTTATCAAGCTTCTCTATTTGTGCATGTTGGTCTCCCATAATACAAATGCTAAGCTTCATCCTTTAAGCCTTCTTTCCAATGTGTGTGATGAAAAGAAATATAATATTTACCTTTTAAATGAGGTATGTGCACCTTTCTTTGTTTGGATGTTGCTTGAGATGCCTCCTTGCAATCTTCTTCTACCTTTGTGTAGTGTTGATGATGAACTACTTCTTTGATAGCTTCAAATTCTTCGTCAAGGTATGATAACCTTATCCAAGCCTCCAAGTACTTGCTCTGATACCAATGTTGGAGTTTATTGATCTCCAAAGTATAGCTAGAAGTAGGTGAAACCCAACAGGACCTAGTTGACTTTTTCACAAACTTATATGCACAGACCAATTTTCTTGCAAAGCAAATTGCTCTTTATTCACTTAGAAGTTTCCAAAACGGTTTCCACACATAAACTAGACTCTAAGAGTTTTCCAACAAGATATAGAACACCTCAAATGGATAAATACACAATGAGCTATGACCTCTGCAATATGCAGCTTTAATGGAGACCTTGAAATAGAGATGAACCTGAAGACACACATCACTTGCAGAGACTACTGCTCTTAACTCACAACTCCAATGACTTTGCAACTTTTCAGAATACAAGTAAACCTAGAGAGCTTTCTAACAAGCCAAAGAACACATGATTTCGATACATACACAAGGAGATATGACCTCTGCAAGTTTGAGGTTTAATGGAGACCTTCAGCAGGGATAAAAAACAGAGAACACACACTACTTGCAGAGAGTATTGCTCTCAGCTCACAAATCCAATGATTATGAAAATTTACATAAAGAAAGTAGACAATAAAAGCGTTCCAATGAGCTATGAAACATGTAATTTGGATATATATGGAGGGAGATACAAGCTCTGCAATCTCTGCATACAAAACTACAGCAATGTAGAGATACACATATGACTCTCTTGGACATCCCACAAGATCACGACTTTTCTCCTCTTTTTATAGCATGGGAAACTAATCTAAAACCTTCCTAATACATCTAAATTCATGGTAGACACTTGGATGGAGGTATTACATGACTCAAGTGCTCAAATAAGCAAAGTATTGATGGACTTTGAGAACTAGCCACATCGACCTTCCACTAGGACACCACTGAAGCTCCCTTGTGACTCACTAATTTGACTCACCATGTTCTAGAGCTCACGTGGTAGTTTTGCTACATTTTATGAATAATATGAGCCTTCTTGAAGTATTTTAAGACTTCCCAAAGGTATTTACATAATTTGAAACTTGTACCCTACATAAAACAAATGTTCGCAACAGTGTCCACTAGTGGTTTTTGCTTCATGCTTGGTTGGACACACAAGACAAGAACAAACAGAGGAACAATTGAGTGCTTTCTATTACTCAAGAAATCTCTTATAAAAGCTCAAATCTCTAACAAGCTAACCTCAAAAATGAGCTCTCTAGATCTTTTTATAGTTTTTGACTAGCTTTTGGCTTTGTCAAGACTTAGTGTGTGGCCTAGTTAAAAGTTAGGTTCCCAAGCTTATTTGAGGGCTCAAATAGAGTCTAAAAATTATGAAAATTAATACGTAGGTACTTCCAGTACTCCTCAATCTCAATGACTCATCAACTTGTAAAAAATGAGTCTAATCTACCAAAAATAGTATTTACAATGTTGGTGTAGTGACGAAAATCACTTTTGATTAGAAATAATTTATGAAAAAAATGATTAGGCGTTATTGCCGGATTGTGCTTGACTACTCTATCTCCTCATTGCTTTTAGGCTAACAACATTTCTTAATGGTTTCCTTCATGAAGAAGTGTATGTTTTTCAGCCCCGTGGCTTTGTGCCGAAAGGGCATGAAAACCAAGTGTGCAGGTTGGAAAAGGCATTGAATGGTTTGAAGCAAGCACCACGTGATTGGTATGAAAAGATACATGCCTATCTGGTTGCACATGGTTTTGAGAATAGTCCAACTGAGAGCACCTTGTACGTTAAGTGTGCAAATGATGTGCTTCTAATCATTGTTGTCTATGTTGATGACATGTTGCTCACTAGTCCTAATGAGAAGCATATTGCTGATTTGCATAACTCATTTGAGATGTCAGATTTGGGGCACTTGCATCATTATTTGGGCATTCAGTTTATGCAAGTTGATGGTGGAATAGCTCTGTGTCAAACGAAATATATTGACATATTATTGCAGCGTTCTCACCTTGAAGACTCCAAACCTATTGCCACTCCTATGGAGATAGGTTTATGATCGATTCTTCATGATGTTGGAGATGCATTTGATGCTATTCTCTGTCAACAGGCTATTGGATGCTTGATTTACTTATGCATTACTTAACCAGATATTCAGTCTGTTGTCTCACAGATGAGAAGGTCTATGCATTGCCCAAGTGTCAAGCATTGGTAGGCGGTTAAGCACATCTTTCGCTACTTGAGTGGTACCCAACTACTTGGATTATTTTATCCCAAGGGGGGATCTGTCATATTCCAGAGATGTACATGCTTGGAGGAATGAGAAGTTCCTTGCTCGGGGGATAGTCAAGGCCAAAAGCTAGAGAGTTCATACGAGGTACCTACTCATGATGGCCACATGAGTAGAGGAACCTTAGAGAGAACTCTAGATGGTGACTAGGCAAGGGCTATAAATAGGCTAGGAGGTGAGTCCCAAGCATGCCATTCTCGACTTCTCACATTTGGTATCAAAGCATGAATGAGAGAGAGACCTTGGGGGAGAGCTTGATGGAGATGACAATCAATCCTTTTTTCTTCCAAGAATGGAAAGGTTGGATGCTAATTATGGAGATCTTCATCCTCCACGATGTCTCATGAGCAGCCATGGAGTCTTGGATTCCGTTTTGGGAGATCGATATCTTCTCAAATGGTGTGTAGCTCGCGGAGCAAAAAGAAAGGACGCGAAGTGATTCGGACAACAATTTTCCCAAGCTACTTTAGTTCTCCTTCAAATGCAACTTGCAGGTCGGAAGTTTTGAACTCACAACCTCGTGGATGCAAGATATAATAACCAACTCTCCAAACACCCCATGATGTCATATTAGCACCGCGTATACTTAGTCTCTATCTACTGTGCACGCGATGAAGAAAAAGAAAAAGATAGAAAAAAAATAGAGATAGAAAGAGAGGAAGTGGTAGAGAGAAAGAGATAGAGAGAGGAGAAGGAAAGAAAGAAAAAGAGAAGAAGAAAAAAGAGAAGGAGAAAGAGAAGAAGGAAAGAGAGAAGGAGAAAGAGAAGAACAAAAGAAAGAGAGAAAAAAAAGAAAGAGAAGTAAAGATAAAAAGAAATAGAAATAAAGAGAAATAGAAGAAGAAAGAAAAGAGAGAGATAGAAAAAAGAAAGAGATAGTGTTAGTCGGCCGCCAGATTGGCAACTGTATAACTAAATCTTGTTTTGCACGCGCGAAAAGTTGTTACAAAGACATTTGTAATCTTTTATATAAAGCAATGAAAAGAGATGCTCAGTGACGATTCTTGGAATCACCAGACTGTCCGTCTGGGTGATTGTCTGAGCATTGCTGTAGCGTTGTTTGTCTAATTGTTGAGTACTCTGAGTATACTATGCGTATCCATGTTGGTTGCCTGTTGATCTCTGTTGCAGTTGCGAGTTCCATTTACATCTAGTAGGTCGTTGGACTGTTGTCTGAATAAGTGGTTTGTGAGTCTCTATGGGGATTGTTGTGTTAGTTCGCGTATTGTGTTGTTATTCTTTCTTGGAAGGTTCTGACAGTGTTTGGTGAAGTCTGAGCAGCTGTGGTAGCGTTTCTGGTATTCAGATTTGTATTGTGTTGTCCTCAGTATTGAGGTCTATGTTCATACGGCAAAGATTAAGTTACGGTAAGAGCCGTCCTAAGTGGCGTACTGAAGCTTCAGCACTGTGTGTCCGTAACTGTTGAGTCCTTCTGTGTCTGCGGTTGAGCTTGACTATGAGCACTGTTCGGGGAAGGTGGAACTAGTGATATTCTTCCTTATGTTAATGAAATGTGTATTCGGAAAAAGGTATGAGGTAACTCTGTATCCCGATACTAATCGTCTGGTACAGTGTGTTCGGCGAACTTTGGAAGAGTTAGAATGACGAACCGTAAAGATTGAGGAGGGTTTACCAATTCCTGATAGAAGTCTTGAATGTTAGTATATTGTGGTGTGAAGTCATTTTGGGGAACCAAGTATAGGGCCTCTGTCTAACAGACCCCTACCACTCCCAAGAACCCAATGATCGTTTAAACGCTCTTCTGACAGTTAGAACACAGCGTTTAACACTGGCGTCGGCCATGGGGCAGTGGCAACAGATCAGATTGTTGCAAATCAGTTGTGGAAACGTGACTGTAGATTGTAAATCGATAGTAATAGTACGCGATTAGTACCAAAAGATGATACATGCCGGTTACTCGATCCGGTGAAACGTATCCAAAGAACCGACAGCCTTGGATACCTAACTTGCTAAGGACGCCTCTAGGAGGTAGAAGCGCAGATAGGTCTAACCCAGTTGGCAAGAAGATAAAGAACGTTAGTAGTGATTCCGGTCATATTCCGGTGGAATGTGCTACGCCTCTGGTAAATTCCGGTATGATTTCGGCACAGTCTATCGAAGATATAGTAACTCCAGAATCTACTAGGACGCAGCCTGAAGTTAGCTTAACAACATTGGGTAAAGATTCAATTTTGTTTACGAATAGAAACGCCTTAGCCAAAGAAATCAGTGAAGGAGAAAAAACACCTTGTTTTGAAAATTCGGCACCTTCCGGTGTTGCTCCGGTACCAATTGCTGAACAATCACAATTTTTCGGTGACGGTTTACCATTTCTTGGTGAATCTTCAGCCCAGTCACCGCTATTGGGAGTAAGCCTTCCTACATTTGACATCAAGAAGGAAGGTAGCTTATTTGAAACTGAGATTCGAAACATACTGAACAAGATTATCGAACCGGAAAGTGCACAGCCTGACGATACAGATTCCGATGATTCAGATATTCAGTCTCGGGATACAGAAGATAGTCACAATACAACCATCAGCACGCTGAACGGGCAACAACAACAACAACAGCAGCAGCAACAACAGCAACAACAACAACCATGTCCACTCAGGCCTACTCCAACAGGAGTAACGTACACCAAATTTGGAGGATTTCCAGGTGATGACCTAGATGCTCATGTACGCACATTTGAGATAAGTTACGCAGTGCTCAACCATCCACCTGATCCGGCGTATAAGGCTATTGTCTTCCAGTCGACATTGGTTAATGAAACAACTAGATGGCTTACGGAATATGATATTAACCACTTTGGCACTTATGAAGCAGTAAGGGATGCATTTTTGCAGAGATTCAGGCTAAAGAAAAATCCAGCCGAAATTTTTGATTACCTGCAAAACAATAGATAGAAGATAAATCAAACAGTGCAGGAATACGCCACCCTATTTAGGACTCATTTGAGGCAGTTACCACCAGCACATGCCAACCTACTGGATGACGTTATAACTCAATGGTTTATCAATGGATTGACTCCGCAACTCAAACAGATTATGATCATACACTGTGTAGGAGCTATGACGCTAGATGCAGTGATTGCAATGGCTTTGCAACTGGAAAACAAGTTTGGAGGATTACAGAAGATCTGGAGTGGTTAAAAGCAAATAAAAATATTGTAGAAGACCCGACCAGACAAATGTTCTGCACCACATGCAAGAATTCAAGGCACACTAGTGCCACTTGTGCACTTAATCAGTTGTTTTGCGCTATCTGCAACACGACCGGACATACCACCGAAAACTGTGCATACAATGCCAAAGTGCAGGGAACCGCAACTGTCAATGCTATTATACAAGAACAGGACAGCTAGCCAATCATTATGTACCTCCGCAAATGAGAAACAACCAGCAACAAGGCTATCAAAATTACAGAGGACAGAGAAATAATAACTACAATGCAAATCGCTGGCAGGCCGGACCAGTACAGGAAAATCCCAATTTGCCACCACCGCGCTGTCGTTTTTGTGGTGAATTTGGTCACATTAGAAGATTTTGTAAGGATGTAGCTGAGTATGATCAAAGGAAGAAAGAACGTCAAAACCCAATGAATAATATGGTAGAAATCACACCCGTAGAAATGCAAGCTGCAGTAATTGAGACCCGATCTGGTAAGCAACTGCAACCAGCAGCAGAAGTCTTTGAACCAGGCATACGTGAACAACAAAGGATGTATGATAAGGCAAGTCAATGGACCACCGCCGAATCTCCAGTGTTTCCAAATCCTATTCCGGTGACCCAAGCTCCGTTAACCAAGGAAGTAACACAAAAACAAGATTCTAATTCAGTAGCAGGCACATCATCTTCAGCAGAAACATCATCTTCAGCCAGCACATCATCTTCAGCATCGGCGGAAAACACAACTCAATCACATAAGGCCTGGGAGATTTTATCCAAAGCATCCATTACTCTTCCTCTTGGCCAATTACTTGCACTAGTACCAGGAATTCGACAACAGTTCCAACAACAGTTTAGTCCAGTACTCTCTTGCATTCCAGCAACAACAACAGTGCAACCGGAACCAGATTCTATGGTCGATCATTCGGTTCCTTTAATTACGGTATGGTATAAAAATCATAAAATCACACATGTACTAATTGATGGAGGATCTGGTGTCAACATTGCCACCGCCGCACTGTGTAAAAGGTTAGGATGGACCGAAATCGAACTAGTTCAATTTTTTGTCAGAATGGCCGACCAATCAAGAGTCCACCCAGTAGGAATTGTTCGGAATGTACTAATAACTTTGCAGGGTACCACATTTAAGATGACCTTTGTCGTCCTAGAATTACCGGAATCCACCCTTGATTATAATCTTCTTTTTGGCCACCCTTGGCTGAAGCAAGCTAAGGTCATACAAGATTGGTCTGCACAGGAACTCACTTTCAAGGATAATAATCGTAAATATGTTGTAAAACTAGATGCTATACAACCTTGCGAATTGCATGCTAGACCATATTTTGCAGAACCAGTTCATATGTTAGATGGGTTGTCAGATGATGAAGAAGAAGAGTTTTTAAAGAACAATATTGATTTGATCTCCTTAGGAACTGTTGATCTACAATCTGTTCTAGATAATTGGAATCCCGTAGCCTGTACGGTGATGCCTGTAACAGAAGAAGATAAGAAGGAAGATACTGCTGCTATAGATGACGCTGAACTGCAACAACTTTTTGAGCCAGCTGACGATACAGAGAAGCCCCAACAATTTTATGTTCCTGAGGATCAGTTGGTCACTTATAATTTAGGAGATGAAGATCATCCGCATCCTGTCAAGATAAAGGAAAACTTACCGAAAATATTTCAAGCGGACTTAATTCAGCTACTCCAAGAGTTCTCTGATGTATTTGCATGGGATTACAAAGATATGAAAGGACTGGACCCGCACATCTACCAACACAGGGTCATGCTGAAGTCAGAAGCAAAACCAATCAAACAATCCAGCTATCGGATGGACCCGAACTATGCATTACAGGTAAAGGCAGAGCTGGATACGTTATTGAAAGTCTGATTCATTGTACCAGTAGAGCACGCTGAATGGATCTCACCAATTGTTATTGTACCTAAAAAGAATAAGCAACTACGAATATGTGTAGACTACAGGAAATTGAATGCAGCTACGGTGCCTGATCCCTTCTCGTTACCTTTTCTTGACACCATGCTTGATAGAGTGGCCGGACATGAAATGTATTCATTCCTAGATGGATACCGTGGGTATAATCAAGTTAGAATGGCTGAACAGGATATACCAAAGACTGCCTTCATTACCAACTAGGATGTGTTCGCGTGTACTGTGATGTGGTTTGGATTAAGAAATGCTCCTAGTACTTTTCAAAGATGCATGCAGGAAATATTCTCACCTTACCTTACCTCTTTTATGCAAGTTTATCTTGATGATTTTTCGTTATTTGGAAAAATGGTAGCACACTTGTTACATTTACGGTGTTGCTTTGAGAAGTGCAGAGAATACAGACTCTGTTTGAACCCAAACAAATCTGTGTTTGCGGTTTCATGTGGAAGGCTACTTGGCCACATTGTATCTACACAAGGTATACAGGTGGATCCAGATAAAATTACAGCTGTGTTAGAAGCACCTGTGCCCACTACACCTAAGGAAGTGATGCGCTTCATGGGCCAAGTAAGATGGCATGGATGACACTTACGGTGGCTTGCTCATTTGGCAATACCACTAAACAGATTAATCACCAAGACTCCTCGACAATTTGAGTGGACTCAGGAATGTCAGATAGCATTTGATCGTTTAAAGTGTTTATTAACACAAGTTCCCATCTTACAGCCTCTCGACAGGGATCACCCCTTTCATGTATTTGTTGATGCTTCAGATATAGCAATTGGCAGCGTCCTAATGCAACAAACCGATAAGTGGTTCAGACCAGTGTACAATGCCAGCCGAAGGCTTGCTCCTGCTGAAAAGAATTACTCTGTAACGGAAAGGGAATGTCTGGGTTTGGTATACTCTGTCAAGAAATTTAGGCATTATTTACTTGGCCGCAAATTTACTTTTCATGTAGATAATGTTGCACTTGTTTATCTAGTTCGGCAACAACATCTAGGTGGTCGATTAGCATGATGGGTTTTGCTTTTACAAGAGTTTGACTACGAAGTTATTCATCGGCCAGGCAGTTCATATGCCTTAGCAGATTTTCTTTCTCGCTTAGATTCCGGTGAAGCTCCGGCCGGTGTAGATGACACAACACCGGCAATTTATGTTTCTGAACCGACTAATGATGAAATTGCAAACCCACCTGTGCCCTCTACATATTATGATCAGATCTTGACCTTCCTCGCTGATGGATGCCTTCCCTCCTAGACTTCTCCTGCAATACGTAAGAAGATTGCAGTTTTTAGTCGCTGATTTCGGTTAATTGTTGGGGAACTATACTATATGGATCACACTGGAATTTTACTTCGTTGTATCTCTCCTCACAAAGTTGATTCAGTTATTACTTTGGCTCACTCAATTCCTTCCGGTGGCCATTTTGCTGCAGATTTAACACACCGAAAAATTCTGCAGAGTGGACTTTGGTGGCCTACTATGCACAAGGATGTATTGCAGTTTGTCAAAAAATGTGATAATTGTCAGAGGTCTGGACAGCCACTACAACGTCATTTCTTCCCTCTACAACCTATCTTGCCATTGCAAGCCTTTTCAGAAGTGGGGTCTAGACTTTATCGGACCTATTACACCGCCAGCAATACTCAGCAATAATCGTTATATTCTAACCTATACAGACTATGCAACCAGATGGGCAGAAGCATGGGCTTTAAAATCTAACACAACTATTTCAATGGCAAAATGTCTAATGAAAGATGTCTTTCCACGTTTTGGCTTACCTCTGGAGCTTGTTACAGATCAGGGCACTCATTTTGTTAACAATCTAATGAAAGTACTCACACATTCTTTTTAGATCACACATAAATTCAGCTCACCATATTATCCTCGTGCAAATGGTTTGGCTGAAAGTACAAACAAGATCCTGCTGAATATGCTTCGAAAACTCATTTTGGAAGCACTGGAAAGATGGGACCAACTGTTACCTGCAGTCCTGTGGGCATACCGAACTACCTATAAGGTAGCAACAGGTCTAACACACTTCAAACTAGCTTATGGATTGGAAGCCATAGCACCCATGGAAATTATTGTGCCAAGCTTACGTGTGGCTTTCACTCAGAAATTAATACCAGAAGATTCTTTATCATTTCGGCTAGATAGACTCAGAGAACTGGATGAGCACTGATGGCAAAGTTTTCTAACTATGCAGGAAGTACAGCTAAGACAAGCTCGAACACATTATCGCTACTAAAAACCCTAGTTTTTACGATAGGACAACTTGTACTATTTTACAATGCAAAGTCGAATCGCTCTGCTGGTAAATTCAAGTTACGATGGTTTGGCCCCTACCGGATTTTTGAACAAGTGGGCCCCGCAACATTTCGATTGACTACTTTGACCGGAAATCCTCTTCCGAAAGTTGTCAACGGTTCGAAGCTACGGCTGTATCAACAATCATCTAAGCCGCACTGAAACGTTTTGCGGTTGGTCGCATCTTTTGGCATTCTCTTTTCTTTCTTTTTCTTTTCCTTTAATTCCTTTTGTTTTTGCGCACTTAAAATAATAAGCATGTAAATATCCGCGTTTTGATACCTAGTTATATCAACAGCCGCCCTTCCCTTTCCACCTACTCATACATGCACACCGAAGTTAAGAAGCTATCATCTCAACGTCGCGCCATGATTGCTAATTTTGATTGTCTCCCACTAAAGCGCATCTACTTAACCTTCTCCGTTTCGCCAAAAATCGCTATTGTGCTTGCGTGATTTATGTGACTGTGTATACCCTGTGCATTAATGTTAATCAATCTATCACAACAATTACCTGCACAAGTGAAGCAAGTAACAGAGAATATTCGCAATGAATTTCAACATAAAGTAGATGTACTGGAGGCCGACATTAGTACCCTACAGGAAGAATTGCTAGTAGCCAAAGCCGAAAACCAATCCCTACAAGAACAGTTGAAGGAATTACAGGCCAGAATTGCTGAACAGGAAATGGTTACCATTCAGAGAGATGCGGCAATGGCTGAGCTCACAAAGAAAGAAGAATCTTTACAGAATGCAACTGTCAAAATAAGTAAAATGAAGCAAGAGTTACAGGACAAAGAAGATGCAAGGATCGCATTAGGAAACCTGCTCGAAGAAACCAGAGTTCAGCTACACGAAGTAGTACAACAAAGCCAAGAACAGCAGAGGCAGGCTAGGAAAACAGAAGAAGAACTCCAAAGAACAAAAGAAAATTTATCAAATGTCAACATGCTTAAACACTATTTGACTAAGGAAGCTCAAACATAGAAGGTAATAACAGACCTCCGTAGAGAAAGGGATGCATACTCCAAAACCATAAATTTTCAGAATCAAGAGATCGAATGAAGGGAGAATTAGCTGGACAATCAGAAAGAAAGAGTAAGCAAGATGGAGAAACAAGTAGCAGAAATGAAAGTTTCCAGAGATGCGGCACTCTCGAACGATTTCTACCTACAAGAAGCCTTTCTACAGACGCAAGCAGAAATTTTGCTGACCAAAGCTATAGCTTTAAGTTCTGTAAGAGTAGATGCGCAATTAGTAGAACTGGACACCCTCAAACAAATGTTAGAAACTTTAAAAAAGAAAATCGCCCGAACCTTTACGCTAGCACGATCCATGTACTTAGAAGGAATTATAGATGAACATTAATTTTGTAAAACCTGCGGGTTCGAGTCCACCGTGCGTGCCAGTGTTAGTCGGCCGTCGGATTGGCAATTGTATAACTGAATCTTGTTTCGCACGCGCGAAAAGTTGTTACAAAGACATTTGTAATCTTTTATATAAAGCAATGAAAAGAGATGCTCAGTGACGATTCGTGGAATCACCAGACTGTCCGTCTGGGTGATTGTCTGAGCGTTGCTGTAGCGTTGTTTGTCTAATTGTTGAGTACTCTGAGTATACTATGCGTATCCATGTTGGTTGCCTGTTGATCTCTGTTGCAGTTGCGAGTTCTATTTACATCTAGTAGGTCGTTGGACTGTTGTCTGAATAAGTCGTTTGTGAGTCTCTATGGGGATTGTTGTGTTAGTTACTGTATTGTGTTGTTATTCTTTTCCTCAAAGGTTCTGCCAGTGTTTGGTCAAGTCTGAGCAACTGTGGTAGCATTTCTGGTATTCGGATTTGTATTGTGTTGTCCTCAGTATTGAGGTCTATGTTCATACGGAAAAGATTGAGTTACGGTAAGAGCCGTCCTAAGTGGCGTACTGAAGCTTCAGCGCTGTGTGTCCGTAACTGTTGAGTCCTTCTGTGTCTGCGGTTGAGCTTGACTATGAGCATTGTTCGGGGAGGTGGAACTACTGATATTCTTCCTAATGTTAATGAAATGTGTATTCGGAAAAAGGTATGAGGTAATTCTGTATCACGATACTAATCGTCTGGTACAGTGTGTTCGGCGAACTTTGGAAGAGTTAGAATGACGAACCGTAAAGATTGAGAAGGGTTTACCAATTCGTGATAGAAGTCTTGAATGTTAGTATATTGTGGTGTGAAGTCATTTTGGGGAACCAAGTATAGGGCTTCTGTCTAACAGACCCCTACCACTCCCAAGAACCCAATGATCGTTTAAACGCTCTTCTGACAGTTAGAACACAACGTTTAACAGATAGAAAGAGAAAAAGAGAAGAAGTAGAGAGAGAAAGAAAGAGAAAGAAAAAGAGAAAGAGAGAAGAAAATAAATGAAGAGAAATAGAGAAAACTAAAGAGATAGAGAAAGAGAAAAATATGGAGAAAGAGATAGAGATAGAAATGAGAAAAAAATTAGAGAGAGAGCAAGAGAGGGGAAGAAAGAAATGTAAAGAAAGAAAGACAGAAGGAGATAGAGAGAGAAGAAGAGAATGAAGAAGGGAGAACGAGAGGAAGTAGAAAGAGAGAAGAGAAAGAGCAAGATTAGTATACCTACCTCCATTTAAATGGCCATAACTCTCTCATATGAAACACAAAGTGGATGATTTCACTTAGTATAGGAAGTATACTTCAAGAGATTTCCAATGAGTAGCTGGAAGCTATCATTGGATAATTTAAAACCACCTGTAGAGGGCATTTAATTCTCTGCATATCTCTTTAAAGAGGCATGCTGCCCACTCACCTAGCTCCATTGTTTTGGCCATAACTTCGTCATATAATATCCAAATCAAGAAATTCAACTTGATATAGATTCTACACTTCAAGATCTTTCTTTTGACTGGTCATAATCCATATTTGAACCATTAAAAGCCATCTCTGCACAAGCTTTTATATGGCTATTGATTGGTGAGAAACCCTTTTTGAGTGAATTGAGTATTCGATCATGATAATTAGGAATTTCTATAATATTTTGAACCATTTTAGATAATAATGAAGTAATTTTCATACATTTGCATCATATTTTTGCTCTTGAATATATTTGTTTGAATAATTTTTGCATCAAAGTTTATAATTTTGTATTGTATTTTCTTCCAGTTTTATGAAATCAACATTGGAATGTGCATGAAAGCTAGTTTTTTACATGAATTTATCTATGCGCATGAAGTTACACTAACTTATGTTGATTCATAAAAGCATGCACAGATCTTGTTTGTGTGTTTTTAGAATCTTTTGCAAGTATTGAAGGCAAAAAAAAAGACACGTGTAGTGCCCAACACTACACGCCCTCATAACAATGTCTTTTTTGGTTTCTGGAGTAGAGAGAGATTGGTTTGCCAACCACTAGGCTGATGCCTATCATTGTAAAGACTATTATTATTTTTTTTAGGCTTCATTTTCCTGGCAAAATGCTGCCGAAAATTCTGTATCCACATGGCGTTATATGCCATGTGAGAACTAGAGTGATGTTGTGTTGTGTGAGAGAGGAAGTATTCTCTCAGCGTAGCTAAAAGCATATAATTTTATGAAGTAGAGAATAAAATGCATGAGTGAATGCATGTATACATAGACGATATGATTGCTGGAAAGTTGAAATGCATGATACATTTTTTGTTTATAGAAGATCACTTTTATGTATCACCACGATGAGTTAGGGTGAGCATGAGGTATGTGATAGAGGTATCATGCATAGACTAATTGTGCCTTTAGAGAGTAAAGGACAAGGAATATACATCAAGAACAAATAAGATGTGTTTTTGACTAGTAACGCATGAGCACATGAATTGTTTTTCATTCGAGTCTATGTACTTGATATCGATGCTGATCTCGAGTTCGCACAAGAGTGCTATGGTTATGATCATCAATACAAGTATTAAGTGCTTGTATGTGATTGATTTTGATGAGATTAATGAATGTGCAAGAAGCATAATGAATAGAATGACATCCATAGATGTTCACTTTCACTAAAAGATGGATACTATGTAAAGAGTTGATTTTTTTCAACCAGATGATTTGGATGATTATTTGGTTTGCATTGATCTTCCATGTCATAATCCATCCAAAATAATTAATGAGTTTGTTTAATCATAAGGATTAACATGTCTCGTTATTTTTAAATAAAAAAAAATGATCGAGCAAATAGTTAGTGAGGTAGCAACCTCATAGAGAATTGGATGGTAACCTTTGAGGGAATTCCCAAATTCATTAAACTTTGGATGGAAAGTAGCCTCTAGGTTCATCTTTAATCTGACCAATTTTCAAGTAATTTGGAGACTTTTTGATAGGTCAAATGACCTCTGCACTAAAAGTGTTGCTAGTAGATGTAGATGCATGAAACAAGTGACATAGGCCTGTTACAAAGGACATTTCTATTAATTGGTAGATCCAAATGGAATTATTTTTGTTGAAACTAAAAGCTTGATAGATGCACTTTGCGCATGCCAAGTTTCATTATTTTTGAAGATCATTTGAAAGGTCAAATAATCTCTGCACATCAAAGTGCAACCTCTGGAATTTATGAAATGACCAGAGACCGTGTCACCTAGAGGTGATTGGTTCTCTTAGATCATTTACTCCAATTGAGTGATTTTTGTTTAGATCATTAGCTAAACACCTTAAGATGGTGCCTACAAAATTTCATGATGAAATATTTCTCCATTTAGGAGATATAAAGAGAATAGTAAAACTTAGCCTCTGCAATTTTTTAAAATATTGGAGGTATAGAGGCTTAGTATTTTGGTCATTGTGAAAGATTAAAATGTCCAAATACTATGAAACTTATATCAATACAATTAGATATTATCTATATGCTATTAAAATTTGGAAGAAATTGGACATCGTTTGATAGGTCAAATGATCTATTCTTCTCACACCAATCTCTGGTGAGGATTTTCCAAAGAGTGGTACATATGTCTGATGTGCAGATGATATTTTCATATTGGAAACTACAATTTCAAAAATTTTTGTTGGAGAAGCGACTCCAATATAGACCCTATGATATATCCAAAATTCAATGATTTTGGAATTTATCTTCATAGTTAGAAGATATTTTAAAAGTGCAGTAGCATTGTTTCTAGGCTCACCTAAGCGCAGGTGTAGCAGGGATAGAATTATACTTTTGAATGAGTATTTGATTTCATTTTGAATTGGAATTTTGTGAGATCAAACTAGATAAATTGATCTAGATTTGGGCTCAGAGAAAATGAAATTTGAAATTTTTTTGATCAGCCTAAGGGCTTCAAGAAGATGACCATGTACATTCTCAGAGTTGGTCGTCAAGTGTTCGATCCTTCTAGTAAAATGGTCATAAGACTCTAAGAAAATATCCAAATCAAGTGCTTTTTGTGCCTAATGCAAGCTTGGGAAAAGCTAAAAAATTTTGGAGAATTTCATAGATCTTGGATGAGTAAAAATTAGTTAAAAGTAAGATTTAATCTGTTGCTATTGGAAATTGTTTATGCAGGAGGCATTGTTGAAACCAAAAGACTTTTCACATGTTTTTTATGATATGTTTTGAGATCGTGTGAGCACCATGGGCCAGCTATGCCCTAGATACTTGTTTATTGAGCATTGGTTTATGGTGACCATTGTCAATAGGAGAGAGGAGTCTCTGTCGAAATTTTAAGAAATATATATAATGCCATGAGAGCATGGAACATGAGAACTTTGGTAGTTTTTCTCATTTCATATAATTGGATTCATATAAGTTGTATAAATTCCAATTTATTATGATTAAATATTTGATTCAAGTCACATGAGTTGATATCTGATGCAAGCTGCATCCTTCACAACTCTACTTGAGTTGATCGATATTATAGTTTCTCATTTCTCAACTCAAAATGAGTTGATGTTATAGATAGTATGCGTGATAGAGTCATAGGAATGACTCTGTTCTTTCCATCGAGGGAAGGAAACACTTCAGGATCGCTTCATGATTTCATTTATTATTATTCATGGTTGTGAGTACTCACCGAGTTATTCTTATCATTTTTTTGAGAGAAGTGTTCAACTTTAATCTCATACACGTATCTATGTGGAGTATAAAGTTGGTGGTATGGGACATCAAACTTTGTATTCTACCTAGGTGTAGGACAAATGGTATGGGAGAGAAGTCTCTGAGGTTGTATTTTTTATATGATTTGGAGTTCATTTATATGATCATCTGGTATCATCTTATTATTAGACAACAGAGGGGCAGTTGAGACAGTCACTCTATATGTGATCGCAAACAAGGCAAGTCCGCAAGCCAGCACCCTAGAAGCGGAAAGGCAAGGTTTGCACATAAGAACTATGAACATGCAATTGCATTGAGAAGAAATTTATAGAGTACGTACTACTTTATTTGATATGCCTGAGAATAGGCCATGGTTCATACATAGTGTGTATGAGGTGAGATAGATGCTTAGCCTAGTGGGCTATGAGTGTGCACACATCTACTTACCATTTTTCAATGTATTTGGTGGACTCATATTATGGTCCTCATTATATCTGGGAGTGTCAGATTATTACAGTAGTTTACTTGAGACACCTCATTCCTAGTTAGGAATGATTTGTGATTTGATCATAGTGATGATCAGATGGTGATCATGGATAAAGCAAGTTTCATCCACTTGGAACATCTTGCATGTTATTATTGAGAAGGCGGTGGTAGTTCCACTCGTTGCTACACCTTCTTAGTACGTCTTCATTTGGCATGATGGAATTAGTTCCACCGAGTGGATTGAGACTTACTTTGTATGGAAGAGATTTTGATCCATAGTTTGGATTATATATATATGATACATGGAGATTTGGATCCATCATTTGGAGGTGATTGATTGAGATCTTAGTCCATAGTTTGGATGTGACAGATTGATATCTTGGTCCATAGTATAGATCATTGATAGATTGATATATTGATATCCATAGTTGATAGATTGACATATTGATATCTCCATAGTCTGGATCATTGATAGATTGTCATCTTGGATTCATAGTTTGGATCATGATGAGATTTTCTTGAGTTTTATTTCCTTACAGTGAGTAAATCAAGCAGATTTACTTGATCTTAGAGATAAAACACTACTTGGAAAAGATTTCCATTTATTTTTAGTATTCTTCCACAGAGAGTTGGACATAGTCACATTGTTTTGATTAGCATAATAATTTGCATTACTCTAGTGGAGTAAGTGATTTTGCACAATTATATCATATGACAAGCTGTCAATGGGTATTCCAGGGAGACAAGGGCAAGTTGCCAAGGTTTCTATAGGTGACAAGCCATCACAAGTTAGTGGTCAAGCTCTAGGCATAGGGAGTCCGAGGATATTCCGAGTACTTATGTTGCACACATATGGACTCATTGGGCCTCAGAGGGATTCCTATAGTATGCCCAAGGCAAGGATTACTACTTATGGATGGAAATGCTAGATAGGAAGCAGAGAGATGAGTGGTCCTCTTTTTGATTATCTAGTATTTCAGACATCTAGTACACTCTACTCTTATTATTTGGAATCACATATTCTGATTCCCAGGTTTATAGCTCCTTCCATATCATTGAGGACAATGATCTTTAGAAGGGGGAGAGAGTGTTATATTCCAGAGATGTACATGCTTGGAGGAACAAGAAGTTCCTTGCTCGGGGGATAGCCAAGGCCAAAAGCTAGAGAGTTCATACAAGGTACCTATTCATGATGGCCAGATGAGTAGAGGAACCTTAGAGAGAACTCTAGATGGTGACTAGGCAAGGGCTATAAATAGGCTGGGAGGTGAGTCCCAGGCATGTCATTCTCAACTTCTCATAGGATCACTATCGCCATATTTACATGGTTTTTTTGACTCTAACTAGGCTGGTTGCTATGACACTTGTGTGTAGCTTTTGCTTCATGCTTGGTAGCTCATGTATATCTTGGTTGAGCAAGAAGTAGCCTATTGTGGCCACTTCGAGCTGTGAGGCTAAGTATAGGGTAGCTTTAACAATGATTGTTGAGTGTGTGTGGCTCAGATGCCTTATGGCTGATTTGAGTGTTGGTCAGTCTTCTACCACCACCATCTTCAAACACTTAAAGCACATTGGCAGTTGTGAGGAACCCTGTGTTCCATGCTCGCACTAAGCAAATTGAGGTGCACTATCATTATGTCAGGGAGAGGTTCTTTGCTGGAGAGATCCGTTTGGCATATGTGCCCACACAGGAGAACATTACAGACCTTTTCACAAAGGCTCTCCCGAGGGAGAATTTTGAAGCTTTCTACAAATCTTTGGGCTTAATTCTTTTTGTGGATTGATTCCACATAGCTTGGCACTTCCTTAAACATGGGTGCCAACTCCTTGTTCACTGCATCACTCCTAGGGGGGATTTCTTGATATATTTAGGTAGTAATGTGTGTGAACACACTAGGGCCACCGGGCCACTTTTTTCCCTCTTTAGGAGGTTTTTTCCCCTGACTTGTATATGCCTATTACTCTAATGGGCCACTTATCTTTGTAAATTCTCTTGGTAATACTTTCAATATTGTGTGTTGTGCTCCAAGCTTCTTCTTCTTCCTTATGCTATTCATGTGCTTCCACAAAGCTCAAACTCCAACATGCATGCATGTATGTATGTATGTACATGTATATATATATATATATATATATATATATATATATATATATATATATATATATATATATATATATATATATATATATATATATATATATATATATATATATATATATATATATATATATGTGTGTGTGTGTGTGTGTGTGTGTGTGTGTGTGTAGGTATGTATGTATGTATGTGGTGTATGTATGTATGTATGCATGCATGCATGTGTGTATATATGTATGTACATATGCATACATACATCTATATATGCATGTATCTATGCGTGCATGACATACGTATGAATGCATGTATGTATGCATGTGTGTATGTGTGCATTTATGTATGTATGTACATATGTGTGTATGTATGTGTGTGTGTATGCATGCACACATGTATGTATGTATGCATGCATGTATCTATGTATGCATGCTAAATGTATATGTGTGTATGTGTATGTATGCATGCATGCAAAATGTATGTGTGTATGTATTTATATATGTATGTATGTGTGTATGTATGTATGTATGTATGTATGTATGTATGTATGTATGTATGTATGTATGTATGCATGTATGTATGTATGTATGTATGTATGTATGTATGTATGCATGTATGTATGTATGCATGTATGTATGTTTGTTTGTATGTATGTATGTATGTATGTATGTATGTATGTATACATGTATGTATGTATGTATATATGTATGTATACCTGCATGCATGTATGCACACATTTTTGCTTGAGTATATCACAAGTGGCCTATTAGAAAGACCTTAAATTTGGAATTCTAAGTTTTTGGGTTCAATTTGGGTGAGATGTGATCTATTTTGGACAATGTATAACCATCTACACATGAGCTCGTGCATGAAGACCCTCTAAGACTTATGAGTGAGTGCCTAAAATTATGTGTCCATGGATGGGTTGAAAGAAATATACCCTTGGGAAGTTGCTCAACTCAATGATTATCACCAAAATAGATGGAGTATAGGCATTCTTATTCATTGAAACAATGAACATTGTATGAAGGAGACAAGTTAGCCCCTCCTTGCTTGATGGAAGATCATGGGTTTGTATGCCCCATAACCAATGTGTGCACCCATGCAAAATAATTACAAGTCAATAAAATAAAAATATATCATAATCACGTACCAACATATATAAAATAATCAAATAAACTAAATAAAATGCTCAAACAAGACACATACTAATATGAAATAAAATACACAAAATAGAATACTCAAATAAGATATACACTATAATGAAATAAAATGAATAAATTAAATTAAATAACAAATTAATCAAATTAAGTACATAAACTAAAATAAAAATAAACATATGAAAAAAAGGGAAAACAATACAAGAATGAAATAAAACACAAAAAAAGTATAACAAAGAAAAATTGGCAAGAATTAAGCATGGATGTATCAATATAACACATGAAATTCACAAAAACCATATAAAAACTATGACATGTTTACACAAAATATAAGGATAAGGAAAAAAAACATTTTATATAATAAAACTCATTAAATAATGAATCAAATTTTTTATTTATATTTGATTAGAAATGATGTCCTAGTAGTTGTTAGGTGTCCAATCCTTGGTTTGTGAGATTCAAGGGTCCCATGGATGCTATGTCTATAAGGCAAGCACTATATTGTACCCTTTGACTAGACTAGACACGATTTTGTAATTATACTTTTGATCAAAAGATCACCCACGTAGGGAAAATATTACAAGAATATGAAACTGATATAAGAAATCCCACAACCTAGAACTAATAGATATGGATAACTAGGCTTGACAAGATACAAGATATCCCACAACTCATAATCATAGGTATGAAACACTATATTTGGATTACATGAACTCCCTTGAGGGAGATAGATTAGGTGCAAGAAAGAACTGGACATGATCTCATGCTATGAGATTACAAGAGGATAAGACAAGATGTCCAAGATACTAGACTAGACAAGTCTAGAACTAGAAATGGAATTGGAACTTGGAAAGTACTTACTTGGAGATCGTGACTGCTTGAGCTCCCAATACTGGTATTGGTAAGACTGAGCATATATGTGGCCAAGGTGGTTACAAATTGATGATGTCATCGATTTGAAACAAGGCCTTTGGATGTCAAAATAAAGCAACTTTACATGTTTTTGATGTGATGGAAGCATTAGTTTCTCTAAATGATGAACCAATCATGAAATAAAGTCACATGGAATCTGAAGTTGAATATAGAATTTGAGGTTTAGGATGGTTTCTTGGTGGATATCCATGAGATGTTGGGCCTTATCTCTAGCAGTTAGATTCTTGACATGATTTGAGAGTCGTACATTCATCCTTGGGTGTTGTCCATAATTTGCAAAGAGGGTGTTTTCTTGATAGATGTATGAACATTGTTGTTATAGGTAACTATGTAAAGGGTAAAAGCTCAAACCAATCATTTTATGATAGTTGACAGTGCAATGGAGATACTCTTTTAAGACTTGATTCACTGTTTTTTTTGGTCGTGTAAGAAAATAACAACACAGCAAAATAGACCAGTAGACAGAGTTGAGAGAAAAATGCAAATAAAGATAGACACAAACTAAGAGATAGAGAACTCAAATTCCCAAATTTCCAAGAGTAATGCAACTACAACGATGGTGATGTCCATCCATGCACTCCCAATGTGGAGCTTAGATGGCGATCTAGATAGACTCCAGATGAAGGGCTTACTAGTGTGCAATGCTATGTAAAGTTCAACATGAGCCATGCTGTTGGCAGATGAAGAAAGTACGAGCATACATGCAGATCTAGCACTAAGGCAACCCATTAAATTTTTCCAAACCTTACACCATGTTAAAAGTGATTCTCATCACTAAAAACCCTTGTAAATATTGTTTCACCTTTTTGTAGCTCCATTTTGTACAAGCCGAGGAGTCCTCGAGCTTGGGGAGCCTTAGAAGTAGTTGCCTGCCAATTTTCATATTTTTTAAATCTCGTTTGAGTCCTCAAATAAGCCTTGGAACCTAATTTTTAACTAGGCCGGACACTAGGTCTGGACAGGGCCAAAGCTAGTCAAAAACTATAAATAGAGCTAGAGAGCTCATTTTTGGGGTAGCTTCTTGTAGTTTTGAGCTTGTATGAGAACTTTGTTGCAATAGAAGTGATTCCATTGTCTTACTCTCTTTGTTCTTGCTGTGTGTGCGCGTGTGTGTGTATGTGTGTGCATGTTAGTGTGCTTCGCACTCACACATTTGTGCCTTCACTTGCTCGAGGTCTTCATACCATCCTCATGTCTTCCCGGATTGACATTAAAGGAGGTGCTACTCATCACTGAGCTACACCAAATTTTGGCGCCATTGCCGGGGATTCGAGCTTTGAGGACGAGCGTGTGATGGTAAGACGTAGAGAGGACGTGTTGGAATGGTAAGTAGTAGGTAAATTTCTGATTTTTCTCCATCTCCATTTCCATCTTCATCTCCACCTTCATCTCCTTCTCCACCTTATATTCTCATTTCCAAACCATTTCCTCATTTGCTTTGTGCGAGTTTGAGAGAGAGCGAGTGTGTGTTCTAACTTGTGTGTGTTTTTTTGCATGTTTCTTGTAGGTTGCAGCTCCATCATCATCTCCAGCAAGCTCAGCAGGTACGGATTTTGTCTGCGCAAGCCCGAGGCATCGAGCTCGAGCTATCGCGACACTCCGAAAACTTCACCCGATCACGATTCTGAGTGCACCAGGACACTGCGCAGGCCTAGAGCTCCTAGGATCACTAGACAGAACAACAAAATTCACCATAACCCGACCTATCGCGACACCTCGAAGTATCACGATACCCACGACTTATCGCGACACCTCGAAGTATCGCAACACCTTGAAGTATCGTGATACCCACGACTTATCGCGACACCTCGAAGTATCCCGACACCCCCAACCTATCGTGACACCTCGGAGTATCGCGACACAACGACCCGCATTTCGTAGAATCATTGAATCTCTTGGCGGAAACATGCGGAATAGGGGAGGCCATGAGGACCATGGTCTATCGTAATACCCCTCCATATGACCAATGAAGGATCGATACAAGACCACGACGGGGAAAAATGATTCAAATGGAAGTCTCTACCGCACTGCCTACCACAACTTCAGAAGATGTTCACATGGCCAGCCCAACTTCCAGTGAGGAACCAGATGTAAATACACAGATACCATCTCCACCATCACCTCCCATCCAGCCCTCAGAACCCTTCCCCACTAGTCTTCCTGAACAACCAGTATCCACCCATGATGAAACCATTATACACACCACTACTCATCTATCCTTCCCTTTACCTACATCCACCACTTCCACCCAATTTTCTGAACCCCATATAGGTCATCCTGCCACCGATCAAACTATAATAGGTCACCCTTCATATCTCCCAGCCCTCGGACAACCACTTTCCACTAGCCAAACCTTAACACACCCATTTCCATCCACCAATACATTTCCTCCCTCCCAACCCCTATCCACTGTACCCCTTTTAACCCCCTCGGAATCAACCCAAGTCACCCAACCTTCATTCTGGACAAACCTTGTAAATATACTCCAACAAGTTGAGAATTATAATAAAAAGTCCCTTCCCCAACCCAACTCCCCCACATTCACGGCCACCATCAACACACCACCTACCATTCCTGTGTTCACAATTCACACTTCACACACTATCACGTCCGAGCCCATGGACATTTCACCACCCACAGGAGCACCCACCACCATGGTTGTTCCAACATCCTCACATTTCACTTCACTCATAGGCACATCATCCACTTTTCCCTTCCCCATTTCCCGACCCTTTGCATTTTCCACCTCTACCCCTGCATCCACATCATTTAGTAATGCACTAGACACCATGTTCGAAGCGGCCACTCTACTTAAGCAAGAATATAAGTTACTGGAAGAAAACAACATAGAGCTATGCAACCTCTCGGCTCAACTCCAGGCACGTGTCAATGCCTTGGAGCTAAGTAATACAGCATTACAACACGAAGTGACTGTCCTCCAACAATAGAATGCAGAGATGGAAGCCAAGTATATGGAGACAGGTAAAGCTATGGAGGAACAACTCAGAGATCAGTTGGGCTGCAATGATAGACTACAAAGAAACATGACTCTACTTCGTCGCCACTTAGCAGCGGCTCAAGAAGAAAATAGAAGGCTACAACAACAAAACCAGGAGAATCTAGAAGCAGCCATGGAAAATACCCCTGGAGCACCTATAGACCCCGCCAAATTCATTGCTATTCCCTAAGCACACATTCAGCAGGCATTAGAAGAATATGCTACCCTCTTGGAGGCACACGACCAGTTAGTAGACCAGGTAAAGGACCTACAAAGATCCCAAGTGCATACACCACAACCACCAACAGCTAAAGAGATGGTCAATGCTGCAACCTCACGAGAGCCTCAATCATCAATAACCAATGAAGTACTGGAGCTACGACAGCAGGTGGCTGAATTAAAGATGAAGTTATTACAATATGAATGACCCCCCTCTCCACCTGATCAGCCAAACGAAGAAGAGACCATTGTCATTCCGGTGGAAGAAACATTTGAAGATAATTATGAGCCACAACCTCTTCCAGGAGGCAGAATCACTAAAGAGGGACAGGATACATATGAGGAACCCCCATCGGCATGGATGAAACAGGTAGAAGAAATGGGGCGGACTCATGAAGAACGTATCTCCAACCAGATGTTGGCCATGAAGACCATTGAAGAAACCATACTTCAATCAGAATACTTCAGATATCTGGCCCCTAGAAGACTGATAACTAGTTCAGAGTTAGAGTATAAACCATATTTTGTACTGCTGGCTGACTATAATGCTGAAATCAAACGCCTCACCAACAAATACCCCACCTTCGCAACTCAGTTCGAACCAGAGGATATCCCAGAGGCAGCCAAAAAGGGGGCCATATTCCAACCTATCTGGAGGCAGAAATTACTGGAAACATATCTGGAAATGCTACAGACATGGGATCATGCTCCCATGCATTTAAAATATAACCCTTGCTTTGGGCCAGTTCAAAGAAGGAGATCATGGAAAGCATTCGCCATCAAGGTTCAGAACAATGCAAATTGTAAACAATGGCTAAATTATCCCTCCATTGCATCCCCAACAGGCACACCTACAGTAGCATATATGATGGCTACTATCAGACATTGGCTTCCACGCCTCCACCCCATGCCAGACGTAGCTGCCCAGATGATGCTCAGAATATTGGATATGATGCAGGTAGTGCTTAAAACCTTCTGCAATGTATGTCACATTCAGCCTCCGATTCCCGGGTTCGTTAATGGTAATTATGACCTACTATATGATATGAGCATAACCCCGAGCATACGAGTTGCTTATGCATGGCACGCATGAATCAGATATCTCCCTGCCTGCTACAAGCAAACTTTTGATGATATGTTCACCACGGGGTTCTGGGAGGCACAGTCAGAGGTGTTCGCGCCACGGCCCACTCATTTGCTATAGCTCTTCGCATGCGAACAAACGATGCATTCAGAGCTCTACACAACGCCACAACCGAACATACCGAGACCATTCAATTGGGATGCCCTTCAGAGAGACCTGACAAGAGGGCTACGGATCAAAGAACATGACTTGGCAACCGACATTCTCTAGAACTACATTGACCAAACCGCAGAGCAAAGGTCTATCAGAGGCGACAGACCCTAGGGGGGGGAGAGTGTTGGCAGATGAAGCAAGTACGAACATACATGCAGATCTAGCACTAAGGCAACCCATTAAATTTTTCCAAACCTTACACCATGTTAAAAGTGATTCTCATCACTAAAAACCCTTGTAAATATTGTTTCACCTTTTTGTAGCTCCATTTTGTACAAGCCAAGGAGTCCTCGAGCTTGGGGAGCCTTAGAAGTAGTTGCCTGCCAATTTTCATAATTTTTAAATCTCGTTTGAGTCCTCAAATAAGCCCTGGAACCTAATTTTTAACTAGGCCGGACACTAGGTCTGGACAGGGTCAAAGCTAGTCAAAAACTATAAATAGAGCTAGAGAGCTCATTTTTGGGGTAGCTTCTTGTAGTTTTGAGCTTGTATGAGAACTTTGTTGCAATAGAAGTGATTCCATTGTCTTACTCTCTTTGTTCTTGCTGTGTGTGCGCGTGTGTGTGTATGTGTGTGCATGTTAGTGTGCTTCGCACTCACACATTTGTGCCTTCACTTGCTCGAGGTCTTCATACCATCCTCATGTCTTCCCGGATTGACATTAAAGGAGGTGCTAGTCATTACTGAGCTACACCAAATTTTGGCGCCGTTGCCGAGGATTCGAGCTTTGAGGACGAGCGTGTGATGGTAAGACGTAGAGAGGAAGTGTTGGAATGGTAAGTAGTAGGTAAATTTCTGATTTTTCTCCATCTCCATTTCCATCTTCATCTCCACCTTCATCTCCTTCTCCACCTTATATTCTCATTTCCAAACCATTTCCTCATTTGCTTTGTGCGAGTTTGAGAGAGAGCGAGTGTGTGTTCTTGCTTGTGTGTGTTTTTTTGCATGTTTCTTGCAGGTTGCAGCTCCATCATCATCTCCAGCAAGCTCAGTAGGTACGGATTTTGTCTGCGCAAGCCCGAGGCATCGAGCTCGAGCTATCGCGACACTCCGAAAACTTCACCCGATCACGATTTTGAGTGCACCAGGACACTGCGCAGGCCTAGAGCTCCTAGGATCACTAGACAGAACAACAAAATTCACCATAACTCGACCTATCGCGATACCTCAAAGTATCACGATACCCACGACTTATCGCGACACCTCGAAGTATCGCGACACCTCGAAGTATCGTGATACCCACGACTTATCGCGACACCTCGAAGTATCCCGACACCCCCGACCTATCGCGACACCTCGGAGTATCGCGACACAACGACCCGCATTTCGTAGAATCATTGAATCTCTTGGCGGAAACATGCGGAATAGGGGAGGCCATGAGGACCATGGTCTATCGTAATACCCCTCCATATGACCAATGAAGGATCGATACAAGATCACGACGGGGAAAAATGATTCAAATGGAAGTCTCTACCGCACTGCCTACCACAACTTCAGAAGATGTTCACATGGCTAGCCCAACTCTGAGTGAGGAACCAGATGTAAATACACAGATACCATCTCCACCATCACCTCCCATCCAACCCTCAGAACCCTTCCCCACTAGTCTTCCTGAACAACCAGTATCCACCCATGATGAAACCATTATACACACCACTACTCATCTATCCTTCCCTTTACCTACATCCACCACTTCCACCCAATTTTCTGAACCCCATATAGGTCATCCTGCCACCGATCAAACTATAATAGGTCACCCTTCATATCTCCCAGCCCTCGGACAACCACTTGCCACTAGCCAAACCTTAACACACCCATTTCCATCCACCAATACATTTCCTCCCTCCCAACCCCTATCCACTGTACCCCTTTTAACCCCCTCGGAATCAACCCAAGTCACCCAACCTTCATTCTGGACAAACCCTATAAATATACTCCAACAAGTTGAGAATTATAATAAAAAGTCCCTTCCCCAAGCCAACTCCCCCACATTCACGGCCACCATCAACACACCACCTACCATTCCTGTGTTCACAATTCACACTTCACACACTATCACGTTCGAGCCCATGGACATTTCACCACCCACAGGAGCACCCACCACCACGGTTGTTCCAACATCATCACATTTCACTTCACTCATAGGCACATCATCCACTTTTCCCTTCCCCATTTCCCGATCCTTTGCATTTTCCACCTCTACCCCTGCATCCACATCATTTAGTAATGCACTAGACACCATGTTCGAAGCGGCCACTCTACTTAAGCAAGAATATAAGTTACTGGAAGCAAACAACACAGAGCTATGCAACCTCTCGGCTCAACTCCAGGCACGTGTCAATGCCTTGGAGCTAAGTAATATAGCATTACAACACGAAGTGACTGTCCTCCAACAATCGAATGCAGAGATGGAAGCCAAGTATATGGAGACAGGTAAAGCTATGGAGGAACAACTCAGAGATCAGTTGGGCCGCAATGCTAGACTACAAAGAAACATGACTCTACTTCGTCGCCACTTAGCAGCGGCTCAAGAAGAAAACAGAAGGCTACAACAACAAAACCAGGAGAATCTAGAAGCAGCCATGGAAAATACCCCTGGAGCACCTATAGACCCCGCCAAATTCATGGCTATTCCCTCAGCACACATTCAGCAGGCATTAGAAGAATATGCTACCCTCTTGGAGGCACACGACCAGTTAGTAGACCAGGTAAAGGACCTACAAAGATCCCAAGTGCATACACCACAACCACCAACAGCTAAAGAGATGGTCAATGCTGCAACCTCACGAGAGCCTCAATCATCAATAACCAATGAAGTACTGGAGCTACAACAGCAGGTGGCTGAATTAAAGATTAAGTTATTACAATATGAACGACCCCCCTCTCCACCTGATCAGCCAAACGAAGAAGAGACCATTGTCATTCCGGTGGAAGAAACATTTGAAGATAATTATGATCCACAACCTCTTCCAGGAGGCAGAATCACTAAAGAGGGACAGGATACATATGAGGAACCCCCATCGGCATGGATGAAACAGGTAGAAGAAATGGGGCGGACTCATGAAGAACGTATCTCCAACCAGATGTTGGCCATGAAGACCATTGAAGAAACCATACTTCAATCAGAATACTTCAGACATCTGGCCCCTAGAAGACTGATAACTAGTTCAGAGTTACAGTATAAACCATATTTTGTACTGCTGGCTGACTATAATGCTGAAATCAAACGCCTCACCAACAAATACCCCACCTTCGCAACTCAGTTCGAACTAGAGAATATCCCAGAGGCAGCCAAAAAGGGGGCCATATTCCAACCTATCTGGAGGCAGAAATTACTGGAAACATATCTGGAAATGCTACGGACATGGGACCATGCTCCCATGCATTTAAAATATAACCCTTGCTTTGGGCCAGTTCAAAGAAGGAGATCATGGAAAGCATTCGCCATCAAGGTTCAGAACAACTTTAATTGTAAACAATGGCTAAATTATCCCTCCATTGCACCCCCAATAGGGACACCTACAGTAGCATATATGATGGCTACTATCAGACATTGGCTTCCACGCCTCCACCCCATGCCAGACGTAGCTGCCCAGATGATGCTCAAAATATTGGATATGATGCAGGTAGTGCTTAAAACCTTTTGCAATGTATGTCACATTCAGCCTCCGATTCCCGGGTTCGTTAATGGTAATTATGACCTACTATATGATATGAGCATAACCCCGAGCATACGAGTTGCTTATGCATGGCACGCACGAATCAGATATCTCCCTGCCTGCTACAAGCAAACTTTTGATGATATGTTCACCACGGGGTTCTGGGAGGCACAGTCAGAGGTGTTCGCGCCACGGATGCCCTTCAGAGAGACCTGATAAGAGGGCTACGGATCAAAGAACATGACTTGGCAACCAACATTCTCTAGAACTACATTGACCAAACCGCAGAGCAAAGGTCTGTCAGAGGCGACAGACCCTAGGGGGGGGAGAGTGTTGGCAGATGAAGCAAGTACAAGCATACATGCAGATCTAGCACTAAGGCAACCCATTAAATTTTTCCAAACCTTACACCATGTTAAAAGTGATTCTCATCACTAAAAACCCTTGTAAATATTGTTTCACCTTTTTGTAGCTCCATTTTGTACAAGCCGAGGAGTCCTCGAGCTTGGGGAGCCTTAGAAGTAGTTACCTGCCAATTTTCATAATTTTTAAATCTCGTTTGAGTCCTCAAATAAGCCCTGGAACCTAATTTTTAACTAGGCCGAACACTAGGTCTGGACAGGGCCAAAGCTAGTCAAAAACTATAAATAGAGCTAGAGAGCTCATTTTTGGGGTAGCTTCTTGTAGTTTTGAGCTTGTATGAGAACTTTGCTGCAATAGAAGTGATTCCATTGTCTTACTCTCTTTGTTCTTGCTGTGTGTGCGCGTATGTGTGTATGTGTGTATGTGTGTGCATGTTAGTGTGCTTCGCACTCACACATTTGTGCCTTCACTTGCTCGAGGTCTTCATACCATCCTCATATCTTCCCGGATTGACATTAAAGGAGGTGCTACTCATCACTGAGCTACACATGCTTATATAGCTTTTACAAGGGGAGTTGGTATAGATAAACATATTTGAGAGATACAAAATAATCCGCAAAATATACAATCAGATAATATCTCCACGACTAGAAGTCCTAGCATCTCGACCCTACGGACTAGGGGGATAGGCCCCCTAGACCCTACAAAAGGGGGCAAGCCCCCCTTTGCATTCACCCATCAAGGTTCTATGGGAAAACCATGCGACACCACAAGGCCTTTATTTTTGCCTTGAATGAAAACCCAATGGCCTAAAAGTTTATGTGCTACCTAACCTAATAGCTAGGCTCACAAAGATCATCTATTACCATCAACAATCACACATAGACCTCATCTAACTTGGAAGCTAGGTTTCCACAAATGTTCGGGGTCTCACAATGGCTTCTCCTCATAATGGGGGCCTTCTAACTTAAAGCACCATGGATCATTTGTGGTCGCTTGAGGGTGGAGTTTTGAGCATATCTAACATCCCCCCTTCAATGTCCACCACGCACTAAACTACCTCCTTTGTTCAATGCCCAACTTTGGAAAGTGTCTGAAGTATTTCGATGGCAATGCACTGTGCTGCACTCTCCTTCTTGAGAGCTCCACGACGATATGCTCGGAGTTGAAAACCGAGCTCCTGATGCCGCACACAGTACTCCGCACAGAGGCTGTAGAATACGCAGAAAACACAGTACACAGGGAGCACGAAGACAGACTTCTTAGGTCTTACGAATGCGGTCGAACTTACAGTCCGTGAGTGACCAGGCCACTATATGTTTTATTAAAGAACATATACAAAGAAGTGTCCGATGGCCATTTGGCCTTTCACATGGACACTAACGGTAACAATCTCCCACTAAAGGCCAATATGGCCAGAGTAACTATGGGAGAAAAAAGAAAGAATGATAAAGAATACCTGAGTGTAAGTATACAAACTATACCTCCCACCTGATGGGCATGTTACACAGTATACAAGTGACTGCGTAAGATCAAGAATCAAGTAACCCCCATCAAGTGACAACAGTGTCGAAAGCTATCCTGTGGTAGAGCTTTAGTCAAAGCATCTGCAGCATTATCTCGAGTGTGAACCTTCTCAAGAATAATGCTCTCAGTGGCTAAGCAATCTCTAATGAAGTGATACCTCACCTCAATATGCTTGGTCTTTGCATGATAGACCAGATTCTTAGCCAAAGCAATGGCACTTTGACTATCACTGAGCAAGTGAGGTACATGCTGAGGCAAACCCATATCACAAGCAAGACGAGAAAGCCACAATGCTTCCTTACATGCCTCACTTGCTGCAACATACTCTGCTTCTGTGGTGGAAACAGCTGTACATTCTTGAAGACGAGATCTCCAAGAGATAGCACCTCCAGCAAAGTGAAAAATGTACCCTGATGTAGACTTACGATTGTCTACACAACCAGCATAGTCAGAATTTGTGTAACCAATAATGGATGCTTTCCCTCTACCTAAGCATAGACACTTTTCCTTAGTGCCACTCAGATATCTCAAAATCATTTTGACCGCTTCCCAATGTTTCTTGCCAGGATTAGACATATATCTGCTCACAACTCCCACTGCAAATGCAATGTCTGGTCTCGTAGCTACCATAGCATACATGAGACTACCAACAGCAGACTGATAGGAAAGTTTGGTCATGAATTCCTTTTCCTCATCTGATTTGGGGCAGTCATCCTTGCTCAATTTCACATATATGGGTAAAGGTGTACTCAATGCCTTTCCACCCTGCATATTGAATCGGTGAAGTACTTTATATATGTACTCACTTTGAGACAAGTATATGCATCTTTGACTCCTATCACGAGTAATGCGCATACCAAGAATATGTTTGGCATCCCCCAAATCCTTCTTATCAAATGTCTGACTCAACTTCTTTTTGAGAATTGACAAATCATAAGAGGACTTCCCAGCAATCAACATATCATCGACGTAAAGTATCAATCATATCAAGCTGCCATCAGAACATCTCTTTGTGTAGAGACAATGATCCTCATTGCTCCGAGAATAGCCTTGGGACTTCATAAAAGCATCAAACGTTTGGTACCATTGTCTAGGAGACTGTTTAAGTCCATACAAGCTCTTCTTGAGCTTACAAACTAGACTTTCCTTGCCAGGAACTACATAACCCTCTGGTTGTTCCATATAGATCTCATCTTTAAGATCTCCATGCAAGAAAGCTGTTTTCACATCCATTTGGACTAGCTCTAAGTCCTCCATTGCAACGAATCCAAGCAACATGCGCAAAGTAGTCATCTTGACCACTGGAGAGAAGATTTCCTCAAAATCAACACCATGTTGTTGCTTAAAACCCTTTGCAACAAGTCGTGCTTTATATTTTGGAGAAGCACTATCTGATGTGAATTTCAGCTTATATACCCATTTACATGGTAAAGCTTTCCTGCCCTTTGGCAAAGGTACTAAGTCCCAAGTACCATTCTTGTGAATAGAATCCAACTCACTCTTCATGGCACGCTCCCACTTGACATGATCCTCTGTCTGCATAGCCTCTTTGTAGCAAGAGGGCTCACCGGCATCTGTTAGCATAACAAAATCTAAACCTGGAACATATCTATCAGGTGGATATGAGACACGTGCAGAACGTCTCAATGGTTGCTGAACAGGAACATGTGCAGACTGATCTGAATGGGCATTCTCTTGAACATCCCTATGTGCAACATTTTTATGCATGCTAACCGGAGGACTAGTATCCTCAAACACCACTCTTCTCACTTCAACCTCCTTAATGGGCTGTTTATGCATCTTAGACTCATTAAAAATGACATCACTACTTCTGATCACTGACCGTGTTTCAGGATCCCATAAGCGATATCCAAATTGTCCTTCTCGACCATATCCAAGAAAAATGCATTTCTTTGACTTATGGTCCAACTTTTGTCTAAGATTCTTGGGTATATGAACATATGCTTCACACCCAAAAACTCGAAGATGATCATAATATGGTGGTTTCCCTGTCCATAACTCTTGTGCCACTTTCAGACCTTTGGCAGTACTAGGTGAAAGGTTAATCACATGAACTGCAGTCAATACTGCTTCTGCCCAAAAACCTTGTGAGAGGTTTGCATGATGCAACATAGAGACTACTCTATCTTGAATAGTTCTATTCATCCTCTCAGCTACACCATTCTGTACTGGGGTATAAGGAGCTGTAAACTCTCTACGAATCCCTCTACACTGACAGAAAAGGCTGAATTCATGTGAGGTATACTCACCCCCATTATCTGAACGTAAAGCCTTAAGCTTAGTTCCTTTTTCAGTCTCAACTGAAGCAAGCCATTTTCTAAAAGTAGGGAATACATCATCCTTCGATTTGATAGGATATACCCAGACTTTTCTAGTAGCATCATCTATGAAAGTGACAAAGTAAAGAGAACCACCTAAGGACCTAGTGGGCATAGGACCACACACATCTGTATGAACAAGATCTAAAGGCTGAATTGAAGAGTCAATGTGCGTTTTATGCACATTTCTGGTTTGCTTTCCATATTGACAATGCTCACAAAATGAAAAATCAGAGAAAGATAACACAGGTAAGTAGCTAGAACGAGAAAGATTTTCCATTCCACTACGAGATATATGGCCCAAACGACCATGCCAAATACAAGCCATAGGCTGTTCAGTAACAGCTAACAAGTGTTCTTTCTGTGATACAAATAAAGGGTAAAGTGAGCCAACTTTCCTTCCTTTTGCAATAACCATATTGCCCTTTGATATACAAAAGGACTGAGCATAGAAGACCACCTTGTAACCAAGGTCATCAAGTTGACCAACTGACATCAAACTGCGTGATAACTGAGGTACATGACGTACATTATGCATAGTAAATTTTGAACCGTCAATGAACTGCACAACTACATCTCCAATCTCCACAACATCACACTGGTAAGAGTCACCAAGTCTCACGGTACCAAGAGACTTTGCTGCATAATTAGAGAACCATTCTCTATGTGGTGTCACATGGAAAGAAGCACCATATCTAGCAGCCAGGTGTGGGAAAGAGAATCAGCCATAAGTGCCTCAGATGGCACAGTACTATCAAGTGTCAACACATCAACATCATCAGAAATAGCATTAATTTCTTCAATCTTCACAGTCGAAGTAGATGGTGCAGGTAACTGTTTAACATGCCCATCAACATTCTGTCCTTTACCTTTAGCATTCTTTAATGCATAACAGTCTTTCTTCATGTGTCCTTTCTTATGACAATAATGGCATTCAATATCCCTCTTCCTTGATTTACTTCTGCTCTTATTCCGTTGACCATTCTTTTCCTTGTTCTTGCTCCTACCACGTTGTTGATTCTTTCCTTGGTAAGAATCACGAACATTATATGCATCTCCACTCTGAGTGCCAACCATAGATTTTCTACGAATCTCCTCACTCAAGAGTGCTCCACATATGTCATCATAGACGAGTTTACCACCTGGTGCACTATTGCTAATAGCTGTGCAAAATGTATCCCATGATGATGGCACGGTGCATAACAACAATACTGCTTTCATTTCATTGTCCATATCCATTTTCTGAGCCTGTAACTGGGAGAATATGGCATCAAACTCATTTAGATGAGCAGCAACACTATCTGTGTCCTTCATACGAAGGTCGTATAATTTTCTCATCAGATATACTTTATTTGATGCCGTCTCTTTTTCATATGTATTGCATAACTTCTTCCAAAGCTCCTCTGCACTTTCACAGTCTAATACTGTAAAGTAAACATTATCTGCCAGGTGCAAGCGAATGGTAGACCTGGCCATTTCATCTAACTCATCCTAATCATCTTCATCCATGTCAGCAGGCTTCTTTGAAATCCCATTTACTGGCTTCCATTGCCTTCTTTGAATCAGCACATCTTTAATCTGATTCTTCCATAGAGCAAAGTTTGTGCCATCAAATTTTCGGATCTCAAAATGGTCTTTGCCCTGCAAGTTATAGCTCCTCCTCGGAACGCTAGCACTAGACCCTGATCCACCGGATGTGCCTGAGACCTCTGATGCCATGATCGTAGAGAACTGAATAGAATGATAATGGAGCTAGAAGAGTCCAAACACCAACAAATAAGTGTATCAAGGAGTAAATCGACCACTATATAATTGACTAAACCAGAAATCTGGAAAAATTTTGCCAGAGTATCCTCTGCAAAATTAGCATATGACACGTGTCAAAGTATCATAAAATTGCAAGTACTGACATGTCTACCTGCATAGTGAATCACTGACTCCACTGCATATAAACAGTTACCCAATAGAAGCCAACTAGGCTTATCGAGCACCTATGAACAACTATCATACATCTCCTATGGCGAGGCTGGGTAAGTCTTCCACCTGCATCACCGAAGAGACCCCGACATTTGGGTGTCTCCCAGTTAAGAAAACCTCACCACGACCCTCTTTATCAAACGTAAAAGGCTTTATGCAAAGAACGTAACCGCTATATCAATGCCCACATGGACGTACATAAGCGGTATCCACAGAAGCGTACATGGTGTGTATGTGCTCAATATATGCAGTAAAATGACACTAAAAGGCTGAATACACAGCCCAAAAACTAGCCAATAAAACCTGCAAGTGTCTGTCAACTCTGATGTTTTAGGCTTTAAAAACCTAGATATTTATTTTCTGAGAAGTACAAGGAACACTCTTCTTGATGTTCTTGGACCTGTGTGAAGAGAACTACGTGCGAAAGTACTCCGAAATGGTTCCAAAAACACCCCAAAATTGCTTCAGAAATAGGCTTTAAAAGCAAAAATGAAGCTTTGAGGGACCAAAACTTGTTCAAGGTAATGTCAACCTTAGTCTTTCCCCTTCTTCAAACACCACAAGAGTGTAGCTTAGTGGCAAGAGATTGCCACAGTTAAGCGAGCTCTGGGGGGAACAGTACTAGGATGGGTGACCTCCCCGGAAGTACCGGGAACCTCTATATTCCTTGATCGTTGAGGTCCTCCCTCGCGCGCAGCCAACGGCGCCAACGGTGACTTCGATGACTCGGATGACAAGGTATGCCAAGGTCTATGCCTTGGTCGCCGCCTTAGTCGTGGAGAAAGCGTGGGGGGGGTGCTCGCTTCGCTCGCACAAAAGGAACAATGCTTTTTGCCTCGAACTGCTCTGATACCAGTGAAGTATTTCGATGGCAATGCACCGTGCTGCACTCTCCTTCTTGAGAGCTCCACGACGATATGCTCGGAGTTGAAAACCGAGCTCCTGATGCCGCACACAGTACTCCACACAGAGGCTGTAGAATACGCAGAAAACACAGTACACAGGGAGCACGAAGACAAACTTCTTAGGTCTTACGAATGCGATCGAACTTACAGTCTGTGACTGACCAGGCCACTATATGTTTTATTAAAGAACATATACAAAGAAGTGTCCGATGGCCATTTGGCCTTTCACATGGACACTAACGGTAACAGTGTCTATGAAGTTGCTCTCTCCCACGAGCCTTGGTGAAGATGTCTTCTCCATTTTCTTCAGTTGGACAATAGCTTATCTCCATGATCCCATCCTAAATCAACTCACACCCATATTGATACTGAATTTCTATGTGCTTGGTATGTGCATGGAAAATAAGATTCTTAGTGATGGCCATGGAGCTTTGGTTATCACACTTCAATCTTGTAGCCTCCTATCCTTGTATTCCTATGTGCCATAGGATCTCCTCAACAATAATGCTTCACATGATGCTTTGTGCTTAGCTTCAGTAGAAGTTAATCTACAGTTGGTTTCTTCTTACTGATCCAAGAGAAAATCCTTGATCCTAACAACATGCAATATCCAAAAACTGATTTTCTTATTGATCCAACAAAAAATCCCTAATCCTAAATAAAGGCAATATCCAGAAAGGCATTTTCTAGTGTCAATATCTCCTACCCAATCTGAGTCACTGTATCCAACCAGAGATGATCCTTCTTCATAAAGAATACTATAATCAGTGGTTCCTTGCACATACCTGAGTATCCACATGCTTGTCTTCCAATGAGTTTGACAAATCTTATTAGAGAACCTGCTTACTACTTGAACAACATAAGAGATATTTGTTCTTCTATTGCACAATTAGATGAGACTTCCAACTAGTTTCTTGTATCTTCCAATATTCAATGGAGGCGAAGTATCTTCAATAAATATTTTTTTGTTGACCTCCATAGGTGTAGATTTTTCCTTGCAATCCTCCATGTCAAATGCCTTCAATATCTATCTTGCATACTTTCATTAAGAGATAAAAATCTTCCCTATTTCCTTCCAAACTTCAAGGCCGAAGAAATAATGCACTAAGCCCAATTTTATCATTTCAAATTCTGAACTCAGGGCATCTTTCATTTGTTGAAGAAGAGCTTCATCATTTCCTGTAATTGCAAGGTCATCTACATAGAGTACAAACACGATTTTCTTCCTTCCTCTCTTTAGAGCATACAAGTTAGCATCAAAGGCACATATTTTGAAACCTAGATCAAAGAGATACTTATCTATCTAGTGATACCATACTCTAGGGGCTTGTTTCAGCCCATATAATGCCTTCTTCAACTTACATACCTTGTTCTTTGGATGGTGAGACTCAAATCCTAGTGGTTGAGACACATATACCTCATCCTTGATGTCTCCATTCAAGAATGCTAATTTGACATCCATGTGATAGAGGTGCCATCGCTTATGTGCAGCCACAACTAGTACTACTCGGATAGTAGTCATCCTTGCAGTTAGGGGTAAATGATTCACAGAATTCAATGCCTTCAACTTGTGAGTACTTAAGCTTCCAGACCCACTTGGTGCCAATGACTTTACACTTAGGGGGTCAATCCACTAGCTCCCAAATTCCATTGGTCATGATATTGTTGTATTCTATTTGCATGGGAACCCTCTGATTTGGACATGGAGTGTCTCTTCCGCATTGGTTGCTTTGTTTGCTTGTTCTTGAATAAGCTCAAGCATCAGGAATGTGTTTACAATATGGGTGCTTGCCCATCTTTGTTCTTCTATTATCTGTGATCATCTCAGTCCATCTACAACCAATCTAGTGACTATGGAATGGGGTTTCCACAATCATAGAGCTTCCTCACCCAATGTGGCAATGACTTTTTTGCGTGGGTGACAAAAGTTTGGTGACTTTCAGACTCATCATCTGAAGATGATGCTTCCTTCTCTTGTGTAGAAGGGATAGCTCTTGGGCCAGGTTCATAGTGGATTGCCCCTTTGCCTAATGATAAAGTGGAAGCTCTCTTTTCCTCCTCTATTGCATGTGGTTTCTCCTCCTTAAACACCACATCACAACTTTTCATGATCTTCTTATCCTCACGACACCCTAAGAAAATACAATTGATGATTTTGGTTGAAGCTTGTTTTTCTCCCTATCCAGAACATGTACATAACATTCACTTGCAAATACTTTGAAATGGGAAACAAATGGTGATTTAACAATGTAGGCCTCTTATGGAATCTTTCCATCATGCCTTGGTGTAGCTTTGATTCAAGATGTAGACAACAATGTTGATAGCCTCTACCTAAAATTGATTAGGCAAACCCTTTCCATTCAACATGCACCTTGCCATATCCATGATGGTTTGATTTCAACATTCTGCAACACGCTTCTGTTGAGTGCTATGTGACATTGTGAGTTGATGCTTGATTCCTTTACTTTTGCAGAAATCTTCAAACTCTATTGATGTGAACTCACCATCGCCATCTATTTTGAATTTCTTCATCTTCTTCCCTGTTTCAATTTCAACAAGTTGAAGCCATCCTTTAAACTTACCAAAAGCTTGAGCCTTATCATGAAGGAAGTACACCCATATCTTCCTACTATAGTCATTGGCAAGTAACTTGAAGTAGGAAGTTCCATCCAAGGTCTATGTAGGCATGTTTCTACACAAGTCAGCATGCACCGACTCTAGAGGATAGCTTGCTTTATTCTTGCTTTCTTGTGGAAACACCTTCCATTTTTGCTTGCCCATCATGCAAGCTTCACATGGTTCCTTCATTTTTGTAATTGATGGTAGGTGTGCAACCATACCCCTGTGATACATCTCCTTTAGTACAGGGTATCTGATGTGATTGAATCTCTCATGCCATAGCTTACTTGTGCCCACACTTGTAGTGGTTGTAAGAGCAGACAACTCATACAAATTGTCCTTCCTTATACTAGTCCCAAAAACATTGTGGTTACTATCCATAATCTTAGCTCCTATTTTAGTGAAAGATACTTGATGAACTTAATCAATTATAGAAGCTACTGAAAGTAGATCTCATTTGATTTGTGGAATATACAACACTGAAAGCTTTCTAACATCCACATTAAAGTTAGTGAAAGAAATCATACCTTCACCCTTTACAAGACATCTTGCATTCTTGCCTACTTAAGAGGCTGTAAGGAACTATAAAGGTCTTTTCTACTCATCATGTGATGAGAGGCACCATTTTCCAACACCCATGAGTCATCTATTCCTAAAGCTTTAGCTGAGGATCATACTTCCTCTATCATAACAAATAACTCAATCTCTATTTCTGCATTGTTGGCAGACTTCTTGCTATCTTTTGAAGAGCTATTCTTCTCTAATGCCTTGTTGATGTGATAGTCTTGGATTCTGTGGCCATTCTTCTTATAGTGGAAACACTCTCCCTTGAACTTCAAACTTTGGTGGAAAAATTCAAAGACAATCTCGACAAAAATTAAGCTTGTAGTTTTTTTGAAATTTGAGGCTAATTTTGGGCATATTTACAAACTCTTTCACCTACACAATTACAGAGGCCATAGAAAAGTACACCAATATCTTGAGAGATCCCGTTTGCCGGTTTTAACCCCCAGAATCTTGAACTGTCATAACCTTTTCATACGAAATCCATTTTTCGAGCTCTAGAGTGCATTGGAAAGCTTGTTTTGAATCCCACTGTCGATATATTTAGGTAGTGATGTCTGTGAACACTCTAGGACCATCGGGGCACTTTTTTACCTCTTTCGAAGGTTTTTTTCCCCCGGCTTGTATATATGCCTATTGCCCTAATGGGCTACTTATCTTTGTACATTCTCTAGTAATACATTCACTATTGTGTGTTGTGCTCCAAGCTTCTTCTCCTTCCTTGTGCTGTTCACGTGCTTCCACAGATGTCTATCTCCAACAATTGGTATCAGAGCAGGTCGTCGCTTCATCTAGGGCGCCGTGGACACTCCTCTGGTTGCAGAGAATCGCACAAAGTTTGGTGAGCATACTCAGCATGTTTTCAAGATCAAAACGACTTCACTCTATGGTGCCGAAATTGTGATCTGAGCTCGTTTCGGCCTCTGAACACATTATCGCAGTGCTTGTGCAGGCTATTTTATCTTTTTGTGCCAAAGGTATATACCAGTTTCTATTCGCCAGTATAAGCGTCTCAAAGTCTGCTACAGGTCTAGCAGAATTTCTCTGGGCAGTTATGTTCAACTTTTTGAGATATAGTCAATTTTTTGCATCAAGGTATTTTAGTCACCGGCCATGGCTGAAAACAATGATGTATTCCGTATGTTGGCTGTTGAGGATAAGTTGGATGGTACCAACTACCTGTTATGGGCTTATATGATGCGACATGTACTGGTTGCAAAAGGATTGTGGAACATTGTGTAGGGTGTTGAAAAACGTCCTATCACACCTGCAACTATTACAACTGGAGGTACAGAAGCTGAGGCAGAAGGTGTTGAAGATGATGATATTCTACATATTCCAATTCGTGCTACAATTTTTGATGCACCTACTGCAGGGCAGATTCGTTGGGATGGCAGTGATGCTCAGGCACATGCATTGATAGCTTTGTCTGTCAAACGTGCCATTATTGGTCACATTCACTCTTGCAGAACAGCTAAGGATGCTTGGGATACACTTACCACATTGTACCAAGCTAGGAATGAGGCTCGTGTTGCTTACCTCCGAAAACAGTTGGAGAGTGAGCACATGAATGAAGGTGATTCTATGGACAGTTTTCTAACAAAGATCAAAGACTTGAAGGAACAATTGATTTCTGCTGATGAGGTTATACCAGATAGCTCACTTGTGCATACCATTCTGAATGGTCTTCCTCATTCATATCAGAGTTTTGCTTCTACTCTTTGATTAATGATGAAAGGCAATCCAAATGCCTTGTCATTTGAGGAGTTAGTCTCTGTTCTATTGCAGGAAGATCACTCCAAGCAGAATAGGTCCATTATGCGTGTTGCAGATCAAGATTTCCTGGCTTGTCAGAAGGGCAAAGGGAAATGGAGCTCTTCAATTAGTAAGCAAAAATCTGCAAATGCTGCACATTCGAAGAAGGAAGATAAAGATGAGAAGAAATCCAAAAAGCAAAAATTGTTTTGCAAGTACTATAAAGGAAATGATCATATCATAAAGAACTGTCTAAAAATGGCTGCTAAAGAGGCAAAGAAGAAAAAGGCTGGAATGGTTGTTGTAGAGACCTCTACACCAAAAACAGAGTCTGCTAATCTTATGCAGGAAGAAGAATGGGCATTTACTACTGTCTGCAGTTTTGACCCATCTTCTCATGAGAGGTGCATGTCTGTAGTAGACTCAAATGTTTGGTACTTTGACAGTGGGTCGACCAAACATATTACCTTGCAGCACAGTTTCTTCTCTTCACTCGAGCCTGCCCCTACATGGAATACTATTACATGCACCAATAACTCCTCTTATCCTGTTACGTGAGTTGGTAAGATCTTTTTGACTACTGCTGATGGTAGTTCTTTCACTTTGTCATATGCTTTATTTGTGCCAGGGATCAAGAAGAACCTCTTATCAGTTTCTGCATTAGCCAAGATTGACTTGGTTGTGAAATTTGTTGATGATAGGTGTATAGTTCATGATCTATCAAATGGCAATGTGATTATTGCTTCTGGCATTTTATTTCATGGGCTGTATAAGCTCATAGACTATGAAAGATCTGTAAATCATTCGGCATGTGCAGTACATGATTCTCAGGCTATGTTAGATGGAAAGCTTTGGCATGCATGCTTTGGTCATCTAAATTTTGCTAGTTTGCTATGCCTGCAGAAATTTGAAATGGTGTCCTCTTTGCCCAAACTTGAGGCACCTGGAAAACATGTTTGTGAAGGCTGTATTTTGGGCAAAATGCAGCATTCATCCTTTCCAAAAGATGGTTCACTTCGGGCTATTCAGAAATTGCAGCTTGTACATAGTGATGTTTGTGGTCGTATGCAGACACCTTCTTTTGGAAATTGTCTTTACTTCATGAATTTCATTGATGATTTTTCAAGGCATGCATGGGTATATCCATTGAAGGCAAAGTCCGAAGTGTTCATGTGCTTCAAACCATTTTTGGTTTTGGCTGAAAATCTGTCAGCATGTAAAATGGGCACCCTCCGTTCTGATTGGGGAGAATATATGTCTTTTGATTTTAATGCATTTCAGGCTGAACATGGGATAAAACACCAGTGTACAGTGCCATATATACTTCAACAGAATGGAGTTGCTGAATGAAAGAACAGGTCACTCATGGAGATGGCAAGGTGTATGGTCAAGAGTCAGGCTTTACCACATAGTTTCTGGCTTGAGGCTGTCATGTGTGCAGCACATGTACTTAACAGGTGTCCCACTAAAGCGCTGCAGTCTATCACTCCATATGAGGCTTGGCATGATCGCAAGCCATCTGTTGCTCATCTGCATGTTTTTGGTTGTTTGGCATATGCATTAGTGCCTGAACAACATCATAGAAAATTGGATGATAAAGGAGTAAAATGTATTTTTGTTGGGTACAATTCTGAAAGTAAAGGCTATCGTCTGTATCATCCACAGACTAAACACATTTTGGTTAGCCGTGATGTTGTTTTTGTGGAAGATGCTATTCAACCATTACTTTCGTGTACTAAGAAGACATCTGTTAGCTCCAAAGACATGCATGATACTTTGCTGCCTCTTTTCGCAGGTGGACAGTCCAGTGTTGGTCCTAATGAGGCAACTTCTCAGCCTTTGCAGGTTTCATGTGATGATGCAGATCATTCGATTTCTGATGCAGATTTATGCACTTGTTGATGAGAGAGTTGACATTGAGGAGGCAAAAACTATGCCAAAATGGCTGGTGCAGACCTTGCGTGATAGCAAATTAGATGCACCTCTCTCATATCGTACTTGATCAGGCTCTCATAGTGCCTCTTTTTCATCAGATTGCTATGCTATGGTTGCATCTAGTCTCTGTGATGAGAATGAGCCTGTTTCATTTGATGAAGCACAAAATTCAAAAATTTGGATGGCTGTTATGCAATCTGAATATGATGCTGTTACCGTTAGTGTCCATGTGAAAGGACAAATGGCCATTGGACACTTCTTTGTATATGTTCTATAATAAAATATATAGTGGCCTGGTCAGTCACAAATTGTAAGTTCGATCGCATTTGTAAGACCTAAGAAGTCTATCTTCATGCTCACTGTGTACTGTGTTTTCTGCGTATTCTGCAGCCTCTGTGCAGAGTACTGTGTGCGACCTTAGGAGCTCGGTTTTCTAGTCCGAGCATATCGTCGTGAATCTCTTGAGAAAGAGAGCGCACTGTGGTGGATCACCATCGAAATACTTCACTGGTATCAGAGCAGTTTGAGGCAAAAGCTTTGTTCCTTTTGTGCGAGCGAAGCGAGCACCCCCCCAAGCTTTCTCCAAGGCTTACGACCAAGGTGGCGACCAAGGCATAGACCTTGGCATACCTTGTCATCCGAGTCACCGAAGTCACCATTGGTGTTGTTGGCTGCACGTGAGGGAGGACCTCAACGATCAAGGAATATAGAGGTTCCAGGTACTTCCCGAGAGGTCACCCATCCCAGTACTGTTCCCCCCGGAGCTCACTTAACCATGGCAATCTCTTGCCACTAAGCTACACTCTTGTGGTGTCTGAAGAAGGGGAAAGACTAAGGTTGACATTACCTTGAACATGTTTTGGTCCCTCAAAGCTTCATTCTTTTCTTTCAAAGCCTATTTTTGAAGCATTTTTGGCTATCTTTTGGAGCCATTTTGGAGTACTTCCGCTCATAGTTCTCTTCACACAGGTCCAAGAACGTCAAGAAGAGTGTTCTTTGTACTTCTCGGACAATAAATATCATCCTTTGGGGCTATGTTTTCAGCCACACTTGTAAAACTACAGGTTTCTTGAAAGGTTTCAGTTTTGGTGGGAGTAGTTGCTGCAGATTTATGCAGTTTTTTTAAGCCTAAAATATCAAAGTTGATAGACACTTGCAAGTGTTATTGGCTAGTTTTTTGGGCTGTGTATTCAGCCTTTAGTGTCATTTTACTGAATATATTGAGCACATACACACTATGTACGCTTCTGTGGATACCACTTATGTACGTCCATGTGGTCATTGATATAGCGGTTACGTTCTTTGCATAAAGCCTTTCATGTTTGATAAAGAGGGTCATGGTGAGGTTTTCTTAACTGGGAGACACCCAGATGTCGGGGTCTCTTTGGTGATGCAGGTGGAAGACTTACCCAGCCTCGCCATAGGAGATGTATGATAGTTGTTCATAGGTGCTCGATAAGCCTAGTTGGCTTCTATTAGGTAACTGATTATATGCAGTGGAGTTAGTGATTCACTATGCAGGAAAACATGTCAAAACTCACAGTTTTATGATATTTTGACACTGGTCATACGCTCATTTTGCAGAGGATACTCTGGCAAAATTTTTCCAGATTTTTAATTTTGTCAACTATACGGTGGTCGATTTACTCCTTGATACATTTATTCGTTGGTGTTCGGACTCTTCTAGCTCCATTATCATTCTATTCAGTTCTCTACCATCATGGCATCAGAGGTCTCAGGCACATCCGGTGGATCAGGGTCTAGTGCTAGTGTTCAAGGAGGAGCTATAACTTGCAAGGAAAAGACCATTTTGAGGTCCGAAAATTTGATGGCACAAATTTTGCTCTATGGAAGAATCCGATTAAAGATGTGCTGATTCAAAGGAGGCAATGGAATCTAGTAAATGGAATTTCAAAGAAGCCTACTGACATGGATGAAGATAATTGGGATGAGTTAGATGAAATGGCTAGGTCTACCATTCGCTTGCACTTAGCAGATAATGTTTACTTTACAGTTTTAGACTACGAAACTACAGAGGAGCTTTGGAAGAAGTTATGCAATACATATGAAAAAGAGATGGCATCAATTAAAGTCTATCTGATGAGAAAATTATATGACCTTCGTATGAAGGAAACAGATAGTGTTGCTGCTCATCTAAATGAGTTTGATGCTATATTCTCTCAGTTACAGGCTCAGAAAATGGGTATGGATAATGAAATGAAAGTAGTATTGTTGTTATGCACCTTGCCATCATCATGGGATACGTTTTGCACAGCTATTAGCAATAGTGCACCTGGTGTAAACTCGTCTATGATGACATATTTGGAGCACTCTTGAGTGAGGAGATTCACATAAAATCTATGGTTGGCACTCAGAGTGGAGATGCATATAATGTTTGTGATTCTTACCAAGGAAAGAATCAACAATGTGGCAGGAGCAAGAATAAGGAAAAGAATGGTCAACGGAATAAGAGTAGAAGTAAATCAAGTGAGGGATATCGAATGCCATTATTGTCATAAGAAAGGACACATGAAGAAAGATTGTTATGTATTAAAGAATGCTAAAGGTAAAGGACAGAATGTTGATGGGCATGTTAAACAGTTACCTGCACCATCTACTTTGACTGTGAAGATTGAAGAAATTAATGCTATTTCTAATGATGCTGATGTCTTGACACTTGATAGTACTGTGCCAACTGAGGCTTTAGTGGCTGATTCTCTTTCCCACACCTAGCTGCTAGATTTTGGTGCTTCTTTCCATGTGACAGCACATAGAGAATGGTTCTCTAATTATGCAGCAAAGTCTCTTGGTACCATGAGACTTGGTGACTCTTACCAATGTGATGTTGTGGGGATTGGGGATGTGGTTCTGCAATTCATTGATGGTTCAAAATTTACTATGTATAATGTACGCCATGTACCTCAGTTATTACGCAGTTTGATGTCCGTTGGTCAACTTGATGACCTTGGTTACAAGGTGGTCTTCTATGCTCAGTCCTTTCGCATATCAAAGGGCAATATGGTTATTGAAAAAGGAAGCAAAGTTGGCTCACTTTATCCTTTATTTGTATCATAGAAAGAACACTTGTTAGCTGTTACTGAACATCCTATGGCTTGTATTTGGCATGGTCGTTTGGGCCATATATCGCGTAGTGGAATGGAAAATCTTTCTCGTTCTGGCTACTTACCTATGTTATCTTTCTCTGATTTTTCATTTTGTGAGCATTGTCAATATGGAAAGAAAACCAGAAATGTGCATAAAATGCACATTGAATCTTCAATTCAACCTTTAGATCTCGTTCATAGAGATGTGTGTGGTCCTATGCCCACTAGGTCCTTAGGTGGTTCTCTTTACTTTGTCACTTTCATAGATGATGCTACTAGAAAAGTTTGGGTATATCCTATCAAATCGAAGGATGAGGTATTTCCTACTTTCTGAAAATGGCTTGCTTCAGTTGAGACTAAAAAAGGAACTAAGCTTAAGGCTTTATGTTCAGATAATGGGGGTGAGTATACCTCACATGAATTCAGCCTTTTCTGTGAGTCTAGAGGGATTTGTAGAGAGTTTACAGCTCCTTATACCCCAGTAGAGAATGGTGTAGCTGAGAGGATGAATAGAACTATTCAAGATCGAGTAGTCTCTATGTTGCATCATGCAAACCTCTCACAAGGCTTTTGGGCAGAAGCAGTATTGACTGCAGTTCATGTGATTAACCTTTCACCTAGTACTGCCAAAGGTATGAAAGTGGCACAAGAGTTGTGGACAGGGAAGCCACCATATTATGATCATCTTCGAGTTTTTGGGTGTGAAGCATATGTTCATATACCCAAGAAGCTTAAACAAAAGTTGGACCATAAGTCAAAGAAATGCATTTTTCTTGGATATGGTCGAGAAGGAAAATTTGGATATCGCTTATGGGATCCTGAAAAACGGACAGTGATTAGAGGTAGTGATGTCATTTCCAATGAGTCTAAGACGCATAAACAACCCATTAAGGAGGTTGAAGTGAGAAGAGTGGTGTTTGAGGATACTAGTGCTCCGGTTAGCATGCATAAAAATGCTGCACATAGGGATGTTCAAGAGAATGTCCATTCAGATCAGCCTGCACATGTTCCTGTTCAACAACAATTGAGACGTTCTGCACGTGTCTCACAACCACCTAATAGATATGTTGTAGGTTTATATTTTGTTATGCTAACAGATGCTGGTGAGCCTTCTTGCTACAAAGAGGCCATGCAGACAGAGGATCATGTCAAGTGGGAGCGTGCCATGAAGAGTAAGTTGGATTCTATTCACAAGAACGGTACTTGGGATTTAGTACTTTTGCCAAATGGTAGGAAAGCTTTACCATGTAAATGGGTATATAAGCTGAAATTCACATCAGATAGTGCTTCTCCAAAGTATAAAGCACGACTTGTTGCCAAGGGTTTTAAGCAACAACATGGTGAGGATTTTGAGGAAATCTTCTCTCCAGTGGTCAAGATGACTACCCTACGCATGTTGCTTGGATTCGTTGCAATGGAGGACTTAGAGTTAGTCCAAATGAATGTGAAAACTTCTTTCTTGCATGGAGATCTTACAGATGAGATCTATATGGAACAACCACAGGGTTATGTAGTTCCTGACAAGGAAAGTCTAGTTTGTAAGCTCAAGAAGAGCTTGTATGGACTTAAACAGTCCCCTAGACAATGGTACCAAAAGTTTGATGCTTTTATGAAGTCTCAAGGCTATTCTCAAAGCAATGAGGATCATTGTCTCTACACAAAGAGATGCTCAGATGGCAGCTTGATATGTTTGATACTTTATGTTGATGATATGTTGATTGTTGGGAAGTCCTCTTATGACTTGTCAATTCTCAAAAAGAAGTTGAGTCAGACATTTGATATGAAGGATTATGGGGATGCCAAACATTTTCTTGGCATGCACATTACTTGTGATAGGAGTAAAAGATGCATATACTTATCTCAAAGTGAGTACATATCCAAAGTACTTCACATGTTCAATATGCAGGGTGGAAAAGCATTGAGTACACCTTTACCCACATATGTGAAATTGAGCAAGGATGATTGCCCCAAATCAGATGAGGAAAAGGAATTCATGACCAAAATTCCCTATCACTCTGTTGTTGGTAGTCTCATGTATGCTATGGTAGCTATGAGACTAGACATTGCATTTGCAATGGGAGTTGTGAGCAGATATATGTCTAATCATGGCAAGAAACATTGGGAAGTGGTCAAGATGATTTTGAGATATCGGAGTGGCACTAGGGACAAGTGTCTATGCTTAGGTAGAGGGAAAGCATTCATTATTGGTTACACAGATTCTGACTATGCTGGTTGTGTAGACAATCGTAAGTCTACATGAGGTTACATTTTTCATTTTGCTGGAGGTGCTATCTCTTGGAGATCTCGTCTTCAAGAATGTACAGCTGTTTCCACCATAGAAGCAGAGTATGTTGCATCAATTGAGGCATGTAAGGAAGCATTGTGGCTTTCTCGTCTTGCTCGTGATATGGGTTTACCTCAGTATGTACCTCGCTTGCTTAGTGATAGTGAGAGTGCCATTGTTTTGGCTAAGAATCCGGTCTATCATGCAAAGACCAAGCACATTGAGGTGAGGTATCACTTCATTAGAGATTGCTTAGCCACTAAGCATATTATTCTTGAGAAGGTTCACACTCGAGATAATGCTGTAGATGCTTTTTGTTGGAGAAACAATCACTAACTGGACATATATTTGAAGGTCAAATCTTAGGAAGAAAACCCCATGCCTATGTGAAGGGACAAATTCACAAGTGTATCATACTTGTAAAGTTAGTTCACTTTAGTTCTAGAAGTTTTTTAAAAATCACGGGAATGAGAAAATCTATATAAGTTAGTTTGTATCAACTAACGCGGAGAGAGAAGAGAGAAGAAGAAGGAGGAAGACAATGAGAAAGTGAGAAGAACTCATTTTTGTATGACTGAGTATAGTCGGGCTTCTCTGAGTGAGAAAGCATCTGTAAAATTTCTGAGTTTTTTATAGTTATGAGAAGAACTGAGTAAAGTTCTGTGTATGAGCCTCTCTCCATCATCTCCATGATTACCTACTGTGTGATGAGTTACAAAGATCAAGTTTTCCAAGCAACTCGATGCCTGGCATCGAATCTCTATTGATAAGTCATATTTTCTTTTATATTTTTCATTCAGTACTGAAGTGTTTAAAAACATGATGTTGTTGGAGCACCTCGATGCCTGGCATCGAATTCTAGTTGATAAGTCATATTCTAAGTGTGCATGAAATCACCTATAGTTTTGGTGTCCAGAAGATCAAGACTTTATGCGGGAAGTCGATGCCCGGCATCGAATCCCTGCTGAAAAGTGGCCAAAAACATCCCAAGTCGATGCCCGGCATCGAATTCTCGTTGCAAGTCGATGCTAGGCATCGAATTCTAATTTTAAACAGGCGCTCTTACTAAAACAGGCAAGTTTTCCAGTTTTGGAAGGTCATACAGGGTCATCTTGTGAGGGCCATAACTTGAGTTCTAGAGCTTCGTTTGATGCATATCATAGCTTGTTGGAAAGCTCTACTCTTCTAGTTTCAGCCTATAAAGTTTCATAGAGAAATAATATGTGAGCTAGGAGAAATTAGCAAAATACTGAAGGTATGTCATTTCGGTGACTAGGAATTTCTGTAGAAGCAAAGTTCTCACTTTAAGCTATCATTTCTCAAAGTTTGGAGTGGCAATGAGTTAATGGTGACCATAGAGGTGTTCTAGTGTCACATTAATTCATTTCTTGTGGTGTTTTATACATCAACAAGTGGTATCAGAGCAGAAAGATTCTCGAGAGCAGAAGACGACAAAGGTACGAGAAGTTTTGTAAAGTTTTCCATTAAAGTTTGAAAGGTGAAGCATTTGAAGACACAAGGCATCAAAAGATTACTTTCGAATATCCTCATACACAAAGAACTTCAAAAGGTATTATCCTTTATCCTTTAAGCTCACAGGTTGCAGCAGAAGGAAAGAACTATGGCAGATCATATCTCCATTGACAAACTGGACAGAGATAATTACCCCGCATGGGTAATGAGAATGGAAGCCTTACTTATGAGTAAGGATCTCATGGTATATGTAACAGGTGAAGAAGAGAAGCCAGTATTTGAAGATGAAAGCCGACCAAAGAAAGAAGAACTTGATGCTTTAAAGCATTGGCAGAAGAAGGATGCAAGTGCAAAAGCCTACATCTACAATACAATCTCAGATCATTTGCTACCACACATTAGAGGATTGGAATCATCAGAAGATATATGGAATGCATTGGAATATCATTTCCAAAGCACTACTAAAGCACGGAAAGCAAGTCTATGGTCAGAGTTTACAACATTCAAGAAGAAGCCAAGTCAAACCATTAGTGATTATGTCACTAAGATGAAGGATCTAGCAGATAGTCTTGGATCCATAGATGAAGATGTTGAAGATCACAGATTGATTGCTCAACTACTTGCAGGCTTGAGAGGGGATGAAAGGTGGAAACCTTTTGTCTTATCAACAGAACTTTCATTAAATCATTATGTTCCAGATTTGAACTAGTTGCTTGGTTTGATGCTCACATATGAGCAAGACTTGAAGGGAGATGGAGATAAAGGTCAAAGTTGTGCAATGTACATGAAGAATAAGAAGAAAGGAGATAAAGGTAAAGCAAAGGATGAAGAGGAGTCTAATTCTCAAGCTTATATGCAAGAGGTAAAGGCACTGGCAGAGGAAGAGCAAGAGGTTTTGGAAGAGGTAGAGGTAATCAAAATAATAACAAGAAGGCTTGCTGGATCTGTGGATTGAGTGATCATTTGGCTCATGACTGTTGGCAAAACCAACAAGGATCAAACCAGAATCAAAACAACAATAGCAGAGGTCGAGGTGGAAGATATCAAAGTAATTTTCAAAGAGGTAGACAAAGTCAAAGAGGAGGCTATGGTAGAGGTGGAGGAAGAAGTTGGGGACAGAATCAATCCTACAACACCACCTACTACAACTATGCAAATGACACACAGAATGAAAGTCATACATCATTGATGATGAATTCAATCAGCACATCAGACAAAGAAGATCTAAAGGTATTTTACATTGACTCTGGATGTTCTAATCATTTGTCAGGAAATATAGAATTGATGTCAGATTTGGAAAAAGGCATTTCTAGTCACACAGTTCAAACTGGTGATAATACAAGACATAGTGTACATTCAATTGGAAAAGTGAAATGCAAGAGTGGAGCAGATTTGCTAACCAATGTTTTGTATGTTCCTACAATACCTAAAAACTTGATTAGTGTGGGACAGATAGTTGAAAAAGGTTTTCAAGTCAGGTTTACAAATGAAGGAGTATTTGTGGAAGATCCAGAGAATGGATATAATCAGATTGTCTCTGGTAAGAAAGAAGGTAGACTCTTTACTTTAAGAGTGCAAGGGAACATTGGTCAAGCTTTGCTCACACATGGTGAAGCAGTGATTACAGAACTTGATCTCTGGCATAAGAGATTAGGTCATTTCAATGAAAGAGGAATTAAAGCTATGGTTGCTAATCAGTCTGTACTAGGATTACCAAATGTGCAAAGTCAACATATGGTTTATAAATGTGAAGCATGTCAAATGGGTAAAGCACACAGGTTACCATTTCAAAAGAAAGGATTCAAACATGATGGAGTACTTGAGCTCATTCATACAGATGTATGGGGACCAACAAAAGAAGGATCTATCAGTGGCTCAAGGTATTATGTTCTTTTTATTGATGATGCTACAAGATGGATAACATTATATGTTTTGAAGGAAAGATCAGAAGTGTTTGGAGCTTTCAAGCATTTTCATGCATATGCAGAGAGAGTCACAGGTCAAAAGCTTAAGAGACTGAGGTCTGATGGAGGGGGAGAATACTTCTCCCAAGAGTTCAATGATTATCTTTGGAATGCAGGTATTAAGAGAGAAATAACCTGCAGGTATACACCACAACAAAATAGTGTAGCAGAAAGAAGGAACAGGACTCTGGTTGAGTTTGCTAGAGCTATGCTAAAGGAGAAGAATTGTCCAAATTATCTTTGGGTTGAGGCTGTAAATACAGCTACATATCTTGTGAATAGATTACCATGTGCAGCTCTGAATGGAATGACTCCATATGAAGCTTGGTGGGGTAAGAAACCAACACTAGATCATTGTAGAGTGTTTGGATCAATTGCATATGCTTATGTGCCATCACAACTTAGGCATAAACTTGAACCAAAGGCAGAAAAATATGTGTTCATTGGTTATGATGAAAAGCAGATGGGTTACAGGTTGTGGAATCCTCTAACAAAACAATTTATTGTTTCTAGAGATGTTACATTTGATGAACAGAAAAGTTGGTATGCAGATCAAAGTCATACAGCTGAAGAATTTGAAGAAGAGGTAAGAAGATGTGAGAAAGGAAAATCAATTGTGCAGGTAAATAGAGATGAAGACTATATGCAAGCAAGTACATCCACAAGTGGATTAACAAGAAGGAATGAAGAAGCTCCTATATTTGATGAAGAAGTGTATCCAGACACATATGAAGAATGTGAACCAAGAAGGTCAAGCAGGACTAGAAGACAACCAGAAAGGTATTCTTATGATACTTCTTACATAACTCAGAAGAACTATGCATATATGGTCAAAGATGATGAAGAACCTCAGAACTATGATGAAGCTAAAGGTAAGAAGCAATGGGAAGAAGCAATGAAGGAAGAGTTCAATGCACTGGAGGAGAACAAGACATGGGAACTTGTTCCTAAACCAAATGGTAAGAAAGTTATTGGAAATAAATGGGTTTATAAAGTGAAGAAGCTTGCAGATGGAAGTATAGCCAGATACAAAGCTAGATTGGTGGTGAAAGGCTATGCCCAGACCTATGGCATAGATTATGATGAGACATTCAGTCCTGTAGCTAAGATGTCAACTATAAGGACAATCATTGCTATTGCAGCTTCAAAAGGATGGACCCTAAGTCAATTGGATATAAAGAATGCATTCTTGAATGGATACATATCAGATGAGGTATACATGGAACAACCTCAAGGGTTTATAGATTCCAGGTATCCAAATTTTGTTTGCAGGTTGAGAAGAGCATTGTATGGATTGAAGCAAGCTCCAAGAGCTTGGAACTATAGACTGGTGAAGTATCTCAACGATCTTGGATATCAAAGTTCAAAAGCAGATTCAAGTCTACTTATCAGAAGAACAGAGGAAGGTACAATCTACATTTGTATTTATGTAGATGACATTATAATCACAGGTACTTCAGATGAAGGAATCAAGGAGGTAAAGAGATTACTTGAAAAGGAATTCAAGATCAGTGACCTAGGAAAGTTATCATACTTTCTTGGAATGGAAGTTACTTATACAGATCATGGCATATATGTGTCACAAGAAAGGTATCTTTTGAACTTGTTGAAGAAGTTTGATATGGAAAATTGCAGAGAAGCTTCAACTCCACTTGAAGTCAATCACAAGCTCAGTAAATATGATGGTGCAGAATACAAAGATATGAGGAAGTATCAATCTCTTGTGGGTAGTTTGATTTATGCTACACTAACAAGACCTGATCTTAGTTATGCAGTGGGAGTTTTGTCACAATTCATGCATTGTCCAAAGGACCCACATTGGATTGCAGGTCAAAGAGTTCTCAGATATATCAAAGGAACTATAAAGGAAGGATTATATTATCCTTTTACATCAGATTTGAAGTTGAGAGCCTACAATGACTCAGACTGGGCAGGTAATCAAGATGACAGGAGATCAACTCATGGTTACATGATATACATAGGTGATAAGCTTGTAAGTTGGTGTTCCAAGAAACAACATACAGTAGCATTATCATCAACTGAAGCAGAGTACAAAGGACTTGTGGAAGCAGCTAAGGAAATCATATGGATGCAGACATTGTTCAAGAGCTTAGGCATTGATCAAGGTACACCTACAATACATGGAGATAATATGAGTTCACTTTATCTTGCAGCAAATCCAGTATTTCATGCAGCACATAGAGATACAATATCATTTTCTCAGAGAAAAGGTAATGGAGAAGGAGATTGAAGTGGAGTACATTTCTACTAAAGATCAGTTAGCAGACATAATGACAAAGAGCTTGGATGGTGTGAAGACCAGCAGATTCAAAAGCATGGCAGGAGTAAAAGAAAAGAAGATGATATGAAGAAACAGGGAATGTCAATTAGTGATTGAGGGGGAGCTGTTGGAGAAACAATCACTAACTGGACATATATTTGAAGGTCAAATCTTAGGAAGAAAACCCCATGCCTATGTGAAGGGACAAATTCACAAGTGTATCATACTTGTAAAGTTAGTTCACTTTAGTTCTAGAAGTTTTTTAAAAATCACAGGAATGAGAAAATCTATATAAGTTAGTTTGTATCAACTAACGCGGAGAGAGAAGAGAGAAGAAGAAGGAGGAAGACAATGAGAAAGTGAGAAGAACTCATTTTTGTATGACTGAGTATAGTCGGGCTTCTCTGAGTGAGAAAGCATCTGTAAAATTTCTGAGTTTTTTATAGTTATGAGAAGAACTGAGTAAAGTTCTGTGTATGAGCCTCTCTCCATCATCTCCATGATTACCTACTGTGTGATGAGTTACAAAGATCAAGTTTTCCAAGCAACTCGATGCCTGGCATCGAATCTCTATTGATAAGTCATATTTTCTTTTATATTTTTCATTCAGTACTGAAGTGTTTAAAAACATGATGTTGTTGGAGCACCTCGATGCCTGGCATCGAATTCCAGTTGATAAGTCATATTCTAAGTGTGCATGAAATCACCTATAGTTTTGGTGTCCAGAAGATCAAGACTTTATGCGGGAAGTCGATGCCCGGCATCGAATCCCTGCTGAAAAGTGGCCAAAAACATCCCAAGTCGATGCCCGACATTGAATTCTCGTTGCAAGTCGATGCTAGGCATCGAATTCTAATTTTAAACAGGCGCTCTTACTAAAACAGGCAAGTTTTCCAGTTTTGGAAGGTCATACAGGGTCATCTTGTGAGGGCCATAACTTGAGTTCTAGAGCTCCGTTTGATGGATATCATAGCTTGTTGGAAAGCTCTACTCTTCTAGTTTCAGCCTATAAAGTTTCATAGAGAAATAATATGTGAGCTAGGAGAAATTAGCAAAATACTGAAGGTATGTCATTTCGGTGACTAGGAATTTCTGTAGAAGCAAAGTTCTCACTTTAAGCTATCATTTCTCAAAGTTTGGAGTGGCAATGAGTTAATGGTGACCATAGAGGTGTTCTAGTGTCACATTAATTCATTTCTTGTGGTGTTTTATACATCAACACTTTGACTAAAGCTCTACCACATGATAGCTTTCGACACTGTTGTCACTTGATGGGGGTTACTCGATTCTTGATCTTACACATTCACTTGTATACTGTGTAACATGCCCATCAGGTGGGAGGTATAGTTCGTATACTTACACTTAGGTATTCTTTATCATTGTTTATTTTTCTCCCATAGTTACTTTGGCCATGTTGGCCTTTAGTGGGAGATTGTTACCGTTAGTGTCCATGTGAGAGGCCAAATGGCCACTGGACACTTCTTTGTATATGTTCTTTAATAAAACATATAGTGGCCTAGTCAGTCACAGACTTTAAGTTCGACCGCATTTGTAAGACCTAAGAAGTCTATCTTCATGTTCACCGTGTACTATGTTTTCTGCGTATTCTGCAGCCTCTATGCAGAGTACTGTGTGCGGCCTTAGGAGCTCGGTTTTCTACTCTGAGCATATCATCGTGAAGCTCTTGAGAAGGAGAGCGCACTGTGGTGGATCGCCATCGAAATACTTCAGATGCTATAATGAAGAATGGTACTTGGTCTTTATGTGACTTGCCTCCTGGCAAGAAGGCCATTGTAACTAAGTGGGTTTACAAGCTGAAGCCTAAGCCTAATGGAACGGTTGATAGGTATAAGGCTAGGCTTGTTGCAAAGGGTTATGCACATGAAAAAGGCATTGATTTTGATGAGACCTTGCACCTACATGCCGTATGACTCTGTTCGGAGCATTTGTGCACTTGCAACCCATCATGGTTGGAATGTACATCACTTGGACATTAAAACTGCATTTCTAAATGGTGACTTGCATGAAGAAGTGTATGTTTTTAGCCCCGTGGCTTTGTGTAGAAAGGGCATGAAAACCAGGTGTGCAGGTTAAAGAACGCATTATATGGTTTAAAGCAAGCACCACGTGCTTGGTATGAGAAGATACATGCCTATCTGATTGCACATGGTTTTGAGAATAGTCCAACTGAAAGCACCTTATATGTTAAGCGTGTCAATGATGTACTTCTGATCATTGTGGTTTATGTTCATGACATACTGCTCACTGGTCCTCATGAGAGGCATATTGCTGGTTTTAAGGTTGATTTGCATGCCTCATTTGAGATGTATGATTTGGGGCATTTGGATCACTACTTGGGCATTCAATTATGCACATTGATGGTGGAATGGCTTTGTGTCAAACGAAATATATTGACACATTATTGTAGCATTTTGGCCTTGAAGATTGTAAACCTATTGCCACTCCTATGGAAACAAGTTTACAACTGAGTCTTCATGATGTTGGAGATGCGCTTGATGCTATTCAGTATCAGTAGGCTGTTGGATGCTTGATTTACTTATGCATTACTCGGCCAGATATTCAGTTTGCTGTCTCACAGATGAGTAGGTTTATGCATTGCCTAGGAGTCAAGCATTGGCATGCGGTTAAGTGCATCTTTTGCTACTTGAGTGGTACCCGGCTACTTGGTTTATTTTATCCCAAGGGGGGATCACTACCTCCAGATTTGCATGCTTTTTCTGACTCTGATTGGGCTGGTTGCTATGACACTCATGTGTCCATTAGTGGAATTTGCTTCATGCTTGGTAGCTCATGTATATCTTGGTTGAGCAAGAAGCATCCTAGTGTGGCCACTTCCAGTTGTGAGGCTGAGTATAGGGCAGCTTTCAGAGTGACTGTTGAGTGTGTGTGGCTCAGATGCCTTATGGCTAATTTGGGTGTTGGTGAGTCTTTTGCCACCACCATCTTCACTGACAATCAGAGCGCATTGGCAATTGTGAGGAACCTTGTGTTCCATGCTCACACTAAGCACATTGAGGTGCATTATCATTATGTCAGGGAGAGGTTCTCTGCTAGGGAGATCAGCTTGGCATATGTGCCCATGCAGGAGAACATTGCAGACCTTTTCACGAAGGCTCTGTCTAGGGAGAAGTTTGAAGCTTTTCGCAAAGCTTTGGGCTTACTTCCTTTTGTGGAGTGATCTCCACATAGCTTGGCACTTCCTTATACATAAGTGCCAGCTACTTGTTCATCACATCACTCCCAGGGGGGATTTGTTGATATATTTAGGTAGTGATGTGTGTGAACATTCTAGGATCGTCAAGGCACTTTTTTCCCTCTTTAGGAGTTTTTTTCCTGCTGCTTGTATATATGCCTATTGCCCTAATGGGCTAATTATCTTTGTACATTCTCTAGTAATACATTCAGTATTGTGTGTTGTGCTCCAAGCTTCTTCTCCTTCCTTGTGCTGTTTGCATGCTTCCGAAGACATCTATCTCCAACACCCACTTGGACTCAACTATTTTTCTTAAGAATATTGCATTGATTTTTAGGTAGGGTAAATAGAAGTTGACCCTTAGCGGGATTAGGAAAACCAAGGGAGCTCTAGAGAATTTTTTATCAATACAAAGGGGGAAAAGAGGATCTTTAAAAGTGTCTGAATCAAATTGTGTGTCAATTGAAGTCAAAATCTTGAGCTAAACTTTGAACTTTTATAGGATCATTAAGAGCTCTTGGAGAGACCAAAGCAAGGTGCTAGTGTGTGTAGGCTTGGGAATCTGCATCCTGAGCATACAAGTGGAATAAGGAGAGGCAACTTGAGGTTGGAAGATCTCTCAAACCCTTCAATCAATTCTTAGCATAGACTAAGTGCAATTAGTGGTTTTGATTGATCAAAGGCACAATAGGAACACTCATTTTCTAAGTTCCTTTAAATTCTCAAGTCTAAGAATATATTAATTACATTCAATGGATAACTTAAGGGCAAAGAATTTAATCTAATTGGATGAAAAAAACATCAAGTACGACAAACTTAAGTGCTCCTCACGATGCATATTTAAAGACAAGCAAATACATCCTAAAGAAATTGAAAGTAACAAGTAATTGATATCAACGAATCAACAACATGATTGTACAAGGGTTGTTGGGCTAGTCAGTAGGGCATATGAACCTTAGATCAGGTAGACACCTAGGGAGAGACGGATGAAGTATTAGATCATCAGAGGCTAGTGTCAACCATACATCTAGGTCATGGGCCCAACAACTTAATGATTTTCCCTACATATTTTGTTCAAAAATGAGTGATTCAGAGATGTCCTTTAACATGGAATGATCAGTAGGAAGTGTGAACATAGCCTATTTATAGACACAAAAAGGTCCCTATAAGACACAATTGGAGTATATTAGTACCAACTGATTAGGTGCACACATGTATGAAGATGGTATGAGGTGATCATTTGTCCAACTCAAAAATCTTGATCAACCCTTCAGACTTTAACACTCAGTGGTTAAATTTGAAGAGGGCTCATATACTGATAAGCAAGGAACCATGTATGTGGTTACTAGCTTACTAGACAGGACAAATGAGTTCAAAAATGTCATTCCCGAGAATGAGATAGGAGACCTAGAGCAAGGAGACCTAGGACGAGAACCCAAGACACCACGAGGCAAATCCATCTTGATCAGAGTAATTACTGTGAAGAGATGGATAGGTATGTGCTTGAAGATGAAGAGGTGTTGCAAAATCCTTGATCTACACCAGCCAAATGAACTCCAAGAGTATATGGTGGGCCCTTTTAGCTTGCAAATGGATGTATTAGACACCCTATGTACCTTGGAAGATCACTCTCAAAAAGATAGATCAAAACAGATAAGTTGGAGTTAGCTCAAAGGTGAAAAACTTGCTAATTTGGTTCATACACCTTTCCAGTGTTTTGCATAATTCTCTGAGCACAGCAAAAATTAGCTTAATTCCTCTTGGGGAACTTTAGTTAACTTAAAGAGCTAACTTTCAAGAGTAATTTCATCAAAATTAATGAACCACACACTGAGAATGATGTTTATCAACTGATGACATCATCCCGATTTTCACGGGCTGCTATAATAATGAGACCAGTGATCAGAACAATGAACATAACTCAAAATGTAGGAATCCAATGATTATGAAAATTTTTATATTATACTAAACAATGTCACATGATGTATATATGGGGGACTTGGAGAGTGTCACATGATGTATATATGGGGGACTTGGAGAGCAAGCCACATGGCATCATCTTGGAGGGACTCCATATTTGGTAGAGGCAAGGATGAAAAAACTCACTTATCACTCGAGATGAGTAGAGGATGCCCGGACGCGGCTGGGAGGTAAAATGAACATAACTCTGTGTGTGTCCGTAGCAGATAACGATGGCGACGATGAAGCTACAGTCCTTGGCTAAATAAATAGATTGTTACATTGGTATCAGAGCATGTTTTTGGGCACGCAATCCGCGCTGCAGAATGAGGGATTTGAACCCTCGCCACTAGAAGGGAAGGCGCTTCAGCTAGCCACGCCACCATACTCACTTGATGTTTCTAATAAGCGCAAATGAGTATTTATCAAGGCAGCTGGAGACATCATGCATGTATGACACCGACGAGCGACGCCATCCACATCGAGAGCAGTCTTGGCCTCTCTTTTCTCATGCTTGCCGCCTGCAACATCATGAAGGAGAGGATGAAAGTCCCTTCTACCTCTTCTTTTGGAAAGAGTTCATGACATAACCACATGAAGCAAAGCAAGAAAGCTTTTAGCGGTTTTTTCCACATACGGATGTGAGGAGCAGGACGGTCATTAAGACAACGAGGAATAAGGAGAAGATAATGCTCCCATCTATGACATCCTACATCTTTTAGCAAGGAGGAGGAGTATGGCTTCAAGTTCCAGGTTTGAGTATTTTTTTTAATTCCTGTCAGAATTTTCATTTTTGAAAATGATGATGAAGCATTAGGGGGCCAAGATTTTGAAGGGAACTCACATGTATGGAGAGTATGAGGTATATGCTCTCATTTGGGGTCAAGGATTATCCCAAAAATACAAGAAGGCCAAGTTTAGAGTATCTCCAAAATAGCTTACTTTCATGATTCACACATAAATTTCAGGGGTTATTTTTGATAAATAGTCATTTCGGGAAGGGGAAAAGAGAAGGTATTTTTCATAGATTTATGGAAAAAACCATGTACACTTCTAGTCTAGTGTATTGACTTCCATATACAATCAAGAAATCCATAAGATACCTCAGTTTGATGGGAGTTTGAAGCTCCACAAAACCCCCTTCCATCACAGTTTGACAAAAATTTCAGCACCTGAAACTAAGAAATTCCCATTTTGGAAGAGGGAAAAAGAGGTGAGATAGTTATGGATGGATGGGAAAAAGTATATATACTGAGAATATGGTGTATGGACTTCTTAGGCGAATCATTAGATTCATTGAAATGATAAGTGAAGGAGGAATTTTACTTCCTCAAAGACCCCCTTCCCGCACTTTTTGGAAAATTTCAGAAATTAATCTTTTGCCAAACTCCACTTCTCGGAGTAAGAAAAAGATCATTTAGAGGTTTCCCATGGATTATTGTATATAATCCAAGAGAAATCCACATTTAGAGTGGATTAGAAGCTTGCTAAGAGCTCCCATTTAAGTTTTTGCATAAAAGCAAAATCTTGATTTAGGCCTCTTTTGGGGAGCAAATTAGCATGCATGAAGGGAGGATTTGGAAAGGTAAAAAAATGGCTCAAGCATCTTCATATCCCACTCTCTGAGGTTATGGAGAGAATTTTAGGATTTGCATGATGGAAGAATGCTTTTGGGCACCCCAAAAATCACATTTTTACACTTTTTCCAGCCCCTCTAACAGTCCACTAATTTGGCATGTCCCACTTGGAATGGCCATATCTTGGGCTAGGAAACTCCAAATTGGACGTGCTACGGCTCGTTTCGAAGAGCACAAGGTCTACTTTTAGTTTATGAGAAAAAATTTTGGAAAGTAAAAATTTTTGCAGGTCTGAACAGGTCTGCAAAGTCTGAACAGTTTTGGGCGACTACCTTCCGGGAGCCATATCTTTCAAACTGGGAAGGCGATTTGAGTAATTTCACTTCGACCTATTTGCACATGCTTTATATTTCAGTTTATGAAAATTTGCAGGTCCTAAAGTGGGTTTTGCAGGTCTAAAGAAGGATTACTAAGGCATTTTTTGACTAATTTGCATTATTTTTGTAATCACCTGACCATGCTTTATGCTTGAGGAGTGCTCCGATATTTTCGGACACTTCAAAGTGTATGTTAGGACCTGAGGAGGAAGGTGCAGAGGTCTCGAAGCTTGTCGAGAGCGATTGGATGCATGCAATTCCAAAATCAGACTACTCAGGGATGTATATTTTATGCTTTCTGGCATTTTATTTATGTTATGGCATGTTCTGTATTTACATGCATGAATGGGATTGCATACATCAAGTGTTGATCATTATTTAAGTTCTTAAAAGTATGGATCAACATGCAGGAAGTATACTTTTTGATTGTTTGCAGGAAAGAAGATTACAGAAACCATATGGCTATGCAACACCGGGAATGGTTGCTAGCAAATACTTTTGTGTTTTTGCAGGTCATGGAATCCATATATAAGTTTATGGCGTGCATGCCATGGGCCTGTCAAGCCCTATGTTTTTGGGTGGCCTGAGTGCCACTGAGCTATGGTTTAAATTTTTTTGGAATTCCATTTCCTGGGGAAATGCTGTCGAAATTTTTCCTACCGCATGGCGTTATATACGCACTTGTCTTTAGGTAGGAATGTTATGGCATCGTAGCATGCCCTTTCTGCAAACATCAATAAGTTTTAGGCATGCTTATAAGCATGTATTTGATGGACTTAGGACCATCAGAGTATTATATATAAGGCAACTTCGGTAGTAGCAGGATCCCTATATATAATCCTTATGGATTTAGACCATAGGATTGCTAACGGAAGGAGCTACACCTTCACCATTAGTAATGTGCACAAGCAATCCTATAGGTTCAGGAAGTTGCATTCAGGCTCGGGAGATACATTTAGGATAATCTCCAAGGTAGTGAAGATTTATTTATCTTCACAAGAGTCTCACAGTAGAATTAGGAGACTATGGGGTATCATGATGAATACCCAAAGAGTGACTAGTTTCACTCAGGTACATCACTTGACTAAGTAGTGAAGCATTTTTTGCTACACTACTAAGGAAACCAAATGGATGGGATCATAAAGATGGGTTTCATGAGATAGCATCGACGGATGCTTATGTGATTCGAGTGATGGTTAGGAAGGCCAGAGGCATGGCACTAGCTCCATGGTATAGAGCATAGATCCCTTAGTCAGGAATAGTTGGGGTACCCAATACATATATATGTATATCGGGATCTACAGAGAGGTACTTAGACTCAGTCTTTGTACCTAGGAACAAGTTGGTTTGGAACAGAAAGGGATATCCATTGTCACACATTGACTAGAACCAAACTAACTAGTTGAGGACATGGGACTCATTTCAGTCCACTGATATGATTTTAGTATATGGGATTCATTGGAGTCCACCTACATATTCCATCATATGGAATAGATATTCGGTTTAGTGTAGGTATGACACCGTGAATTGGAAGAAGTTTTCACTGGTATGGGACGGTGGAAACGACTTCCCTTTGAGCACTCTTCTTCTATGGCCAGGAAGAAAAGGACTCATCATTCATGGCATCATGTCTCACTAGATCACAGGAGAGCTCTTAGTAGACATCTCCTACTAGGATTGGGAGTTATCCTTCACATTATGAGGAAGATTTATTCTTCCAGTAGAGAATGTGATAGGTGATTTTCTCACCATTCGTGTCACATACTCATTTTTCAGTTTTTCAGAAAGGATAATTCCATCAGTTTGATTGGATCGTATAGATCCATGCACAGAATATGGTTGGCAGAGATAATTCTTTACTATGGATACACATGTGTTTACGGTATCATATCACATCATTGCTGACCATTTAGTAGAGGGCTTTGACCCTTATTGGGAATTTATTTTCTCCACTCTTCACTACATACACCTTCATTAGTTACGGGAGATTTACTCTCCATTTTCATAGGAATAAGTGTAATGAGGGATTATGCACCAGATATGGAAGAGAGGACTAAATAAATTCATGAGTTTCTCTTTTAAGGAAAGGACAAAGTGGGAATCAGTTCAGAGATTCATGAGAGGTCTCACTTTAGCTCCTATTCTTTGAAAGGGAAAGAAGGAAAGGAAAACATAATTTCTTCATAGCAGAAGAATACAGTAAGTTTTCCTTTATAGAGAAGAGGTGTTTGAAAAACATCTCTTAGTCTTTATTTCAGAAGGAATTCAATTACTCTACTTTCCAGTATAATTTTCCTTCACATGGGAGTTTCTTTCTCCACTATTTTAGAAGGAAAAAACATGGAGAACTTATGTGCATGTTCTCACTTATGGATGAGTATAGTAATTGGATTCAAAAGAACCTCTTCCAACGGGAAAGGGAAAGTGGAATAGATTCCACTACTAGAGCTCTTTTCCTTAAAGGAGATTACAGAGAGAGATAGAGAGAGAGAGAGTTTCACTTTCTCATTTCGGTTGTCTAGATAGAAGTGGCACTCTTCTATCAAAGGCAAGAGGGAGATCAGTTAATCATGATGGTTAGATTGAGTCTCATTTGTAAACTCTAGAGAGAAACAGTTATGTTACTCCAGTGATGATCTTTAACTAGATGAGATGATCTAGTTATTGACATTAGTTAGACTGGGAGTAGAGTTATGACTCTTCTCTTTTGAGTTTCTACGAGATAGGGAAGTATCTAACCTATTATAGTACCAAACTCTTAGTTGGTGTTACATCATGAGTATGATGGGTAAACATCAATTAGGAGGATGGGTACTTAGGGATTATCTGAATCTCAAAGGGAATGCTTTTTGCATTCATATGGCAAACTACAGGGAAGAGAAATATTAGAGTTTGCACAAGTTCCAATAGATGCTCTTCCAATAGAACCTAGTTCAATGGTAAAGGATGACAAACCACAGATTTCTCGGTTGGAGAAATGTAGAGATTGCATTTTACTACCAAGAAATTCTTATGTATGAGCTAGATGATGGATTTGCATAGTTCACAAGGTAGTTTAGACAAAACTATTACTTGTGATTACACTCAAGGTTAGGAAGACCTAGAGTGGTATGAGGGCAATCTATCATTTAGTCTTAGATGGGTTTGATGTCACTTGATATGGGACTTTGTTCTATACTTCAGAGGATTCTATGGTTTATTATCTCCATTATGGTATGGTCAAGCTTATGAGCTTGGCACTTTACACTTGATTTTTATATTATTACTCCATAGAGGATGCATCATATGGACTTAGGTCATTTGATGATGTTGTTTATCATGGGAGTGATAATATGAAGTTGAGTGTACATGGGAGATAATAAGCACCATTCAGACGGTTTCCCACCTTTGAGATGATCTCATATGGGACTTCTTAAGGGGAAGGATACGGGGAAACAACACACAGAGATGACCATGTACATAGAGTACATGGGGTTCAGGGGAGTCCGAGCACTTTCTTCTACCGTTACGGACATTTCATTTACATTTTCGAGGACGAAAATGCTTTCAAGGGGAAGGAAATGTCACATGATGTATATATGGGGGACTTGGAGAGTGTCACATGATGTATATATGGGGGACTTGGAGAGCAAGCCACATGGCATCATCTTGGAGGGACTCCATATTTGGTAGAGACAAGGATGAAAAAACTCACTTATCACTCGAGATGAGTAGAGGATGCCCGGACGCGGCTGGGAGGTAAAATGAACATAACTCTGTGTGTGTCCGTAGCAGATAACGATGGCGACGATGAAGCTACAGTCCTTGGCTAAATAAATAGATTGTTACAACAATAAGCTGAATCCAACAAGCTTTAAATCATTGAATTTGGGTAAGTACACACTGAGAAACAGCTCTGACAAGATGAGTAAAAAAGTCGGGTACCTGACAGAGAAGTGAAAATGAATAGATAGTCTTGACTTCACCTGAACATAACTGAAGATTGAAACATCCAAATGAAATGAAAATTGGTGAGCATATATTAGACTTATAGAGCAAACTTTACCAAGTTAAATCACTGAAAAGGATGCACCAAGCTCAGAGAAACCATCTCTGCAATCTGACTGAGAAAACTGAGAGATATGGCAGTGAGTAGTACACTTCACAAGAACATGGAAATATGAACTCAAATGATCATGAAAATGAAAGTATATTGCTTGTAAAATACAATGGACTTACTGATACATATGTGTGCCTTGGAATCACCCCTTGATATGGCATAAAGCTCAGCTCTTGGAGGTCTTCAGGTAGGTCTCTCTAACCATGACTAAAACTTCCATCTATTTATAGTTGAGTTTGGGAGGCTAACTTCCCTCAATCACTCTCCAATCAATCAGTGATTGATTTGATTCTCTATCTATCACAAATCACGAATTCGTGGCTCCTCTTTCCCTTTTTGATCAAGTGGACTCAACCACTTAAGATTCTTTCACTTTTACATTAAGTAAACTCTTCAAAAGTTACAAGAGGTAGTTCACAAGTGAACTTTACATTGTCTTCATTTTAAGGCTTCTTCTATGACTTTGTGGGACTCAAGCCAATACTTAGGCTTGTCATAGACTTGCTCCAATAGCTCCCCTCAATCCAAGTATGCTTGAGGTCTTCAATCTTCCAAGATTACCTGTAAACCAATCATAGCCTTGAATTTGCAAAGCTTTGTACCATCCAATGCTTTGGTTAGAATATCTGCACATTGTTGATGAGTGGACACATATGATATTTGAATCTCTTTGCTTAGAACCTTCTCTCTTACATAGTGATAATGAACTTCAATATTTTTAGTCCTTGCATGAAAAATAGGATTAGCAGCCAAATGAATAGAACTCATATTGTCACCATAAATAGTTGGACTTCCAAACTCCAATCCAAGATCTTTGAATAATGTCTTCATCCACATAGCTTCCTGAGTAGCTATGGCAAGACCTTTGTTCTCAAATCCAGGTGGTTGTGCCATATATACCTCTTCTGTTATCCAACCATTCAAGAATGCATTCTTTACATCTAGTTGAAGTATCTTCCAATTCTTGGAAGAGGCAATACTAAGCAAAACCCTAATAGTAGGCATCTTTGCCATAGGAGAGAAGGTCTCCTCATAATCAATTCCCTGAGTTTGTGCAAAGCCTTTTGCTACAAGCCTTGCCTTATACCTGTTAATGGAACCATTAGAATTCTTCTTGAGTTTATAGACCCATCTCGAGCCTATTACCTTCATGGATGAAGTCTTGGGCACCAAATCCCAAGTGTTGTTTTCCTCAAGTGCTTCAATCTCTTCCTTCATTGCATGCTTCCATTCTGATTTTGCTTTGGCCTCTTCAAATGATGATGGCTCCTCTTGGTTTATGTCCTGTGCTATGTAGATAGAATGTTTAGTTACTAATGAGGTGTCAAACCCATACCTTTCTGGTTTTTTTCTTTCCCTTATAGATCTTCTTAAGCCATGATGTGATGACTCTGCCTCATGTCCAAGTTCCTGCAATTTTGCTTTACCTTTAGACTTCCATGCTTTGAACTTTTCCATCTGAGATTCTTCATCATCCTCTGAGGTGTCTTGTTCTTCAATCTTCGGTTGTTCTCTACCAAGCTTTGGAAAATCTTCTTCAAGATCATATGGTAAATTGACCTTCCTGCATGAATCTTCATACCATGAATTGTTTTCATAAAAAAACTACATCTCTGCTTACCAAGAATCCTTTGTTGGTAGGGTTGTATAATCTGTAGCCCTTTTGATTGTTTTCATATCCAATAAATACACACCTTTCTGCCTTTGGATCCATCTTGCCTCTAACCTGTGAAGGAACATGAGCAAAAGCAATACATCCAAAAATTTTACAATGATCTAAGCTTGGTCTTCTTCCATTCCAAGCCTCATATGGAGTCATCCCATCAAGGGATTTTGAAGGCAACCTGTTAATCAAGTAAGTGGCTGTAGATACAGCCTCAGCCCATAGATAATTAGGTAAATGCTTTTCATTTAACATGGACCTTGCAGCTTCAACAATTGTCCTATTCCTCCTTTCTGCCACTCCATTTTGCTCAGGAGTGTACCTTGTAGTTACCTCTCTTTTGATTCCTCTTTCTTCAAACTCATGGGAGAAGTATTCTCCCCCTCCATCTGACCTTAGCCTTTTTAGAGATTTACCTGTTTGATTCTCCACAAGAGCCAAATATCTTTTGAAACATGAAAAAACTTCATCTTTGTGTTTCATAAAGAATAGGATAGTCCATCTGTTGCAATCATCAATAAAGGAGACATAATACCTTGATCCAGATATTGAAGCTTCCTTGCTAGGTCCCCATACATCTGTATGAACCAAATCCAAGAGATCTCCATGCATATAACCTTTCTTCATGAATGGTAACCTGTGAGACTTTCCAAATTGACATGCACTACACTTATAAATCATATGTTGTTTTGACAAATTAGGGAGTCCAAGTACACTTTGGTCCCTGCAAATTTGCTTTAATGACCTTTCACCAATATGTGCTAACCTTTTGAGTAGCCATAACTTCCTCTATTGTATCCTCTGCCTCTTTGATTCCTAGAATTCCTAAAGCAATTTTCAGTTGTATGATTAGTTAATCCACAAATAGAACATGAGTTGGAGTCTTGGGATCTCCCCCTGCCTTGTCTACCTCCTCTTCCTCTACCTCTGCCATGTCTTCCTCTACCTGCATAGTTAGCTTGATATGTACCTGCTTCATCATCCACTTTCTTTGCCTTTCCTTTGTTATCTTTGGACTTTCTTTTATCAGTGTATAAAGCTGAAGATTGATTACCTTTAGAGCTTTCTCCATTTTTGATAAGCTTTGCCTCTTGAGTAAGTAGTTGTCCAATGACTGTATTGAAATCAAGTACATGCATGTCCATGTACAAATCCATAGCTGTGGTGAATGCTTCCCACTTTTCATCTACCTTCAAGCCATTGATGACCTGCCTTACAATTTGCTCTTCATCTATTACCTCTCCAATGCTTCCCAACTGATCTGCTATGTCCTTGAGCTTTGTGACAAAATTAGTCACATTTTGTTTGGGAGCCTTCTTTAGAGTTGTGAAATCCAGCCATAGTTGATGCTTCCTAGCTTTAGTACTTGAAGAGAAGAAAGCTTCAAGTGCATCCCACACTTCCTGAGATGTCTTACAACTTCTAATGTGAGGCAAAAAAAAATGTGAGATAGAGTTGAGGAGATAAGACCTTGCAAGTGCATCCTTGGAGCACCATATGCTCAATCTTTCTTGCTCTTCTTGTGTTGGTTGACTTTTGTTCCTAAAACTTTGCATAACTTCATCTCTAGCCACATAACCATATAAACTTCTTCCTTGGAGATAAGCTTCCATTCTTAATGACCAAGCTGAGTAGTTACCTCTGTCCAATTTGGCAATTGATGAAGGAAATCCATCTGCCATGTTGTCCAACCTTGCTCTGATACCATTGTGAAGAGATAGATAGGTATGTGCTTGAAGAGGTGTTGCAAAATCCTTGATCTACACCAGCCAAATGAACTCCAAGAGTATATGGTGGGCCCTTTTAGCTTGCAAATGGATGTATTAGACACCCTATGTACCTTGGAAGATCACTCTCAAAAAGATAGATCAAAATAGATAAGTTGGAGTTAGCTCAGAGGTGAAAAACTTGCTAATTTGGTTCATACACATGTCTAGTGTTTTGCACAATTCTCTGCGCATAACAGCAATTAGCTTAATTCCTCTTGGGGAACTTTAGTTAACTTAAAGAGATAACTTTCAAGAGTAATTTCATCAAAAATAATGAACCACACACTGAGAATGATGTTTAACAACTGATGACATCATCCCGATTTTCATGGGCTGCTATAGTAATGAGACCAGTGATCAGAAACATGAACATAACTCAAAATGTAGGAATCCAATGATTATGAACAATTGTATGGTTATACTACACAGTAAGTTGAATCCAAAAAGCTTTAAATCATTGAATTTGGGTAAGTGCACACCGAGAAACCGCTCTGACAAGATGAGTAAAAAAGTCAGGTACCTGACAGAGAAGTGAAAATGAACAGACAGTGTTGACTTCAACTGAACATAACTCAAGATTGAAACATCCAAATGAAAATAAAATTTGTGAGCATATAGTAGATGTATAGAGCTAACTTTATCAAGTTAAATCACTAAAAATGATGCACCAAGCGCAGAGAAACCATCTCTGCAATCTGACTGAGAAAACTCAAAGATATGGCAGTGAGTAGTACACTTCACAAGAACATGGAAATATGAACTCAAATGATCATGAAAATGAAAGTATATTGCTTGTACATTACAATGGACTTACTGATACATATGTGTGCCTTGGAATCACACCTTGATATGGCATAAAGCTTAGCTCTTGGAGGTCTTCACATAGGTCTCTCTAACCACGATTGAAACTGCCATCTATTTATAGTTGAGTTTGGGAGGCTAACTTCCCTCAATCACTCTCCAATCAATCAGTGATTGATTTGATTCTCTATCTACCACAAATCATGAATTTGTGGCTCCTCTTTCCCTTTTTGATGAGGTGGACTCAACCACTTAAGATTCTTTCACTTTTACATTAAGTAAACTCTTCAAAAGTTACAAGAGGTAGTTCACAAGTGAACTTTACATTGTCTTCATTTTAAGGCTTCTTCTATGACTTTGTGGGACTCAAGCCAATACTTAGGCTTGTCATAGACTTGCTCCAACAATTACTCTAGAGTGGATTCCCGAGGACAACAAAAGCATAGAACTATTATTGAATAGAGAAACGAATGAAGCTTTTTGGAGATTCGAGACAGATCAACTGAGCGAAATAGGCGGAGTCACCATCTATGAGTTCAAAGATCTATAGACACCAGGCAAAGTTGTCTATCTAGATAACATGTCTGAGAGAAGGTTCTTGGTAACAGAGCATGGGAGGCATGCATACACTTGGAAGGGAGAATTGATTTTCCCTCCTCCAAGATCTAATGTTTCCCATGACCACCAAGGAGCACGATCATCCTAGATGCATGAAACCCAGAGGGAAAGAGTTAGAGAGAGACCTGAAGTGATCTTTGCAAACCCCTTGGGGAGAGATCAGTCAAGATCAGATGTAGAAAGAATAGATCAAGAGAGATATAGAAATCTGAGACATCAAAGAGGCATGAATGAATTTCCCTTGCCCAGGCCTAGAGAACATCCTAAAATCTTGAGCCCAACCCAACTAGTGAAATCCATGAAGAATCACTTCGATGGCACTTGAGATCCATATGATCATATCGCAGAGTTTAGACAAGTGTTGAGAGCTGAACAAGTCAAGGACTTGTTCACTCAATACAATGCCTTTGGTCTAACTCCCAGCAACACTACCTTAACATGGTTTCAAGCATTACATCAAGGCCAGTTTAGGAATATAGACCAATTGATAGAAGCATTCATTATTGAATTCTCTAAGAGTGGCATAGGTCACAACACTTCATCACTCATCCATAGCTTCAAACAAACACCTCAAGAGATAGTGAGACTCGTAGGAAGAAGATTTAGGCAATACCTAGAGAGATGCCCTGTGCCAGAGTTACCCACACCTACCAAACAAGTGGCTTTATTCCTAGATGGTTTGTTAAGTACCAAATTAAGATCTTATGTGTACTTGAAGGACCCTAGATCCATAGAAAAATGTGTATGCATGTGCATAGATATTGAAGATAATCTAGGGGAGGAATTAGAGTTTTCAAAAATCTTTAAAGATTCAAATAGCTCTACTAGCCTCACTTCTAAACCAGCTACATCTATTGAGGAAATAGCACAAAAGGTAGCTCAAAAGTTAGGAGTCTCTGGCAAGCAAACATCGAGATTTTCCCCAATAAAACGATGCTATACCTGTGGATGGGACCATATGGCTAATGTGTGCCCAATCATGGCTCAACCCCAATTGAACCCTAACAGCCAATACTACACCATAGAAAGGAGGTATACTAACCACACTGCACAATATTGCCCATATAACAAGCAAGTGATTAGGCAAATTATCCACAGTTGTATCCACAACAAGGGAGATACCAGAACCAATATCCACCACAACAGTATGTTAGGCCCCAACAACCATATCAGCCACCCTATCAAGCTCAAGAAAGACCTCAACCAGTTTTAGTTGAACAACCTCCACCTCTAGCTAATGTGATCCTAGTGAAGTATGCAACTCTTAGAAAATTTGATTAGAGCCTTAGTGACAACATCACCATTGATTTTTGAAAGTGACCCAAATAATTATAGTTTTGAATCACTCACATGGATAGTCCACCTTCCTACTATATGGAGTCAGCTGAGCATAACAAAATTTACCCTTATGAAAATCCTATCGAACCTCGAGGGAGCCAGAATATGCTAATGTCATGTATGCAAATCCTAACTCTAGGCCCCAACCTAGATAGATAAGATCCCCAACTCCTAGAGGACCATGCTACATATGTCAAGGAGATCACTTCATTTGTGATTGCCCTATATGTGTATCTATGCAACCCCAATCAATGAGAATTCAAGGTTTTTGTCTAGATTGTGGAAAGGAGCACCTCTTACAAGATTTTCCTAAGAACCTAAACAATGGGTCAAAGATCACCCCTATTAACATCATTGGGTTAGTAGTTGATTCTACTGGAAGTCTGACTTCCACTGCCCTAATGCAAGTAGTCACAAGAGCTCAAGCATTACAACAAAATCAAGTCTTAGGCCAGGAAAAGAGTTCCGAGGTTGGTGAGACCAAGAGCCTAACCAAGAAAAGGACAAGAGGTTGGAGGGAAAGCTGTGAAAGAATGAAGAGACAATGGATGAAAAAGATGAGCGAGCTTGAGGAAAGCTTGAGAAAAACAAAAGCCAAAATATATATCTCAAATGCACTCTCACCCATCACCTCCTAATCCACCACCTTCTAATCCACCTCATGTAATCTCACCACCACCTAGAGTAGGACCAATCCTAGCAGATCCCACTCCCAAAAACCTCGACATGATGCTTAAAGCATATCAGGCCAGAATCCAAGAAGGACCAAATGTGATAGAACACAAAAAATGTTACCCCATGGCTGACCTAGAAATTGAACGAACCAAGATTTGTGCAAAAATGGTAGAACTAGCTCAAACTATGATTGAGGCCAGTCGCCTGTTCAACTGCAAAACCTCAGCCAAAACCTGGTTACACTTTGATGGATTGTTAGAAAGATTGGAAAAGATGATAGCTGAGTCGAGGAAGCAAGCAACATCACAGGTGAGTAATATCAGAAGTGACACGATAAGTCTTCCTCCCAAGGATGCTTACATTCCTAGCTCCATTCAGTCAAGAACCTTTACTTCTGTGAATCACTACTCACAAGAATTTCTATGAGAGATTCAAGAAGAGAAATGGGCAAAAGAAAGTGAAAATCCTCCTCCCATTCAAATTGTGGATGACTTACATGATCAATTCCTACAAGACACTCCTTCTTTTTATGGAGAACACGAGGATGCCCATTCAAGTGAACGATTAGAATTCAAGTCTAACTCCCTACAAGACTTGTCTCATTTCATAGGACCATGAGAAGTAAAGTCCACTTGTATGAGAGCACCCACTGTCATGGTAAGGAATGAAGACTCAGTCATATCCAGAAACATGAAAGTAGTAAAAAAACACTAAAGTGCAGTGCAATCTCACTTTAGAGGAGCTACTCAAGGCTAAGCAAGAATTATGGAAACACATAGCAAATCAAGTGTTAGAAGTAGCAAAATCTTATCGCCAGGTAGGATCACATAGAACAGTGCCAGAGATACCCTTGCATAAGATAGGAGACATGAGCAAAGGAGAAGAAGGAAAAACCTATCTCCCTATCACTCATCAGGGTTACACAACCAAGGCTATTTTGGACTTAGGAGCAAGAGTTGCAATTGCTACCACTTCCTTATGGAAGCATTGGGGCAAACCAACACTGAGGCCAACAAGAATGAAATTGCAGATGGCCGATGGTCATATAGAGAGACCCTTAGGACTACTCAAAGGGATAACTCTCACTACTTATGGTGTAGAGTTTGAGCATACTTTTGCCATATGTGACTTTAGCAAAAACCAAGCCTATGAGATGCTTTTGGGAAGAACATTCATGAGATAGTTTCAGATAGTATATGATTGGGGAACCAATTCACTGTATTTGCAACATTTAGGTGTAACAACCAAAATCAATCTCAAGGACTACTCTCATAGAGATGTGGCCCCTATATAGTGGAATCCCATCCATATGTTTTGGCTAGACTGATCTTCTTACAATAGAACAAAGACTAACTCCTCAAATGTTAAGGCATTTGGATTTCCTTTCATCATCAATCGAAGAATAGAAGCAAAATTGTGAATGTGGAAGACCATTCAAAAGAGTCTGCACAAGTGAACTATTAGGCAAGACTTCATCAACAAAAATCAACTGCTCCTTCAAATCTTTGATCTTTGTGAAACAACTATCCATGGAATCTCCTTCATTCATGTGCTCACTCTCCAATTGTTTTTGGAGGTAAGCAAGACGAGCCTCATTCCTTGCCTGGTATAAAGTGGTAAGTGTATCCCAAGCATCCTTTGTTGTTGTGCAAGAGAAAATGTGAGGAATATGGCAGTTTGATAGAAAAAGCTATCAATGCATGTGCTTGAGCATCTCTGCCATCCCAACAAATTTGTTCTACAGTAGATGTAGCAAGAACCGCAACACGAACAAGAACATGAAGAATTTTCAATGCCATCCACATCACCTTCAATAACTATATTTACAGGTATAATAGGACATTTTCCAACACCCTACACAATATTAGGACCTCTCCATTTAGAGTCTCTAATTGCACTGCACCCCATTGTAGCATTTATGTAATCTTATATGGTCATTCCCAATGAGGGAGCCACTTGCCTCGCAATTGTGCCTGTAATTGTGATTTATGTAAGAGAACAAGCATACCATTCTGTAATTTGTTTTTCCATAAATTTTTACACTCTAAATACTTCATGAGAATAATAATTCTAGCATCCTCCATCTTTTGGATCTCTCTATAGACAACTTTAGCATACTTTGGATTTAATCTATAGCTTTCCGCCCTTACTAGTTTGGCTCCTTCAATCAGTGGAATCCTGTATTCCCCAAAATTTTTTGGTACTCTTTCCAAATCCTTATAATTCCATGCAAATACATCCCCATACGTTCTCATAAAAGATATTATCCATACCATTATCCATAACTAGGTGGCCACTATTCTAGGATGAGAGTTTTCCTTGTTGCACTTAATAGGCATTTTCTTCCCTCTTCTATGGTTTGTCATTGGTTTACCTGATCTGACCACTTTTATGGTCTCCTCATTGTCTTCATGAGCTTTGTATGTGCTTGAGTCATTTGGGAAAACTCTATAGCAAGAAGATGATTTACCTGCTTGCAATGGCCGAAATGTCTTCTCCCTCATATAAATCCAATTTTGGGTTGTCCATAATGTCTTGTTCCCTACAAATACCTATTGTTTGCATCAAGTTGGTATGTCCTTGGTTGTCTGGTCTTTCTTCTAAAAATATATGTTTAAGCTCTTTTCCTTCCTGTTTTACCCACATAGTATTCTTTTCCCAATCATGTAAAACATTGGCATGCATTAGCCAAGCTCTCCGAATCAACAGAGGAAAACTTCCATCTACTTGTGGTAGTATCAATACAACAAAGTTCAAAGTAAAGATGTTACCTTATACCTCAATTGGAACTCTAGGGACCACTCCCATTGGTCTTACTATATTTTGATCGGCCAATGTCATAGTGAAGTTGGCTAGTCTTGATGGTTGAAGTCCAAGTTTTTCAATAGTATGTTCAGGCATCAAGTTAATGCCTGAGCCACCATCCACAATATCTCCTTGTAGATGTTGTCCTTTAATAGTGAGTGTGAGTCATGGGCTCTTATAATCTATAAGGGGGGCTTTCCTATAACTTTACCCTCATTAAGGTAGCCTTTGCAACTAGAGTGAATGTGGAATCTTTATCAATGATCTACAAAACTTATGATCTAAATTTTGCATCCATTTTTAGTAGATAAAAAATACTAACCTCATTTTTAATGGATTTAAGTAACTTTGAAGCCTCAGATTCCATAGGATCATGGGCTATGTGTGACTGTTCAAACTCCTTTTAGGCCCTATTGAATGCATGTCCAATGGCTTCACTTGTGCTTGTAAGTTTTTATGTTTGCTTTTTCTCTTCACTTGGAGTGGCTCTATCCTCAAGTGCCCCCTTTTCCTTGTTTATTCCATTTGTTCTTGACTATTGGCACGTTTCTACTTGAGGGGCTTTCCCTTTGGTTCTTGTTTGGATAGCAAAAGAGTCAATTTCTTCTAGATGTACCACTCTAGCAGATGGTGATGGCATAATGGTTTCTTTTGCAACTCCTTCCCTACTCACAGAAAGCACTTGAATATGAGGCTCTCATGTGGATGCCTTGTTCTTTGGGCGAAAAATGGTGTAGTTATCTCTAGCTTATAGGCAATTTCTACATGGAGGGAATTTTCTAGTAGAGGACATTTTCTTTGGTAATGTCCACACTCCCCACTTCTAAAACAAATGATTGGCCTTCTGGATCCATTACCAAAATCACCCCGAGTATATAGCTTGTAAGTGTTACCTTGACTTGGTGCGTCAACCATTACAATTGTTGGTGGTTGGACTCCTCCTTGTCCCCAATATGCTTCTGTAGGCATTCCTCTTGAGTGACACTCATGGGCTTCATGGCCAAATTTCCTACATGACTAACAAGTCACACTTAAGAGCGGGCATTTACTTACCACATGGCCCTATTTGCTACACATGGTGAACCATAGTCCACTTTTGATGTCACTTCCATGAAGTTCTTGTAGCTCTTGTCAAATTTATGAGGATTCCTCTGCTTGGGTCTCCTCTTCCTTTGTAGCTTTAATGCTTTGATTTCATGCCTTACTTGAGTCACTTCACTTTCTTCTTCTTTTTGGGGCTTGTTTCCCTTTAAATTCTCAAGTTCTTTCCTCAATTGTGTTACTGGGTCTTCAGGTTCCACAAGGTAAGGTAGACTAGAAGAGCTAGTTCCATATTGGTGTCTAATTTGCTCTAACCTTCTTGATGTAGTAATGAATTCTTCAATTGTTGCTTTGGGGAGCACTAGCTCCTTGATCTTGCACTGTGTGGATATTCGAAAGGGTTTAGCAAGCCACTTTTTGGTAAAAAAATCATGGGGAGGTGTTATAGTTTGAGGCTTGTGGAAGCAGGTGATCAACACAAGGCAGAAGAAGAATCTTGGAGCACAACAAACAATACAGAATGCATTACCAAGGGAATGTACAAAGATAAGTAACCCATTAGGGTTATATGTCCCAAGGAAGGAGATAAGGAAGAGAGCTCACACACACACTCTCACTCTCAAGGAGAAGCACACACAAATTGAGGCAAGGAAGAATGATCTTCTTCTTCTTCTTCTATTACATAAAAAGGAATGTACAAGAATGACCTAAAAACAAGAATACAAAGCTAGATTGGTTGCCAAAGGATATGCGCAACAATATGGCATTGACTATGAGGAAACTTTTGCACCTACTTCACGCATGACTACCATTCGTAGCGTGGTTGCATTGGCTGCCCATCGAGGTTGGAAAGTGCATCAATTGGACATAAAAACAGCCTTCTTGAATGGAGATTTGCAAGAAGAGGTCTATGTGAAGCAACCTCCTGGATTTGCTATGAAAGGGAAAGAGCATATGGTTTGTCACTTGCATAAAGCCTTGTATGGTCTCAAGCAAGCTCCACGTGCATGGTATGACAAAATACATAAGCACTTGATTGCTCTTGGCTTCACATGTAGTCCGATTGAAAGCACACTCTATGTACGCAAAAATGGGGCTAATCTTATAGTGCTTGTTCTTTATGTCGATGACATACTCTTGACTTGGTCATGTGATGCAAAACTTGACATTCTTATGGCTGATTTGCAGCATAATTTTGATGTCACTTATCTTGGTCTTTTGAGCTACTATCTTGGCATCCAGTTTGTATCCGTTGAGGGGGGAATTGTTATGCATCAAGCAAAGTATGTTGAAAAACTACTTCAGCGTTTTGATTTTAAGGATTGTAAGCCAGTTTCCACACCAGTTGAGACAGGATTCAGGTTCTCAGTTGAGGATTCTAGTGATGCATTTGACACTTCTCTTTATCAGCAAGCTATGGGATGTCTTATATATGCATGCAACACAAGGCCGGATATACAGTATGCAGTTTCCTAGTTGAGTCGATTCATGCATAGCCCTGGCACTAAGCATTGGCAAGCGGTGAAATGTGTGTTTAGATATCTTCGAGGCACTTTGAGCTTAGGTCTCTTTTATAGCAGAGATGTTCAGCCATGCTTGCATGCTTTTACAGATAGTGATTGGGCTGGTTGTTATGATACTCGCGTGTCCACTAGTGGTAATTGCTTTTTCCTTGGAGACTCGTGCATATCTTGGTTGAGTAAGAAGCAACCTACGGTGGCGACATCGAGTTGTGAAGCTGAGTACAGGGCAGTTTTCACAGCGACAGTGGAGTGTATATGGCTGAGATGCCTATTGATGGATCTTTGCATGGAGATTGATGCTGCTATGCATATTCTCACAGATAGTCAGAGTGCTTTGGCTGTTGCACGAAACCCAGTGTTTCATTCACGGACCAAACATATTGAGGTGCATTATCACTATGTGAGAGAGCGCATTCATGCAGGAGATATTGATTTGGTATATGTGCCTACACAAGATAATGTGGCAGACATATTCACCAAAGCTCTTCCACGGGAAAAGTTTGAAGCTTTTCGCAAAGCTTTAGGCTTGTTACCTTGTGGGGGCTGATCTGTCACTCCTTGTATGTGTTCACATCATTCGCTCCAGGGGGGTTTGTTACACTTATGTGTTCCTCGAGTAGCTTTGATGTGAACCTTTTCCCTATACATGGGCACTTTTTACTCTGGTGCTGGCTAGAGGTTTTTTCCCCATGTTACCACGTACTTGATACTCTCATATGTGGTGGTACTTTGTACTTAGGGATATTATTCAGCTCTTACTTCAGTTCAGTTCATCGATCAAGAGAGAGCTATTCCAGCCATCATCTTCTCCATGTGTCTTGCTGCGTTTGTGCTCCTTGTGTGTGCTTCTTGTATGTCTCTCGCACTTCTACACACACCCAACAATCTCAACACTCCCCCTCAAGCTCAACGCCATATCTTATAATCCAAGCATATCCCGAAACTTCAACTTCTCAGCTCCAAGTGCTTTGGTGAAAATATTAGAAACCTGCTCATCTATTCTCACATAAACAAGATCAATATCACCTGTTAATACCTTCTCTCTGATGAAGTGATAATTTACCTCAATATGCTTTGTTGTAACATGGAAAATAGGATTCTGTGCTAATTCTATGCTGTTAAGATTATCGCAATCAATAGTGATAGGCTTTCCCACTTCCACACCTAAATCTGCAAGTAGCATTTCTAGCCATGATGCCTCACATGCTGCCATTGCAACACCTCTATACTCAACCTCTGTATTGGACAAAGCAACAGCAGGTTGCTTCTTGCTGCTCCATGTAACAGTTGCACTCCCAAGTGAGAATAGAAAACCACTAGTAGATCTTCTATCTGGAATGCTACCAGCCCAATCTGCATCGGTGTATCCATAAACCTGCAAATCTACACGAGCCTCATAAACAATGCATAATCCAAAGTAGCACTCACATAATGTAGAGTGCGCCTCAGAGCATCCAAATGTGGCTTCCTGGGAACCTGCATAAACTGACTTTCAAGTCCAACAGTATAACTTAGATCAGGCCTTCTAATTGTGAGATATATAAGACTTCCCACAATTTTCCTGTACATAGTAGCATTTTCCAATGCTTCACTTGATGTAGTATCCAACTTCAAATTCTAATCTAATGGCATAGAAATTGGCTTACATTCAACCATACCATACTTTTGTAGCATATTCAAGGCATATTGCCTTTGCGATATCCATATACATGTTTTTGTATGTATAAAATCAATGCCTAAGAAATAGCACAGCACACCAAGATCTTTCATGTCAAATTCGTGCATAAGAAGTTGCTTTACCTCTTTGATGCTTCCTTCATTATCACCACCTACAATCAGGTCATCAACATAAATAGCCACAATAGTGATGCCATCATCAGCCTTCCTTGCATATAGTGAGTGATCTGCATCACACATAGAAAACCCAATGTTGGTTAAGTAATCACCAATCCTTGCATGCCATGCACGAGGAGCTTGCTTCAACCCATACAAAGCCTTTTGCAACCTGCAAACATATTCTAGATGCTTTGAATCTTCATATCCTTGTGGCTGGTCCATATATACTTCTTCCTGTAACTCACCATGTAGGAAAGCATTCTTCACATCCATCTGATGCAAAGTCCATCCTTCGGCTGTAGCTAATGCAACAAGTGTTTTGATAGTAGACATTTTAGCTATAGGGCTGAATGTTTCCTCATAATCAACGCCATATGTCTATGCATATCCTTTAACTACCAATCCTGCTTTACACCTGCTTATGCTACCATCAACATTATGCTTTACCTTGTAAACCCATTTGCAGCCTATGGGTTTCTTTCCTTGTGGCAATGGAACCAGCTTCCATGTATGATTTCCATAAAGTGTAGCCATCTCCTCATCCATAGCTTTTTCCCAATCTGCAATTCCAATTGCATCTTCAAAGCAAGAAGGTTCAGCATCTTGTATTACCTTTGTCATGTAGGCACAATGACGAGCCATATAACTATCATATGTCAATCGTTGCACTGAATTCTGCATCCTCTCAGATCTTCTTGGTCTTGGGTCACTTCTCCTTGTATCATCTGCATGTGCCCTTCTTAATCGTGGAGTGTTCAAAGAGGGCAGTCCAAGTTCCTGATCAAGAATCTTTTTTGAACCGCTTGAATCTCCATCAACGTCTTCAAAACCTGCACATGTTTATGACCTGCAGAAAGATTTTCTTTACCTTTCTTGGATGTATTTGATGAATTTGCTGGATTGAAATTTCCATGCAATCTTCCAATCCATGGATTTGAGTTGGGACTATTGCTTGGTGATGCATCCGGTCCACTCAAAACTTGAGATTCTATACTTTATTTTTTAGCATTTTCTTTTTTATTTGATTCAATATTCAGTCCTTCTTTGGCATTTGCATTGAAGCTTGACATTTCATCAAATATCACATCTCTGCTCACCTTTACCTGTCGTGTGAGTGGGTTATAACATTTATACCCCTTTTGCTCAAGGGAGTATCCAATGAAGACACACTTTTCTGCTTTTGAATCAAGCTTCGTCCTCAATTCATCTGGGACATGTACATATGCAATACAACCAAAAATTTTCAAATGTGATATTTGAAATTTGGTAGTCCATGGACAATCTCCTTTGACTGCATCAATTTCAGTCTTTGCAAGTTTGCATGTCCAATCCGTTTGTGCCACATCTCTATATATGCAATAACTCCTGCACCTTTTGCAAACATGGCTGCATTCATTTCAAGAATCATCACATTTAAGATGAACATCCTACCCACTTTGTTTCCTTTGGCAACCAATCGTCAATCCTGCTTGTACTCTTCTACATATAATCCATCAGCATTGAACCTGACTTGTAATCAGGTCAACCATTTGTCCAACAGAAACCAGATTCTTTGTTATATTTGGAACATGCAACACACCAACAAGATGTTTTACCTTTCTATCCTCCATTGATAGTGCTATGTTTCCTGTATGCTCAATAGGATGTGATGTGTCATCACCTATTTCAACATATCTAGGAACTGACAATTTTTGCAAAGTACTAAACCATTCTGCATGATTCTTCATGTGATTTGAAGCACCTGAATCAACATACAAGACATTATCATTTGATTTTGAAACATCAGTAGACATTGTATTCATCATGTGATGTTGAACTATGAACAGCTTCTCAGAATCATCTACACTTGTGGATGCATAGTTATTCTACTACCTTCTGTTATTTTGATTCTTCAACCTGCAATGGCGTTCAAAGTGTCCAAGTTTACCACAATTCCAACATCCTTTACTATCATTACCTGAATCATTTCTTTGGAAATTTTTGCTACCTCTTTGGCTCCCCCTGCCTCGAAACTGTCCTCTTCCTCCTGCATGATTCTGTTGTTGACTTTGGTCTTGGTTACTATTTCCTCTTCCACCAAAACCTCTACCTCTGCCTCTTCCTCTACCAGAGTAGAATACCTGCTTAGAACTAGATTTTCCTTGGGAGTTTGAATCCTCACCAAGATTCTTTTCTTCAATAATCAACATCGATACCAGATCAGCAAAATTGAGAATATTTTCCTTGATCTGTATAGAAGTTTTGAACTGCTTATATGCAGCTCCTAAACCACAAAGACACACTTCCACCTTATCATCATCATCTACATTCATGCCAATAGATGCAAGTGACTCACATATGCTTTTTATTTTCAAGGTGTAGTCACTTACTGACATGCTCTTCTTCTCCAATATATGTAGCTCGTTCTTAAGTTGCAATTTTTGTGCCTTTGTATTGGTCTCATACAATGTGACCAGACTGTTCCAAGCCTCTGTTGGAGTCTTGGCATCCTGTATGTGTCCAATCATGCTATCCTGTATGCTAACAGATAGCTAGTACATTACATTTCGTGCTTCTTGATTCCATTCCTCATATGCTCTTACCTGATCTGCAGTCCGATTCCTTTCTGGTAACTGCGGAGCATTTTCATTCTCTCCTTTGATGTACTTCTAATAGCCTTTTCCCATAAGGAAATTTGTCATTCTGAATCTCCAAGCATGGAAGTTGTTCTTGTCCAGCTTATTGCTCATAAGCTGACTCATTCCATCTGCGTTTGCCATTTTTGCAGCAATTCACAACACTGCAAAACACTATAAACAACACCTCTGCTTGAACACTGTCACACTATGACGTGACAGTTCGATCTCAGAAAAACACAATTTTTGTGTATCAACACTACATAGAGTCCATTGAAATTCTAGATCTGGAATATATGAGTGTGGCCGAACACAACGCACATTATAATTTTTGAAACTGAATTGGTTTTTCTATGGGCCCCACCTTGCGGGATCGAAACAGAGGTCAATTTTCATAGCAAACGTAGGTTGTTTGTGAATCGTGTTTTCTCCACACCTTGCTATGTACTCTTCACCGTCACCTTACAGCCATTCTGGCTCTGATACCATGTCAAAAGAAAGGAGATAAGGAAGAGAGCTCACACACACTCTCACTCTCAAGGAGAAGAACACAAAGATTGAGGCAAGGAAGAATGATCTTCTTCTTCTTCTTATATTACATAAAAAGGAATGTACAAGTAGGACCTAAAAACAAGAATAAAACAAGTTCAATATATAAAGATCAGTACATAAGGAAAAACCTAATGTCAGCAAATGAGTGAGCTGGCAAGGAACAAATGTGCCATCACTCTCGGTAGATAAATCTAATAAAGCTCAATGAAGTATCCTGACATATACCAACATGACCACTATACATGACAGAGAAAAGAAAAACTGGTACGTGTCATCCTGGATCATCACATGTTGAGCTTGATATCTCAACATTATAGGCATATATACAAGCTGGGGGAAAAAACTCCTAAAGAGGGAGAAAAGTACCCCAATGATCTAGTGTGTTCACACACATCACTACCAAAATATATCAATAAATCCTCCCTATGAGTGATGGGGTGAACAAGGAGCTGACACTCATGTATAAGGAAGTGCCAAGCTATGTGGAATCAATCCACAAAAGGAAGTAAGCCCAAAGCTTTGCAAAAATCTTCAAACTTCTCCCTAGGCAGAGCCTTTGTGAAAAGGTTTGTAACGCTCTCCTATGTGGGCATATATGCCAAAATGATCTCTCTAGTAGAGATTCTCTCCTTGACATAATGATAGTGCACCTCAATGTGCTTAATGCGAGCATGGAACAAAAGGTTCCTTGCAACTACCAATGCACTCTGACTATAAGTAAACATTGTGGTGGCAGAAGACTGACCAACACTCAAATCAGCCATAAGGCATCTGAGCCACACACACTCAACAATTGTTGTGAAAGCTTCCCTATACTCAGCCTCACAACTAGAGGTGGCCACAATAGGCCGCTTCTTGCTCAACCAAGATATGCATGAGCTACCAAGCATAAAGTAAAAACCATTGGTGGACACATGAGTGTCATAGCAACCAATTCAGAGTTAAAAAAAGCATGTAAATATGGTGGTAGTGATCCCCCTCTTGGAATAAAACAATCTAGGTAGCCAAGTATCACTCAAGTAGCGAAAGATGTGCTTAACTACTTGCCAATGCTTGACACCTTGGCAATGCATAAACTTGCTCATATGTGAGACAACAAACTAAATATCTGGCTAAGTAATGCATAAGTAAATCAAGCATCCAAAAGCCTGCTGATAGAGAACAACATCAAATGCGTCTCTAGCATCATGAATATTCAACTTTTGTCATAGTGTCCTTAGAAAGGAGGATAAAAGTAAAGAGTCAGAGCTTCACTCGCATTGGTCTAGCACATAGGGTGCCATGAATGCATGATAGTACAAGCTTTGATGCATTAATTCTCAGTGAAGTGTCTTACAGAGGTAATGGATATCAACCTTCATCAACGAATGTTTAATGCTTCAATAGTTTTACTGACAGTTGTCATTCAATATTAGCAGCTTCTCATGAGGTTTACCTACTTTGTGATCACTCCTCATACTTTTCCATATATGATTTGTGTGTGTATTAGTTACAAACATGAATCCCAACCTCCAAACTCTTTATAACACTTCAGTCCTCTTCGTTCAAGATGATTTCCTTGTCTTTGTTTAGAACATTAAACCCAAGAACTAGAGCATGCAAATGTGCTTCCAGGTGATAACAAAAGTAATATGCTATTCAAAACGATTTCCTTCTCTTTCTATCCATTTCAAAATCACTCGGCTAATTTTCTAGACCCTAAACATTACTCCGAGTGTTTCAATGAATTCATCAATAGAACATCAAACCACAACATAGTGCCCACAGACATAGTGTTTCTTGAACAAGAAACGGAATCAATTGCCATTGGTCCAGAGAAACAACATCAACACTTTAAAAGCAATAGTTGTATGCTAATTTCATCAGAAGGTATCATACCCATGAAGTCATTTCCCGAGGAGAGATCACAAAGCAAAAGGTCATGAAAAATCTCCTATCGTTGGTTTTGTAAGATTCCTCCTTTTCTATCCAAGCCAAGATTTTCCACCTTATAATTGAATTTGTTTCCCTCTCTCTCTCAATCTTAGCCAACTGCTCTCTCTATCCTTTTTCACTGAACACATCTTTGAAGATCAATCACCGATCTTCTTATGCCAAGTTTGGTCACACAAAACACCCAAAGTATTGACGTTAGAATGAGTAACATACGATTTCAAAATCAGTTAACATGGAAAACCTTTGTATTGTAAGATGAGTGAAAAGTAATCTCATATGTGCCCAGTAGTTCATTAGCATAAAAGCAAGAAACTCTCATTCACAAGTAGCTTCATGAACAGTGAACAAAACATATAACAGTAAATTGTAAAACATGATGAGTAAAGAGGTCTTCCTACGATCATTTCAAAGATATTATTTTTGCCAAAGTCACATATTGCAAAGGTGTTTCCAAACTCTACACCACAAATAGTGAGAGTTATACCTTCAACCAATCCTTGAGGTCTTTCAATATGCCATTTGAAGCTTCATTCTAGTTGGTCTTAATGTAGGTTTGCCCCATTGCTTCCATAAGGAGGTGGTCACACTCACAACACTAGCACATGAATCTAAGATAGCTTTGGTTATGTAACCTTGGTAGGTGATTGGAAGATAAGTATTACATTCTTCACCTTCACTCATGTCTTCTATTTTGTCTAGAGGTATCTCTAGGACTTTTTGCTTAGAGCCTGCTTTTGACATATTGGAACCAAGTTTTGGAACCTGATCTACCACATGTTTCCACAACTCAGGTTTTACTTTGAGCACATTTTTTAAGGTGATATGACATTGCACCTTAGTGTTCTTTATGACTTTAGTGTTTCTTGGAACTACTCAGTCTTCATTTCTTATCAGTATTGTGGGAGCTATGATATGAAGAGATTCAGATTCTTATGGGCCTATGAATTATGAAAACTCTTGTAAAGAATCAGATTCAAAATCTAATTGTTGTGCTTGGTATCCATAAATAGATGGAATGTCTTGGGGAAACTGATCATGAAGATCATCAATTTCAGGAATAAGAGGGAAATTACCCTTCTCCTTGGTCCATTTCTCTTCTTGTATTTCCCACACAAACTCTTGAGAGTACTATTCAATCAAAAGTGGTATTCCAGCATCCATGGAATCAAGGACATAAACTTTCATTGGTGGTGAGCTTTCTCTTCCAACAACTAGTTGAGCCTATGAAGGCAAAGAAACCTATGGCTTATTTACCAACTGCTCTAATCTTTCTAATAAGCCTTAGAAATGCAAACCTGGTTTGATAGAATTTGTTTGATTGAACAATTGATTGGCCTCGAGCATCGCTTGAGCTAGTTCTACAATGTTCATGCAATTTTTTGTCTGTTCAATCTCCAAATCTGCTCTAGGGTAACTCTTGTCTAGGTTTGCAGTTGTCGGTCCTTCTTGAAGTTGAGCTTGGTACGTCTTGAACATCATGTCCACGCCTTCTAGGGTTGGATCTAGGAGAACAAACCCTGGTTGTGGTCTATTCACAATGACTGGTGGGGTGGGATGAAGTGGAGTGGATGGAGTTATGTCATGCGAGGGGTTTTGAGATGTAATGTCTACTGTTTTTATTTTTGCATCTTTTAGGATTTCTTCTAGTTCACATTACTTTCTAGCCCATTTAGGATCAACCTTCTCCCTGGTATCCTTCCATGTTCTTGTTTTCCTCTTACTAGGCTCTCCTGATTCACTTGACTCTGATTGTTCAGGTGGTTTAGCCTGTTTTAAGGCTTGTGCCCTAGTGAGTGCCTGTATAGGAGCCATGTTAATGCTACTTGAACTTGAATCCACCAATAAGCCGACCACATTAATGGGTGTAACCACTAGAGGGGTTCCTTGGACAATTTCTTGGGAGATGTTCTTTACCACACTTAGGACAAAAGCCTTGTATTGTGATGTGCTATCCTTGACCCCAAACCAGTGGGTGGGAACATTTACAAATGAAATGATTTGTTGGAGTTAGACGTCTGCGGAAACACGCGAACAGCACAAGGAAGAAGAAGAAGCTTGGAGCAAAACACACAATACTGAATGTATTACTAGAGAATGTACAAAGTTAAGTAGCCCATTAGGGAAATAGGCGTATATACAAGCCGGGGGAAAAAAACCTCCTAAAGAGGGAAAAAAGTACCCCGACGGTCCTAGAGTGTTCACACACATCACTACCTAAATATATCAACAAATCCCCCCTGGGAGTGATGCGGTGAACAAGTAGCTGGCACTCATGTATAAGGAAGTGCCAAGCTATGTGGAAATCACTCCACAAAAGGAAGTAAGCCCAAAACTTTGCATAAAGCTTCAAACTTCTCCCTTCGTGAAAAGGTCTACAATGTTCTCCTGCATGGGCACATATGCCAAGCTGATCTCCCCAGCAGAGAACCTCTCCCCGACATAATGATAATGCACCTCAATGTGCTTAGTGCGAGCATGGAACACAGGGTTCCTCGCAATTGCCAATGCGCTCTGACTGTCAGTGGGGATGGTGGTGGAAGAAGACTGACCAACACCCAAATCAGCCATAAGGCATCTAAGCCACACACACTCAACAGTAGCTGTGAAAGCTACCCTATACTCAGCCTCACAACTGGAATGGTCACAGTAGGCTGCTTCTTGCTCAACCAAGATATACATGAGCTACCAAGCATGAAGCAAAAGCCACTAGTGGACACACGAGTGTCATAGCAACCAACCCAATCAGAGTTAGAAAAAACATGCAAATCTGGCGGTAGTGATCTCCCCTTGGGATAAAACAAACCAAGTAGTCAGGTACCTCTCAACTAGCAAAAGATGCACTTAACCACCTTCCAATGCTTGACTCCTGGGCAATGCATAAACCTGCTCATCTGTGAGACAGAAAACTGAATATCTGGCCGAGTAATGCATAAATAAATCAAGCATCCAACAGCCTGCTGATAGAGAACAACATCAAATGCATCTCCAACATCATGAAGACTCAGTCATAAACCTGTTTACATAGGAGTGGCAATAGGTTTATAGTCTTCAAGGGAAAAATTCTGCAATAATGTGTCAATATCTTTTGTTTGACACAAAGCCATTCCACCATCAACATGCATAAACTGAATGCCCAAATAGTGATGCAAATGCCCCAAATCAGACATCTCAAATGAGGCATGCAAATCACCCTTAAAATCATCAATATGCCTCTCATGAGGACCAGTGAGTAGCATGTCATCAACATAAACCACAGTGATAAGAATTACATCATTAGCACGCTTAACATATAAGGTGCTTTTTAGTTGGACTGTTCTCAAAACCATGTGCAATCACATAGGCATGTATCTTCTCATACCAAGCACGTGGTGCTTGCTTTAAACCATATAATGCCTTCTTTAACCTGCACACCTAGTTTTCATGCCCTTTCTGCACAAATCCACGGGGCTGAAAAACATACACTTCTTCATGCAAGTCACCATTCAGAAATGCAATTTTAATGTCCAACTGATGTACATTCCAGCCATGATGAGCTTCAAGTGCACAAATGCTCCGAACAATAGTCATACGACATGTAGGTGCAAAGGTTTCATAAAAATCAATGCCTCTCTCCTGTGCATAACCCTTTGCAACAAGCCTAGCCTTATACCTGTCAACTGTACCAGCAGGTTTATGCTTCAGCTTGTATACCCACTTAGTGCCAATGGCCTTCTTGCCAAGAGGCAAGTCACATAAAGACCAAGTACCATTCTTCATTATAGCATCATATTCAGATTGCATAGCAGCCATCCAATTTTCTGAATTTTGTGCTTCATCAAACAAAACAGGCTCAATCTCATCACAAAGACTAGATGCAGCCATAGCATAGCAATCTGATGCAAAAGAGGCACTATGAGAGCCTGATCGAGTGCGATATGACCGAGGTGCATCTAATTTGCTATCACGCAAAGTCTACACCAGCCATTTTGGCATAGTTCTTGCCTCCTCAATATCAGCTCTCTCATCAACAAGTGCGTCATGTAAATCTGCATCAGAAATGGGATGATTTGCATCATCACATGAAACCTGCAAAGGTTGAGAAGTTGCCTCATTAGGACCAGCACTAGACTGTCCACCTCTAAAAAGAGGCAACAAAGTATCATACATGTCTTTGGAGCTAACAGATGTCTCCTTAGTACATGAAAGCAATGGATAAATAGCATGGCTAACCAGATTGCGTTTAGTTTGTGGATGATACAGATGATAGCCTTTACTTTCAAAACTGTACCCAACAAAAATCCATTTTACTGCTTTATCATCCAATTTTGTGCGATGTTTGGGCAGTAATGCATATGCCAAACAACCAAAACCATGCAAATGAGCAACAGATGGCTTGCGGTCATGAGAAGCCTCATATGGAACGATAGACTGTAGCGCTTTAGTGGGACACCTGTTAAGTACATATGCTACACACATGAAAGCCTCAAGCTAGAAATTATGTGGTAAAGCCTCACTCTTGAGCATACACCTTGCCATCTCCATGAGTGACCTGTTCTTTTGTTCATCAACTCCATTTTGTTGAGGTGTATACGACACTGTACACTGGTTTTTTATCCCACATTCAGCCAGAAATGCATTAAAATCAGAAGACATATATTCCCCCCCTCTATCAGAATGGAGGGTGCCCATTTTACATGCTGACAGATTTTCAACCAAAACCAAAAACTGCTTGAAGCACATGAACACTGCGGACTCTGCCTTCAATGGATATACCCATGCATGCCTGGAAAAATCATCGATGAAAGTCACAAAGTAAATATAATTTCCAAAAGAAGGTGTCTGCATAGGACCACAGACATTACTATGTACAAGCTCCAATTTTTTAGTAGCCCAAACTGAACCATCTTTTGGAAAGGACGAATGCTTCATTTTGCCCAAAATACAGCCTTCACAAACATGTTTTCCAAGTGCCTCAAGTTTGGGCAAAGAGGACATCATTTCATATTTCTGCGGGCGTAACAAACTAGCAAAATTAAGATGAACAAAGCATGCATGCCAAAGCTTTGCATTTGACATAGCTTGAGAATCATGTACTGCACATGCCAAATCATTTACAGATATATCATATTCTATGAGCTTATACAGCCCACAACATAAACTGCCAGAAGCAATAATCACATCGCCATCTGATAGATCATGAAATGTACACCTGTCATCAAAAAATTTCACAACTAAGCCAATCTTGGCTAATGTAGAAATTGATAGCAGATTTTTCTTGATCCTTGGCAGAAACAAAGCATCTGAGAAAGTGAAAGAACTACCATCAATAGTAGTCAAAATGATCTTACCAACTCCCATAACAGGATAAGAGGAGTTTTTGGCGCATGTAACAGTATTCCCTGTAGGGGCAGACTCGAGTGAAGAGGAAAAACTACGCTGTCGGGTCGTGGAGATGCTCGGATGGTGGATCAAGTCATCCGCCAAAATCGATCGACACACACAGGGTGTCGGTAGCGGACTCAGCTTATGAAAAACAAGGGTTTTAATACTAAACAATTTAAATTACCTATTTAAATGGAAACTAAAGTCAACTTATAAGAAATACTTTAATACTTTATGCACCTAAGGACCATAAGGATGCATTGCTCTATATCTGGCAATAGCTTCCTAATAGGATGGTAAAATGAATGATTCTTCGGTTATCTGATTTTTAATTACCTCCTCTACTTCGATTTCAATTGGCTTCAAATGAGTATGTCTATTTAGAGGTTGCAGAAATAAGTTTTGACTACGATGTGGTTCAGGAGATGCAATGGAAAATAAAGTTAAGAACTTAGTTAAACAATGGTCATAGGATATGGAAACTAAGGATTCTGAAGTAATTTGATCTTTAATGACTTCTTCTATTACTACTTCTATAGACTCAGTTCTAGTTTCAATGTTTTCAAAACTACTATGGTCAGACTCATTGGATAGCTCAAAAGACATCAAAGAAATCAATGGAATATGATATTAATGCTAAATCTGTTTGAACAAATGAGTTGATAAAGCTAATGAAATAAATCAATTCCTCTAATACAAATATAAGGTCTAAATGATAGGATAAATGTCTAAAGCAAATGGATAAATGTTTAATTGAAAAATATAAGGTAAATGGAATGTCTTCAATCTGATACTTCACGAATCTCTTCACCTCAAATGCTCTTTAATTCTTCAATGTTTGTCTGCAAAAAACATTAGAATATAAGTAAAGTCACAAGAAATCATTGAGAAACATAAACTTACAAGACATATACATATAAAATTTTCATACACTTATGTGCACTTATGCTTATGCACTCACATATATGCATTTGCTTACACATTTCACACGTATGCTAACATATACTTATTCTCATGCACATGCTAACAATTGTTTATGCTATCCTACAAGCATATATGCATACATGTATACATACATCTATGCATGTTCATGCATTCATACACACACACACACATGCATGCTAACATCACACACACTTCTAAATACATTTATAAATGCATATACTCATGCACATGTATTAACACAAATTGTTACGCATTAACACTTACTGTCATGCATGCATTCATTAGCTCATGCATGCACACACACTAACACATGCATCTAAACTCATTGTTATGCACACATACATTGATTCTCATATGCATACCCATGCATTATCACTTGCATCAATCATGCATATGCATTTACTTTCATTCCTATGTGTAAATGCATCTCTACACTCATGCATATACTCATGCACACTTGCATCACTACTCAATCCCATGCACCCATGCATTATGCATATGCTCTCTTACCTAACATCCATATGCTTTCATGCATCTTCATGCTCACATATGTACGCATGCACTTCATATTATGTATATATGCATATGCCAACACTCTTATTATTCTATGCTAAGAACTAAGTAATCTTTATAATTAGTTACCTAATAATACCATAACAATATCTAATTAAACAATAAAATAACTAATTATACTTCATTATATCTACTTGAAACAATGCAATACTAGATATCTAATTAGATTTAATTATATCTAATTAAAACAATAAAATAACTAATTAATATATATCTATTCTCTCTCTCTCTCTCTCTCTCTCTCTCTCTCTCTCTCTCTCTCTCTCTCTCTCTCGTTTCTTCTATTGTCGGCCGCTCTCAGCTACCAAGTCCCTCTCTCTCTCTCTCTCTCTCTCTCTCTCTCTCTCTCTCTCTCCACACTTACTGCCGTTGTGCGTTGCATGCCAAAAGGATCTCTCTCTCTCTCTCTCTCTCTCTCTCTCTCTCTCTCTCTCTCTCTCTCTCTCTCTCTCTCTCTCTCTCTCTCTCTCTCTCTCTGCACGCGCTGCACGCCTCCAACACCGTGGAGGGAGAAAAAACATAAAACAAAGAAATAGTCTCTCTCGTGCGTGCTCTGTAGTGCTCTATCGTGTGCCAAAATTCTCTCAGAGTTCAAAACCAAATAAGCTTCTTCTCTCTCATCTACACTCGCTAGTTTGACAATGTGCAATTAACAGCGCCCGTCTCTCTCTTCTCCACCATGCGCATCATTAGCTTGCCATCATGAAAAGAATGCCATCAAATTTTTCTCTCTACAACAGAAGCAGCTAGAGAACCTTCTCTCTCCTGATGTGTGTATAGTAGCCGTCGTACACAACCACCTATGGGAAGGATTGCTCTAACTACACATTCTCTCTCTACATATAATGCGAACAGCGGCAAGTTCTAATTTTCACTCTAGTAGTCATTTTCTCTGCGTCGAACAACAGCCAAGAGGATTTAAAACTCTTTTTCTCTCTGCCTGTGTATACAGCCACCAAGAGGGAAAATAAGATAATAATAATAAAATAATTTATGAATCTCTGTGAAAGCGTACGCAGACAATGACAACATTAATCAAGGATCATGAGAAGAAAAGAAGAAGGAGATACCTGCAAAAAACATTAGTAACTCTGGAGCATAGCACACATATATATACTCATGGAAATCTTCTCTATACCACTCTTTTTTATCATGCTTTAATTCCTCAGCCACACTTTTCTTCACTTTCATTCACTACACTTTTATTTCTACTTTAACTACTTTAACCACACAACTCACTCACAACACTCTTTTATCTACGTTCCACAGATACCGCTCATTTAAATTTTCTCTTTAACCTCCTTAATTGCATCATCCATCCAGACTACTCCTTAAATCACTTTAATTCCACATCTTTTATGAACCATTCTTTAAATACATACTCACACACACCACTAATTATTTATCCTCTTATTTTACCATTTTAATTTAATTAGCCTAATTTTTCATAATTAAATTATTCATTTAATTTAAGCTTAGTTTAAGGTTTTAATTAATTAAATACCTTAGTATTTATATTCACACATACTATTAATTTAACTAATTAAACCATAATTTAATTTGTAATAAATTAAATGTCTAATGTATAGATTAAGTTAATTAAATGACAAATGTTTTAACCCTTAAAACATACTAAAATCCTTGGAAACCCCTTTTGAAACTCATCGGAACCCAGTAGAAACCCATTGAAATCTAATCTAACCATACATTTACCCATTAGAATTTTCTAGAATCCTATCACTAACGCTTTTGAACCCTAACTTTAACCCATTGACACTTAGACAAACCCTAGCATTAACCCATTGGAATCTTCTGAGACCCTTTTGATTAACCCTATCGACATAAAGTTTTATGATCTTATGAAACCCTAAGGTTTTATACCCATGTTTCTTACTTGTATGAATACAAAAACACATTAAATGTGTAATTAGGATAAACCCTAATATAAACACATGTTGTCTTCATTAATTTAAACCTGCAACACTTTCAGAATGATTAATTCCCAACAAATTAGTTGAACAACAATGTAGAATTCACCAATAAAATATTTTAATTCTCTTGGTCATCAACTGGAAGGTGCAAATCTTTCGGACATCCACCCCCACCAAACCTGCACATCGTCGTGATGGGCCAACTTGCAGATTAAGGGAAGCAGCATTTTCGATGATTATCCTGAAATTAAACCATATAACAACATCAATTCTTTTATAAATATGTGTTATCTTATCAAAATTTTCAATCTTTCATACACATGAAGTTTATTTAAAGTAAATCTGGTAATGAAAACATATTAAATTATAAAGTTAAACTATCAACCTGTTCAATCAACAAACATTAATTTAAATTTCATCCATTCATAAATTTTGCAAAGATTAGTATGAAACAAAATTCATTTTCATTCACTCAAATGCAGTTTTCGTTATATACATGCACTCACATATGAGCAATCAAACATGCCAAAGAAATCTACTAAATCTACTCGTACAGACATCCGCCTTGTTTGCCCAATTTTATTCACTAGGGAAACGGAAACGGAAACCATTTGTGCTAAAGTTTCCCGTTACGGTATTAGAGCTATGCTAATACCTTTACGGTAAACATAAACTATCGCTCCTTTATGGTATTAACTGCTATAGTGTTGTAAACGGGCTTCGTTTACTAACATTTTCGTTTAAGCTAATAGTGTTTTCCACAACTAGCCTTCTTCATTTTTTTGGCTTCATACAAGTATGATATAAATCTTCATGTAGATAATGAGTGTAAATACATTTTTGGGGTGAAAGAAGGTATAAATTCCATGCATCAAATATTCTTTTTCTTTTTTTTATCTCTCTTTTTCTATTTTTTTCTATTTGTTTTTTACATTCACAACTTTTTTGTTTTGAAGGGGAAAGGCTTAACCCCTTAATCCGAGCTAAGGTTATAGATGCATGTATAAGAAAGACCTAGGATTTCACAGACAAGGATCATGCATTAATATGCTCCTACACATATACAATTACTTCCATTATCTGAAATGAACTACAAATCCTTCTATCCATCACAAATCCCACTCAATCTATAAATTTAGAAATATAAATCATGCTTGTTTTCCTAGTATGGTTAAATAGATTCCTTTCATAATTTAATAAGAATCATCCCCGATTTTATAATTACTTTTAATATGAATGCAAGTGACATACATAAATCAAAATATAAATAAAGTTTAAAACATAGAAAAAGTACGACCTGAAATTAACCGCATCATCAATCTTTTTTCTTCTTCAACTCCATCTTCATTGTAAATTTTCCATTCAAAGCTTCAATCATCTTCAAGTCCTGATAAGCATTTAACAACTAGCTATACAAGTAAAATTAATTTCATAACCATACATTTTCTTCATCCTGCAAAAGTAAATTCACATTTAAGAAAACCATACATAAATCAGTCATTTTCTTCTTCATATATTACCTCATAATTTTCATCATTTCTTTGCTTGAATAATTTAATCCTTTTGCCCACAATTAAGTTCTTAAGAGGTGTACCATCTAATTCGCATAAGGCATACGTTCCATTATCATAAACTTTGATCACCACATAAGGTCCAAACCAATGCCTTTTTAATTTCCTACGAGCATCATACTGTGAATCGAATGTACTATCATAAATTAAAACCCAATCATTAATTTGTATTGGCTTTGGCCTTAACCTATGTGATTTGTCAAAATATTTCTTGTTCTTAAGTCGAGAATCTTTTAATTTAAGTATAGCTTCTTTTAATCTTTCATTCCCTTGCTCACGTTGCTGAATTCTTAGAGCTAATAAATCTTCAGTAGATAGATTATCTTCCCATGGAAGAGTAGCCCAAGTAAGGATTTGAGTATGCACAGGAAAAATAGGTTTCTGGCAGTACATTAACTCTGCCAACATATACCCCGTCGTTCTAGTGCAGGTAATTCTATAAGCCCACAATGCAAATGGCAAAAATTTTGGCCAATTCTTAAGTTATGCATTACAAGATTTAGAAATTGCTTTAATAATAAGAGAATGCCCTCTTTCTATCTTCCTGTTAGCCTCAGGGTTATAAGCAGTGGTAAGAGCTAAATGAATCCCATGCCTAGCAAAGAAATCTCTAGCCTCTTGTGCATCTAATTCTCCCCTATCAGCAACTACCTTTTCTACATAACCAAATCGTGAGATTACATCTTCAAGAAGAAATTTACATACATTAAAATTTGTTTTAGATCTCAGGGCTCGGCCTTCAACATGGTTAGTAAGATCTTCTCGTGTAAGAACTATATATCTCATCTTATCTATACCTTTGGGCATGGTCACTAAGTCAACTACCCACTTATAATGGATACATGGTGGATAGGTAGGATGCAACGGATCCCTATGCTTAACTGATGAATGAATTTGACATACATCACAAGAATTCACATAATTTTTTACATTAACATAGATGCTTGGCCACCAATAACCCTCTCTAATCTTCTCATAAGTAGCCACAAATCCCTTATGTCCAGCCCATAAAGTATCATGCATGTTTTTCATAACTTGCATTTGAAGATGCCTAGTTCCTAATACTCTTTGTGGAAATTTAATCTTCCCCCTTGCATGTCTCCAAATTAGTCCATCTTGTAAGAAAAAATTGAAAGCTCTTTTTCTAATATTCCTAAATCTATTTGAAGACCATGTAGGTGACCTACTCAAAGTACTAAGGTACCTCCCAATGTCTTGCCACTCTCCTTCATATTCTTCAATAGTAAATTTCTCATACACATATACTTGAGAATCATAATTAACTGCATTTGTATCTAATTCTACTTCTTCATCTTCATCATACCTAGCTCTAGAAAGCATATCAGCAACAGAATTAGATTTTCCTGCAATATGAATTAAAACCGGATTTATAAACTTAATGTAAGATATCCATCGAAGCATAGTAATATCATGTGCATAACAATTTGTGATCATTCCTATGAGTGGTAAACAATCTGTCTCTACAATTACATTTGCACCTATAAAATGTTCTTTATCAGACTTTAATGCAATGAGTAAACCCCAGAGTTCTCATTTAATTTATGGATAGTTTCGTTGGGTATCGTGTAAAATCTTAGCTCCAAATCTCACAGCATACCTTTTTCCCTCTTCGTCGTCCTGACCAATAACCCATCCTATGCCTATGGGACTTGTATCAACAATCAAAATAATAGGCTTTTGATTAGAATAATCTACACGTTTTAAAACAGGAGCATCAAGAAGTAATTTCTTTCACTTTTCATAGCTTTTGAGTGTTCTTCAGTCCAGAGAAACTTTCGATTCTTTCTTAGCAATGCATAAAGAAAGTTAGCAACATGTGCATAGTGTGGAATCCAACTGGAATAAAACACACAAGCACCAAGAAATCGTCTCACCTCACTAATATTGCTACATGTCTCAGAAATCTTGTTTATGGCGTCAACCTTAGGTGGATATGGCCTCCGACCATAATTTCCACATAAATGACCAACTATGAGTACCTCATTAACACAAAAAATAGACTTCTCAATGGAGAAAGTAAGACCAACCTCTTCAAATCTCTTGAAAATCCTTTCACAGTTATAGATATGGTCTACAACAAATTTCCTACAGCCAGAAGAATCTAAAGTCTGATCTTTCGCATTCTCAACACATCGTTTAATAGGAATATCATCTATAAATGGCATAGCTATATTAGGAATGAAGTCATGTAATACAAAATTCATGGTGTTCATCATATGTGCTACTGAATTAGTAGCTCCTTGTGGCAAAGTGCACATGTGAACTAAGCCTAAGGTAGTTTTCATGGTCGTAATGTCTCTACTTTGAATAGCAAGCTGAAATTGATCATAGCTAGAATATAAGTCTCCCATTGAGTAAATGGCATGACCAGCAAATGCTTCAACGAATTCTCCTACAATGGGGCCAATACCTACATTCTTAATAGTAACCTTATTCACAAGTTGTAAATCTTGTATGAATCGTAATTTGCCATTTTTCTTGGGAACAGTAAACCACCTATTTGAGTAGGGTGCAGACGATGGTTCAAGAATCCGCATGTGAATCTTTTCCTTAAGAAGCCTCATTAACTCTGGTAAATGGGCTTTCGGAACAGGTATGGGACAAAGATTCCATGGAATGTGAGGCACCATGAAGATAATCATTGGTGGAACAATTTGTGGGTCTGCACAACCTATCTCATGGGGATGTAAAGAGAACACCTTTCCATGCTTTTTGATCACTCTTTGAAATAAATCACGTTCAACAGGTAATAAAAAATTATCATCATTTCCTATCTTGATTAATTTTAAAGTTTTGTCTGTGAAGGTGTGACCTATATTTGTGCACTCTCTTAAATAAGGATCTACTGAAACTTGTCTAAATTTCTCTTCACTCTCTTTTGGTAGAGGCTGGGCAATCAGCTTAATTTTTTTATCAATATTTTAGATTTTGTATTTATTTTCGCTTCCTTACTTTCATCACTCATAATAAATTTGATAATAAGATCATATTCTTCAATAGAATTTAAAAGCACAAATCTAAAAGTTTTTTTTTTCATGCAAAAGAAGTTCTTCAAACAATGAGTTTGTGGATAAAGTTTCAATTAAGTTCTCAATGTGTTCACCAGAAGAAATGAGTCCTTTATCTTTATAAAATTTTTCATAATGTTTTATAATTTTTTTAGGAATTTCTTTATAATGAATGAATTGTAAATACGATGAAGGAAAATATAATGAAAAACTATCTAAAATATTTACAGATGGGTGCGAGACATCAATCCAAGAACCATCATTGTCTCGCTCAACAGTGGCATCTAGGCAAAATTTTGATCATAATAAGTTCCGAACTCACGAAGAGGCATATGATCTTTGTGTATCTTTTCATGAGAACGGATGGGCATCTTTCTAATTTGCTCCCGATTTCGTACATGGTTAGGGCTGACTATCATAACTTGGAGTGATTGTAAATCATCCTTAGATCTAATTCTTGCATATGCAGAGCCGTCATCCATTACTTTAGTCTCCATTCTAGCTTCACATATAAATGGTTGACCTAAGATAATTTCATACTAGGAGCAATTGTCCTGAATGAAAAAGTGGAATGTCTCAAAGATTCCAGTTCTCATTATCTAGCCGTGATTCTTATCAATAGGCCATTTAAACTTATCATATAATTCTTTCGAAATCACATTGATTTTTGACCCAGAATCAATTAGGGCTAAAGCAGAATATGATCTCTTCTCATCACCTAAGTTAATTTTTATCTCAGGTGTGCCTCTCGCCCAAAAACTTTTTCTAAAATCACTCTTTGACTTTTTGGTTTCATCGTCTGGTACAATCGGCCCTAAGAAATTTTTGTTAACATTACAGGTATTTTTTTCTTCATCCTCCGAGTCAGAAGAAAGAGATTCATGCATTAACTGAGTTACATCGGCAACATCCTGCATCTCGACCTCTTGTGAAAGAGGGAATCTCTTTCTTTTAATTAGTTTAATAAAATTTTCTTTAAATTCAATTTTTGCTATTGAAAAGATTTGTTCTAATGTCATCGTTACTGTGCTTTTTAATAAAATATCATACTATATTTCCTTTGAATCAACTTTTTGTTCTAGTTATGAAATAAGAATAGCTTTTGGAACTCGTTTTGGTTTCTTCTCTGGTTTCTCTTCAATTTGTTTTCCAACTCTAGGAATTTCCTCTACTTTATCTAATGTTTGAATTGGCTCATTAATCACAGGTTTTTTACCCTCCCTAATTTCTTTTCTTCACTGTTCATTTGCTTTAGAACTTTTCCCTTGATCAAACTAAACTTTCTTAGGCTTAGGCTCATCTCTCATCTTACTTCTAGTCATTCGTCTGCCTGCTTCATTTGTATCTTGCTCATCATCCCTCTTTCTCTTCTCTTCTACATTTGCAATATGCAAATATATCGAGAATTGATCAACGGGAGAGTTCCATGCAGTTTTCTGCATAATGTCATCCCTAGCCTTTATTAAAGCTTCAATTGAGTAGTTCCTCGTTTCTCTTGTTTGTTCAGAATCAGAGTCACTATCTACATATTCTAGTTTAACAACAGAAGATGTTTTCTTAGACTCGGAAAGGTTTTCGTAAAGCTTCTGCATCCCTCCTTTTCCCCAATTTGCAGCTAAGGGTAAATGTGTTCTATAGTCGCACAATCGCTTGTCAATATCAATTACAAGCCTTTGTTCTTTTGCTTCTTTCGAAACTTCACATGTATAGGTAAGATGATCTGTGGCATCACACGAGATACATCTCCTCACATTGGAATTTCTCCGCTCATTGAAATTCCTTTGGTTAAATGCTTGAGGAATTGGTTAGGGTACAATTGGAGGATTAGGAGGTACTATAGGAGGATTAGGAGGTACTAATGGATGATTAAGAGGTACTAATGGTGGATTAGGAGCACTTATAAGTTGAAGATATATAGTCGGAGGAGCTTGCATTGCAGGTTTATCTTGTAAGTTTAAAGCAAACACCACATTCTACAAAGCCGATACCTCTTTAGACATATTTTCATGCATATGCATCATGTTGTCCAACTTGTTAAATAAAATCTCAAATTGTAACTCGGTTGGAACTTTAGATGCGGAAGTTGTGGGCTCAACTTTTGAATCTATATGTGTATCCTTAATTGCATGAATAGGAGGAAAACTGGAAGATGGTTGAGACATCCGATCATAAAGGAGTTTTGTGTTGCTTCATGTGAGCAACCGCCTCAACCACTATTTTCATTACACCCCAGTCATGTGTAAGCCCATATTTTTTTCCTGGTTCTTCAAGTCTACGCTCAACCTCTACCCTTATATCTAGAGTCAAGATTTTAAGAAAATATAAAACTATATCTGGGGTAAGGGAAACCCTTTCCTATTCAGGTAATTGAGAGAATCTTTTCATAAATTCGCTATGGAGTTGAGTTAAAGAAATGTGAGACTTAGGAGAACTAATCCAATTCATAGATCCCTCTCTACTGTGTTGACTATAGTCCTCTAAGTAAAATTCCTTATGTAACTCCTTTCGAAACTCATCCCATTCTTGATTGTCATGAAGTTCCATAATAGCCTTAACCGTGCCTATAGCAAGTCTACCTAAATATGATTTCCATTTTGTATCAAGCAAACCATGTAGCTTGGCTAATTCCTCAAATGTGTCTAAATAATTTGTAACATTCATACCAGTGAACTTCCCTTTATCTTTTGATAACGTTTCAACTACTTTCTGACCGTGCGTCTCATGCATCATATTTTTTAATAGTTCATCCATTTTTGTAGTTTGATTTGATCTAACTTGAACAATCCTAACAATATCTTGAACTTCTTTCTTTACTCTTCCCTTATGCTCAGCTACGAATTCTGAAATTTTGTTAGAGTCCAATTTAATATGTTTTTAAATATGCCAATATGTTGCAATTAAACCTATGATTAGCGCTTAACCAAAATTTTGCTTTTAACCTATACCAACAATTTGCCTTTAAACAAAATTTTGCATTATTAACCCAAGAATTTGAGAGTAACAAAATTATACCAACGGCTCAAAGAAGAGGCTCAAAATAGTGCTTTGTGAAATTTAATACATTTATTGTTTTTAATCAAAGCCTAAATACATCTTTTGCTAAAATGGGTGCAAACGTTTCGTTCTTCAATTGTTGATGAAAGCGGTGGCGAGAGGAGGATCTCCTACTTGCCAATCTTTGTGGAGGCACTCAGATCAACAGACCATCCCTCAACACCGAGAAGATTGCAAGTGTTCACGAGATAGCCACAGCTCCCAGGGATGAAGACGTGGTTGCACCGATTGTAGAATCGTACGAATGTATATGCAATGCAAACTAAAAATATCTATCTGAGTCGCAAACCGATGGTTCACGTGAGGTTCACAATGTCGGGTCGTGAGATGCTCAGATGTTGGATCAAGTCACCTTCCAAAATCGATCGGCACATGCAGGGTGTCTGTAGCGGACTCAGCTTATGAAAAACAAGAGTTTTAATACTAAACAATTTAAATTACCTATTTAAATGGAAACTAAAGTCAAGCTATAAGAAATACTTTAATATTTTATGCACCTAATGTAGCGGACTCAGCTTATGAAAAACAAGGGTTTTAATACTAAACAATTTAAATTACCTAGACCTAAGGACCATAAGGATGTGCTGCTCTATATCTGGCAATAGCTTCTTGATAGGATGGTAAAATCAATGATTCTTCAGTTACCTGATTTTTAGTTACCTCCTCTACTTCGGTTTCAATTGGCTTCGAATGAGTATGTCTATTTAGAGGTGGCGGAAGTATGTTTTCACTACTATGTGGTTCAGGAGATGCAATGGAAAATAAAGTTAAGAACTTAGTTAAACAATAATCATAGGATATGGAAACTAAGGATTCTGAAGTAATTTGATCTTTAATGACTTCTTCTATTACAACTTCTATAGACTCAGTTCTAGTTTCAATGTTTTCAAAACTACTATGCTTAGACTCATTGGATAGCTCAGAAGACATCAAAGAAATCAATGGAATATGATATTAATGCTAAATCTGTTTGAACAAATGAGTTGATAAAGCTAATGAAATAAATCAATCCCTCTAATACAAATATAAGGTCTAAATGATAGGATAAATGTCTAAAGCAAATGGATAAATCTTTAAATGAAAAATATAAGGTAAATGGAATGTCTTCAATCTGATACTTCACGAATCTCTTCACTTCAATTGCTCTTTAATTCTTCAATGTTTGTCTGCAAAAAACATTAGAATATAAGTAAAGTCACTAGAAATCATTGAAAAACATAAACTTGCAAGACATATACATATAACATTTCATACACTTATGTGCACTTATGCTTATGCACTCACATATATGCATTTGCTTACACATTTCACACATATGCTAACATATACTTATTCTCATGCACATGCTAACAATTGTTTATGCTATCCTACAAGCATATATGCATACATGTATACATACATCTATGCACCTTCATGCATTCATACACACACACATGCATGCTAACATCACACACACTTCTAAATACATATATAAATGCATATACTCATGCACATGTATTAACACAAATTGTTATGCATTAACACTTACTCTCATGCATACATTCATTAGCTCATGCATGCACACACACTAACACATGCATCTAAACTCATTGTTATGCACACATACATTAATTCTCATATGCATACCCATGCATTATCACTTGCATCAATCATGCATATGCATTTACTTTCATTCCTATGTGTAAATGCATCTCTGCACATGCATATACTCATGAAGATCTTGGTGAGGAAAAATCAATTCACTGTCAAGTGTATGAATGCCTGCCATGCTCTGTTACCAAGAACATTCTCTCTGATTTGTTGTCCAGATAGACATCTTTGCATGGTATCTCAAGATCTTTGAACTTGTAGATGGTGACTCCACCTATTTTGCTAAGTTATCTAGCTTGAATCTCCAAAAAGCTTCCTCCATTTCTCTATTCAAGAATAGTTCTATGCTTTTGTTGTCTTGGGGAACCCACTTGAGGGTAATCACTCTAGTCAAGAAGGATTTGTGTCCACAAGTCTTGGGTTCTCATCTTAGGTCTCCTTGCTCTAGGTCTCCTATCTCATTCTAAGGAATGATATTTCCAAACTCATCTATCTTGTTTGGTAAGCTAGTAACCACATACATGGTTCATTGCTTTTCAATATAAGAACCCTCTTCAAACTTGTCCACTGGGTGTTCAAGTCTGAAGGGTTGATCTAGATTTTTGACTTGGACAACTGATCACCTCAGACCATCCTCATAGATGTGTGAACCTAATCGGTTAGTCCTAATATACTCCAACTGCATCTTATAGGGACCTTCTGGTGTGTGTAAATAGGTAGTTCTTGAGCTACCTATGGGTCTCTCCATGCTAGAAGACGTTTCTGAATCACTTGTTTCCAAAATTAGCATGTAGGCATAATCATCAAGTTGTTGTGCCCATGACCTAGCTGTATGGTTGACACTAGCCTTAGAAGATCTAGTGCTTTGGCTATCTCGGCCTAGGTATCTACCTGATCTAAGGTTCATAAGCTTTATCGATCAACCACAACTGTGCAGTATAGGCTAGAGCTCAAGTTGATTCTTCCTCTTCCTCATCCTCTGGTTGTTCTAGTTGTCAAAAGACAATCCTTTGTTGGTCGTCTTCTCGGTGTACATGATAGCTTTCTCTTTTTCTTCCCATTCCTTGTGTTGAGGTGCAAGTGTGGGATTTGAACTCATGACCTACCAGCTAGGAGTATGATGGGCTAACCACTTGCCCCAAAAGCCATGGTTGAGGATTACTTCCTAATCCTCCCTCTTAGGGTGTGGTTCAACCATCTCTTGCCAGTCATATCTTGATTCTAACACTCTCTTCCCCTTCTAAAGATCATTGTCCTCAATGATCTATCCTTGATCTCCCCTTGAATTGATGTCCTCAACCTTGCACCATCTCTTGAACCATCTTGTTCTCAACCTTGGTCTCTCGAACCCTTGCTCTCAACCTTGGTCTCTAGAACCTTGCCTTTCCGCTTCTTGGCCACTCGCCTACTGACTTGCTTTGTTCGCAACCTTGGTCTCTTTGAGCACCTTGTTCTCAACCTTAATATCTTGAACCAGGTTCTCACCCATGCTAGGTATCTTGGATCCTCAATCTAGTGCTTCCATTGGAATTCTTGTTCCGAAAGCTTTCCAACGGTATCTTACACGTGTAAATCCGACCTACAGATTGGGAGATACACTCTAATCTATATTGCGCTCACCTTTGAAAGCGATGCCCACGCCTACTTCCTACGCTCCGATACCAATTGTGAGATTTGAACTCATGACCTACCAGCTCGGAGTATGATGGGCTAACCACTTGCCCCAAAAGCCATGGTTGAGGATTAGTTCCTAATCCTCCCTCTTAGGGTGTGGTTCAACCATCTCCTGCCATTCATATCTTGAGTCTAACAGAAAGGACCTTTTGTGTCAGAAAAGAACTCAACGTTCGAGAGTTTAGTGCTTTGTAAGAAGGACTCAAAGCCAAATGTGCTCATCCCTTTGATGTCTCCAATGGGGCAAAATTCAAATTCCAATGGTAAAGGGGAGCACCGTGCCTTCTCCTCTTGGTGAGATTTTTCGGGTTTGTGACAACTTCTCTTGGCTAGACACATGGGATTGTGCCTCTCATTCTCTTAGACTAGTGGATGGAAGTTGGACGACCTTTAAAAAGTTATAATTGGGACCAGATGAGGGCACACTCAATGGGCACATCGTAGGATAAACACCTATATGTAATGCAAGTAATGGCACAACATCCATTCACAACTGGCTTCTTAGACTATCTCTTATTAGCTTCATACAAGTTTTCGATGATCCACACAGGAAGCTTAATGGTCAGTGACCCTGTTTCGGCCAGATAAAGACTAAACCATATTCTTTTATGTGGCTGCTTGAAGTGGTGTTGACTTGGAAAAGCAAAATGCTCCATGCATAGGTGAAGTGGGATGGAAACGTTAGGAGTCAGTGCCTCCATATCCTTTAGCTTTAAAAACTTCATATCCTTCATGTTGTCAGGTACCAAGGTTTCTTTCTATGAAGGGACATGCGTGCCGTGCATGTTGAGTGCATCTCTTACTAATTCGAAGGTGAGCTCAAACTTCTTTAATTCATTGTTGCACGATAAAGATGCAATGTCGAAGGGTCGTAGATAGTAGCATCATTTGAAATCAGGTTTGGGTAAGAGGCCCTTGTAATAGTATGCCAACCTTGCATACAAGGTGGATACCATTTGGAGTTTGGGGATGTTCTGGAGAGTCTTAATCTCTCTTGAAAAAATTTGAAATCATCCCCACACGTTGCCAAACTCGCACTTGGACTCCCATATGTATGCTGCATCCCCTAACAGCCTTGGCATTCCATTGAACCAATGAGAGTTTTTGCTAACCCTTTCTGTCAATCCTATTGGTTGATCCTGAATGGGTATTTGATGTAGGCGACATAATTCTATCAGCAACTGAGTCAGGTGCACCTCAATAGGTAAACTTTCTATGTTGACTGCTAGTTGATTTTTCCCTACCTGCAAACTAGTGACTGTTGTGTCAGCCATGATGCTGGTAGTAGTGTTTTTCTTTGAATCTGCTAGAAAAGGAGATCATATTATCATTGCAATGAAAACATGATGATACTTTGTCTCCTTTACAGTACCAACATGATACCCATAGTGGTTAGGGATTTAGTGAGAAAGATGTCCTTGCGTATGTGAGTGTTGGTTAGTAGGTTAGTGATTTCCCTAGATGCATGCTCTGGATGTGCCCTGTACTCAGAATGCATCTACTCTTGTGCAAATAAAGTTAACTAGTCAAGTCAGGGGGTTTATTACAAGGTTTAATTCTCTAAACTTTCAGCATGGGATTACAAGTTATGGTAGCGATGACTCCTAAAGGTTTTTGGACTAGATCTTCTTGGATTTGGGACTCTTTGGGTGCCCATTTCCACATAATCCTAGGTGTGACTTGAGGTGTTGATGCGGTGATTACAGATGTTCGCCATGAAGTGTCTGATGTGAGTGTCTATGAGTGGTGATTCAAGCTTATGAGATTGTGTGCAACTACTTGAGCTTGTAAGCAGGTCTTAGGCACCTAGATTTATCTAGCATTGGGGTCAGACTTCATCGATCGCTTTGGGACCCAAATAGAACTGCTCTGGCTTGGTTGATTCTGGGAATACTCCTTCATTATAGTCTTTGACTGAGCATTTTGTTTGGTGCATGATTGAGGTTCTGTCTCTTGAGTAGAGGGTTGTTCACCCTTGCATATCTAGATCTTCTTCACTCCATTAGGTACTCTGTCTTGCATTGATCGTGGCACATGCATCTTGGTTATCTCCATTATCTACTTCTTAGTTTGCCTTGCTTGTTTTTCTGCGATCGTCCTTGAAAAAGAAGGGAATTCCATTTTTGCTTCTGCGACTCCTTCATGAGTGGCCTTGTTCTACACCAAAGAACTTTGGACAAGAATATCATCATTATCTTCATGTGTGTTCTTGGAAGGACCAAGAGTGGG